>KV007452.1:17919-32341 GCA_001598015.1 Dorcoceras hygrometricum
ACATTTGCTAAATTTAGCAAACAACTGCTTATCTTTCCAAATCTGAAGCACGATTCTTAAATGTTGGACGTGCTTCCTTCTGGTCTTAGAATAGACTAAGATATCATCAATAAAAACCACTACAAACTGATCTAGATATGGTTGAAAGACCCTATTCATTAAATCCATAAAAGCAGATGGAGCATTTGTAAGTCCAAAGGGCATAACTAGGAATTCATAATGGCCATACCTAGTTCTAAAGGCTGTTTTGTAAACATCAGTAGCCTTAATCTTCAATTGATGATATCCTGACCTCAAGTCGATCTTAGAAAATCTACAGACCCTCTTAACTGGTCGAAAAGATCTTCTATCCTAGGTAATGGATATTTATTCTTAATCGTCAATTTGTTTAACTCCCTATAATCTATACATAACCTCATACTTCCATCCTTTTTCTTAACAAACAATACAGGCGCTCCCCAGTATGAAGTACTTGGTCTAATAAACCCTTTCTCCAACAGATCGTGTATCTATTCTTTCAATTCTTTCATCTCTGTTGGAGCTAATCGATATGGTGGTCTATATACTGGAGCAGCTCCTGGGATTAGATCGATGGAAAACTCTAACTCCCTATCTGGTGGTAGTCCCTGGATGTCTTCTGGAAAAACCTCAGGGAATTCGTTTGCTACTTCTACATTTGACAGCTGGGGTCTATCAGTCGCTGCTAACGATGATACAACTAGAGAAGTTCTATTAACATGTTTGGCCAAAAACTGGAATGAACTTCCTACTGGTGGGATAACCATTACTGTTCGTGACTTAAAATCAATCACTACACCATACTATCACTACACCATACTTAGTTAACCAATCTATTCCCAAAATCATATCGAATTCTGGCATTGGTAAAACTATTAAATCAGCAGTGATCTTATGCCCTTGAAGTTTAAGTTCTAAACTTCTAAACAGTTCGTGCGATACCAGCTTCTCCCCTGATGGTACCGACACACAATAACCTATCATTACTTGCTCCGGCTGGATTGACAATTTCTTAACAAACTTAGCAGCAATGAATGAATGCGTAGCTCCTGAATCTAACAAAGCTAGAGAAGGAAATCCAGCTATCGAAATTTCATCTGTGACCACTGTCGACTCTGGATTGGCTTGTTCGGTGGTCATCACGTAGGCTCTGCTGGTCACCAGTTGCTTGGACTTTGGACAATGTTTCAAAATATGTCCAGGCATTCCACACTTGTAGCATACATTTTGTCCAAGTCTGCATTGTCCCAAATGAGGCTTCTGACATTTAGGACATAATGGCCTATTATTACCAGCAGGGACGGAGCTTATAGGTTGAATCTGTAGAGGCTTTTGCTCCTGAGGCCTCTGCTGGTTCTTGTTCTGTTTCTTAAATGGCCTTTGATCCTTCTGCTGAAAGGCTTGTCTCTTTTGCTGCCTTTCTTCATCAAGATCCTTCCAATCCCTTTCGATTTGCAGGGCTCTATCCACTGCTTCCCTGTAAGTTCTTGGCACTGACAGCCTAACATTCATTTTGAACATCGGCTTCAACCCTTCTACGAAGTGACTCAATTTCTCTTCTGGGTCACTTCCTATTAATGGCACAAAATAGCACCCTCTTTCAAACATACGTGCATATTCTTGCACAGTTGAACTTCCATGCTTAAGGGTCATAAAATCCCTCTTCAACTCAGACCTTTTCCCAACTAGGAAATATTGTTCGAAGAACACTTGCTTGAAATCTGCCCATGTGAGGTTCAGCAGATCCACAGACAACTTGGCTCCTTCCCACCAAATCATCGCATCTTCCCTTAACATATAGATAGCACACCTGGGTCTATCTAAATCAGGTGTTTGGAGGTAATCAAAAATAACCTCCATAGACTTGATCCAACTCTCTGCAACTAGTGGATCAGTAGTTCCACTAAATTCCTTAGGCTTCTGGCGCCTAAATTTCTCTTGGGGGTCATCGTTACTTTGTCCCCTGCTGCTGGAAGATTGGCCATTGCCTCTGTGGTTATTCTGTTCTACCAGCATTCTTAACAATTGTGTGATATTAGCATTGTTATCACTCTCAGTTTATTCTAGAGGAATACTTCTTCTCCTCTTCCTGACATCTTATATTCTATAGCCCGTAATCCACCACATACATATATCAGAACATGCTAAATAATTTAAAGACAAAGCTCTGAAAATAAACTCACAACTTAGAAGAACAGACGATGAACTTTGATCCAGCTGATGGTGCGTGTGTTTATCTCAGGAACGTTGCTCTGATACCATGTTGTGACGCCCGAACCCACGGGAATCACGATTTGGGGTGAATAAAAATTTTCGAATAAAAGAAGGGCTAAAAGATAATTCGCTATAGGCTGTATTTCCTATAACTTGAAAGAAAACTCGAAACATAACCAGACACAGACACAATACTAATTACGGCGCCAACTGCTGAATCTTGTTTGCGGAAAAACAGAGTATATTATATAACTTTGCAATTGCGATTTACAATCAGCTGCTATTCTATGTAAATATACAACCGTTGCAACTGATCTAATATAGATCCTAAAAAAGATAAAACAACATTATCCTAGACACGGATTACGTTGGCCCCTTGATAAACACAACCACCCAGCTGCTGGTTTCAAGTTTCACCTGATGTTCGTCCATCAGTTGTCGCACCTGCACCATTTTAAAAGCTAGTGAGCCTAGAGGCTCAGCAAGTAAAACCTGGGTAATAGCAATTCAAATATACAGGTGGACATCTGTTCAATACATATGTTAAGGAACTTCAATGAACAATATCATTTTCGTAAACAGTTCAATAAACATTCAATGGCAGAAACAGGGGATGATAGCCCAGCTTCTCATTGTTAACAATTTCAATATCATTTTGTTGATCATGGCATATAAGTTCTATGTGGTCCAATTTGCACTTGATCAAATGACTTCGGAAATCCGTTATAGCATATAGCTCATGGGTGACCGTCAACTATCTATGCCATAATCTAAAATAGCTTTTGTTCCTTAACAATCCTAGATAGGATGACAATACTATCTGCTGATATTTTATAAAAGAAACGACGTCGTTAGCGCATCAATCAGTCGCAAGACTAATACCTGCTGAAATGAACAGTACTTAGAAACGAATAAAGCAACTGCTGAACTATCACAATGGAATGCATCTGCTGGTGAACAGTGCATCTGCTGAATTTTGTAAGACAACGCAACCGCTGAATTCTAGCAAAGGGATTGCAGCTGCTGGTTTTACGATAACAAGGCAGCTGCTGATTTTCAACAAAGAAGTGCAACTGCTGATCTTAACAAGGAAAGATGCACCTGCTGAAGAACAGTGCATCTGCTGGAATTTACGAAAGACACTTGTAATATTGAAACAATGATCGCACTACCAGCCGTCGCCTATTAAACCAGACTTTATACTGATTCAACTAGCAACTACTGATTTCACAATCATCAAATCCCGACATTACAGCAAAAAGGAAGAACATTCGTAAACATTATAACAATGCAGCTGCTGAATCTTAACAGGAGATACAGCTGCTGGAACATAACTCGACATTTGTAACATCAAAACAACAACTATGCCATCAGCCGTTGCCTATCAAACCATGCTTTATAATGATTCAACCAGCAACTACCGATTACACAGTTATCAAATTCTGATATTACAACTACTGAAAGAAGAACATTCATAACATTCTGGGAATAAATTCGAATCCTCAATACATTTAAAACATCATAAACTTTCTGGAAAACATCATAACATCAAAACATCATTTTCGAACCCATCTTTCTTTCCTTTTCATGTCTAAATCATTTCAGACATGAACTTTAAACATTTCTTAAACATACAGGCAAGCAGATCCATAAAAACAACAATATATGCTTCAAATGGTGTAGCAAAGGATCAACTTTTACTTGCCTTAAACAAAGCTTTGCGACAACAGCTAATTCCTGCAGAAATCCTCCCTTTGAGCAACGCACGAACTCTTCTGGAAATATTTTGAAGAACACTTTAAGACTTTTCTTTGCAAATGATGAAAATCTTAGTTTGAAAACATGTTTTTATATGAAAGGGATTAGGGGCAAGCTACTTGTGAAATCAAGCATGACACACTTCTAAAGTTTAGTAAAATTCCCTTCATATCATTTTAATTTGTAAAACACCAAACCTTTTCCAAAAGAAATCATTTCACCTCCTTAAAATATTTTTCGATCGATTTAAAACCAGCTCGTGCATCACTCTTTGGAGCCGTCTGCTGGTACCAGCCGCAGCACACCTACTTGCTAACATCAATAAATCAGCAAATACATAACATTTAAAATTGAAAATTTGGCCCATGAGATCAATAAAATATATAAATGTGGTCCTATGGATTTTGGGGCGTTACAACAATGTTCCCTACCAATGAAACGTGGTACTTCACATCGCAGATGCTAGTCTCAAACTCGGGCGGCCTTATCCTCATTTTGACGGCCGAATCGACTTGGAACGAGTTTAAAACAAAAAGTGACTATTAGATGTGTTTCATAATAGCCATCATATCCACTATCACATCTAACATACACTAGGTGCATTCTAGGTCTTTATCCAACACAATTGTTAACATTATAAAATAATGAAGATAAAGAATGCCATAAGAGAATACGAATTTTATAAATAAAGATCGTTTTACAAAGAGTCAACAAGAACCCACACGCCACAAGTTGGCTAGTTGGGCACCTACTCTAACAATCTCCCACTTGCCCTAAAGCCAACTACTCATCAGACGCAGTCCCATTGTTTCGTGATGTTTTTGAAACAACGGTCCTGGCAAGGGCTTCGTAAGTGGATCAGCAATGTTGTCTGCAGAGGCGACTCTCTTGACTTCTATGTCACCTCTAGCCACAATATCCCGGATTATGTGGTATTTCCTCAGTATGTGTTTGGATCTTTGGTGAGACCTAGGTTCCTTTGCTTGCGCAACGGCACCTGTGTTGTCACAGTACATCGGGACTGGACCAACTCCATCAGGGATTACGCCCAACTCTTGGACGAAATTCCTCATCCAAACCGCCTCTTTAGCAGCAGCTGATGCTGCGATGTACTCAGCCTCAGTGGTTGAATCCGCGATGGTGTCTTGCTTGGAACTCTTCCAAGAGACAGCACCACCATTGAGCATGAATACAAATCCAGAGGTTGACTTCAAATCATCCACATCGCATTGTAAGCTAGAATCAGTGTAGCCTTCCAATTTCAGTTCACCACACCCATAGACCATGAACATATTCTTAGTCCTTCGTAAGTACTTAAGAATATCTTTCACAGCCTTCCAATGCATTTGGTCGGGGTTGGCTTGGTAGCGGCTCGTGACACTCAGAGCGTATGCAACATCTGGTCTAGTTGAGATCATATCATACATAATACTATTGCCGAGGCATATGGCACATGTGTCATACTCTCTATCTCCTCATCAGTCTTTGGATACATACACTTGGATAGAGTGACCCCGTGGCACATAGGTAGATGTCCTCTCTTGGACTCTTCCATAGAGAACCTCTTAAGTATGGTATCGATGTAGGTCGCTTGGGTGAGTCCGAGCATCCTTTTCGATCTATCTCTATAGATCTTTATTCCTAGAATATAGGATGCTTCACCCATGTCCTTCATCGAGAATCTACTAGACAACCATACTTTAGTTGACTGCAACATTCCTACATCATTCCCAATGAGTAGAATGTCATCAACATAAAGTACAAGGAATGTCACAGCATTTTTAACTCCTTCTTATACACACATGGCTCCTCGGGATTCTTGATGAAACCAAATTCTTTAATTGTTTCATCAAATCTCAGGTTCCAACTTCTCGATGCTGGTTTGAGACCGTAGATCGATCTCTGAAGTTTGCATACTTTATGCTCACTTCCTACAGATGTGAAACCCTCAGGCTGCGTCATATAGATCTCTTCCTTAATATTTACATTAAGGAGCGCAGTTTTCACATCCATTTGCCATATCTCATAGTTGTACCATGCGGCTATGGCTAGTAGGATTCTAATTGACATGAACATTGCGACTGGTGAGAAGGTTTCATTCAACACCTTGTCTTTGAGTGTAACCTTTCGTGACCAGTCGTGCCTTGTAGGTCAGTACCTTACCATCAGGCCAAGTTTTCTCTTGTATATCCATTTACACCCAATAGGAACTATTCCTTCGGGAAGGATTAACAAGGGACCAAAATTGATTTGAATGCATTGAGTCAATCTCAGATTGCATTATTTCAAGCCAAAAATTAGAATCGGCATCGGAAATTGCCTCCTTGAAAGTTCTTGGATCATATCCAATAGTTTGATCACTTTGATCATCTTCAAGGAGGAAACCATATCTAACAGGAGCCCTAGGAACCCTTTCAGATCTCCTAGGTGTGTCCATATCAATTATTGGCTCTTGAGGTGCGGGAGATTCACTTGGTACTTCAGTTGGCTCTCGAACCTCTTCGAGTTCTACTATCTTGCCTTTTCTATCAAGTAGAAATTCCCTTTCCAGAAAGGTGGCATTTCTAGAAACAAACACTTTTGTTTCATTGGGATAGTAGAAGTAGTATCCAATAGAATTCTTAGGATACCCAATGAAGTAACATAAGATGGATCTATTATCTAGCTTATCTCCCACTTTCTGCTTCACGTAAGCAGGACATCCCCAAATCCTCAAGTATGAGTACTTGGGTGGCTTGCCCATCCATATCTCATATGGAGTTTTATCCACTGCCTTGGTATGGACATTGTTCAACAACATTACCGCCGTTTCGAGCGCATAGCCCCAAAACGAAGCATGAAGTTCAGTGTTATGCGTATTAACAAATATGTCATGCATATGAATGCAAGTACTGAAAGCTGTAAAGAAAATACGCTGATTTGTTTATGGAAGTTCGGAGCAAACTCTCCTACGTCTCCCCTTCTTCCGCAACGGAAAGGATCCACTAGAAGGCTTTGATTACAACGACCCTCGCTGCAACCCACTCCTACGACCTGCAGCCGCAAGAACTTCTAGCCACACCACTGCACACCAGCCCGCAAGCTGCGTTTGTCTAACTCACTTCCTTACTGCCTCAGTGAGAAAGAAGACACTTCTTTACTGTCTCAGTGCGAAATACTACATACACTTTTTTAACGTTGTTGAGTTAAGCGTGCAAGGGTGAGAATAGTACTAAGATGGGTGACCTCCTGGGAAGTTCTCATACGTCAAGCTGCTGACGTTGCGCCGCTTGATCTGGTTGGCCATGTGGGCTGTAAAAGTGTGATGCCAGATCTTAACGGGTAATACTATCTCTGCTGGGGATAGGGTCGGCGGTAGGGGAAGGGTAAGACTGATCTCTAAGGCAATTGAGACAGCACCAGCAGTTAGACACGCATCTCCCCTGACTCATGGGCCTAACAGCCCAACCCTATCGCACATAATAGGTGCACTATGCGCTGCCACATTATAAGGAAATAAAGTTGCACCTTGGCTAACAGCTATAGCATTTGGCCTAGTGGTAAGCGCTTGATCCTAACAGTGAAACTCATCATAGAACGAACCATGTCCATCAAGGTTCGATTACGACGCACCGCTACACCATTGAGTTGTGGTGTGACCGGAGGGGTCCACTGAGAGAATCCCATTCTCTTTAAGATAGTCTCGAAATTCGGCACTCAGGTATTCTCCACCTCGATCGGATCGAAGTGTTTTAATACTTTTTTCCAATTGATTTTCTACTTCAGCCTTGAATTCTTTGAACTTTTCAAATGATTCAGACTTGTGCTTCATTAAGTACAAGTACCCATACCTAGAGTGATCATCAGTAAAGGTGATGAAGTATGTGTGATCGGACTTAGTACCAATGCTAAGTGGGCCACACACATCAGTTTGGATCAAATCCAATAGGCCTTGAGCACGTTCAGGCTTGCCCGTGAAGGGCAATTTCGTCATTTTTCCCTTCAGACAAGACTCACAAGTCGGTAGGGAGTTAATATCAGACGTATCAAACATGTCACTCCTGATCAACTTTTTCATTCTATTTAAGGAAACATGACCTAGCCTAGCATGCCAAAGTTGTGCCGGGTTCAAACTATCGTTTTCCTTTTTATTGTTGTTGTATGTGTTTCCACATCGCGAGTTGGAACTTCTTTCAATTTTAAGGCGTATAGATCGTTTTCGCGTTCCCCAATTCCAATCAAATATTCATTCTTGTATATATTGCAAATCGAATTGGTAAAATGACAAGAATATCCATCACTATCAAGCATAGAAACGGAAATGATATTCTTTCTTAATTCGGGAACAAATAAAACATTTCTTAACAAAAACTTAAAATTTGAAGATAGAAATAAATAAACATCTCCTATAGCTACGGTCGCAACCCTTGCTCCGTTTCCAAGCCTCAAGTGGGTCTCACCCTCTCTAAGACGCCGGCTTCTTGTCATTACCTACAAGTCATTACAGATATGAGATCCACATGCAGTATCAAGTACCCAATAAGTCAAGTTAAGAGACATATTTATTTCAATGTAGAACATACCTTTTGCAGTTCGCAACTGCTCGAGGTAATACTTACAGTTCCTCCTCCAGTGTCCAGGCTTTTGACAGTGGTGACAAACATCCTCAAATTTGTTCGGCTTTGAAGTCCTTGCCTTGGGCTTCTTGGCGGGCTTTTCCTCCATCGCAGGGGTCGAAAGCTTCTAACCTTGCGTTTGTGCCCCTTCTTTGCAGAGGAAGAAGAGCCCATAAGAAGGACAGGCTTGTCCTTCTTTATGGTCCCCTCGAACACGACAAGCATATTTACCACCTCTTCAAGGGTGGCTTCCAGCTTGTTCATGTTAAAGTTGAACACAAAGGGGTTGAACGCAGCAGGGAGGGAGAGGAGAAGCAGATCCACAGATAGCTCATGTGGAAGCGTGATATCAAGGACCACTAGCTTTTCAATGAGCCCAATCATACGAACCCCATGCTCGCGGACCGAAGTCCCCTCGCGCATGCGGCTCGTCATGAGCTCCTTGACAGTAGTGAACCTCTCAGTCTGAGAGTTCTCCCCATACAGTTCCTTGAGATGAAGGTGTATGTCAGCGGCATACTCCGTCTTCTCAAAACGCCGCTGCATTTTGTTGGACATTGATGCTATCACATAGCACCGTGCCTTAAGTTCATCGTCCCACCATTTGTCCAGCTTTGCCAGCTCCTCAGGACTGGCATCGGTAGGGGCTTCCTTCGGAGGGGTCTTCTCTAGCGTGTAGAGAACTTTCTCCGAAGCCAAGACAATCTTGAGGTTTCGAAGCGAATCTTGGTAGTTCAAACCAGTGAACTTGTTACTATCCAGTATAGCAGCAAGTGGATTTTTGATTGAAGACATGATAATAGAAGATTATACTGAAAAGAAAAACAGACATGCATCACAGACTATTTATGAAAAAAGCTAAGACATAAAACAAGGTCATTTAGTTTTATGAATTACCCTCCCACTATTTTAACGATTTCACCACCCTCTAATGAAATCGAGAAAGCAAGTTTCCTTAGTGGGTACACAGAGTCCAATCAAGAAATCATGGTCCCGAATAATATCAGCCAACCATGACCCTCAAAAGGTAGAGCCCAATTGCAACAGGTGCAACCTCCATGTATTTACCTCACGTGCAGTAAGGGCCCAATAATATGACGCCGATTACTATCACGTGTCAAGATGACCCATCAATGTTGATTTGTGATGGACGGTCCACTTAATGTCCCCAATAATATGATCCAACGTTAAGGCGAGTTCCAAACAACCCACAGCAAGTGTCAATGACGTGTACATCTTTCCGGCATACATAACCCCCTCAATAAAATGAGCGTGCCATGTATACGGGTAGCATCGATGTACACCCATTGTTGATGGAAGGTAGGAAATTTTAAACAATATTTAAATTCCCTTAGCTTATCTAATAAACTTTTAATCTTGATATAAATTTTAAATCAAATTTAAAATGAGAGATTTTTAATTTTGAAATTTGGTCTCAATAATTTTAATCAAATTTAAAATCGCGGATTCAACAGATATATATCACATATATAATTGGGATGATCGATGAGCGAGAGCTATGCGATCCGTGGTGGCCAAGCACGGATCTAGGTCCAATCCTAGGTGACATGCAGTATGCCAATGCAATCCAATTACATAAGCTTCCAGTTTTATAAGTCTTCGGTCTTCAATATCTTTGATCATCATCTCCACCATCTTAAAAATTATCCTCCCACTAAGTCTAATATTTACATTTAAATAACCATGACAAATAGGGATACAATTTAAAGGGGTGGGAAATGTGAGACCTGGAAATCAATAATGAGATTAATTGTAGGATTAATCGGTGTTTAAAGCAATTCTGGAAATTTTGGTATTTTTGAGCTTGAGATCTGTTTTGTGAGATCTGGTTTTATGGTGAAAGCTGGTCGGTTAGTGAAATCCAGTCGTAGCGAGTATTTGGTGGCGCAAGAGATCTAAACGTCGTCGTGTAGGTGAAGTCTGGTAGTGTTTTAGAATTTCAGACGTTTCCTTGTTGTGTTTTGCGTTGGTTCAAAACGACAGCGTTTAGTTAAGTTGGTGCGACGCCGTTTTGGGTACCAACTGCGAGAGATTTGTTCGCGTGTGTGTCGACTGGTTGTACCGCTAAGAGCAGGCGTCAACGCGGGTCAACATTCCTGTAGCTTGCGACTGCTGGTGTGCGAGAGTTAGAGACCGGATTTGATGACGTAGGATGTGCGACGTCGTTTTGGTTAGCGCTAAGGAATCCAGACGTTGGGGTTATGCGACGCCGTTTAATTAATTTGGAACGCAGCGTTTTGGTTAGCGTCTGGTACCAGCTTTTGATTTGAGAACCAGTCGTAAGCAGTGACCAGCTTTTGGGTTGTTAGATATCCAGACGTTGGCTTAGCGACCAGCTGCTAGGTTATGTAAGACACCAGCTTTTGGTTCAACCAGTCGTTGGTTGTTATGCGACTGCTGGTTGGGATTTTAGTAGCGCAACTGCTGGTTTTTTCGGTGGACATTTTAACCAAATTTCAACAGTTGCGAGATGTATTTAAGGAAGAATTGGTCTTTGATTTTGAGTACCAGATCCCATACTTAGCGAAATATTCTCCCGATTGTCGACCTCTGTTTCTCGAATCCTAGTACTGTTCACCGTGAGTTTCTTCGACGATTTCCCGTTGATTTCGATCATCGTTTTCATGATTGAGGTAGCGTTGGACTCCTCTCGAGAAGCTCTTTCATACTATACCAGTCTTGGAGGCTGTGGTTGGCTAGTTGTGGAGCGCGAAGTTGCTGCCCTGTTCCTGTGTTGCGTAGTTCAGGTAGAACTTCGTTTGTATTTGATAAGATCTTGCTCCTAGCCTTAAGTTAAGCTTCCTATTGAGTTGTTGAGTAGGATGATAGCTGGTTTGAGTGCGTGACTCCCAGCCGTGAGTTTCTGTTGATGGTCGTGACCTTCTGTGTATGCCTGAGATGGTTTTGTTTGTATTTTCTTCGGTAGGTGTTGGAATTTAATCTCTCGGGCTTGTATTTGTGGTGACTGTTGCACAGAAATATAAGGTATGGATTTGAGCTTGTGATAGCTTGGAAGTTGCGTGAGATATAATGTGAGGCTGCTGGGATGTTTCGGTGAACATTGTTGTGTATTTCTTCCTATGCATTTGTGTTATTCTAGCTGTTTTTATGTGAACTGCATACACGCATTTGTTCATACATATTTCAGATCCCTCGTGTATTGTATCTTGCAGCCTTGTATCTTGTTGTATTGCGCTGTTGTTTCTTACCAGGATGCGAGGGCGAGCGGCAATACCGCACTCTCATCTCCCTGCTGGGATCTATTAGCCACCATGCGTCGAGTGGTTAACTACCACAGTTCATGGGCGAGGCAACAGCAGGTTGAGTTGTTTGGTGCATCTGGTATTCGGGTGTAGTGTCAAGGCGAGTGGCTCATTACCACACTTTGAACGCACCCCGTGGCCACTGATTCGTTGCAGATCTTATGGAGCTATGTTTGAGTTCCTTGGCTCCCTTTTCGGTTGAAGCCTTCAGTTGTTATCAGGTGTCTCATGCATAGAATCTGCATTTTATCTTATGCTTTCCTTTAGCTATTTCAGTTGCTCTCCGTACTGGGGTTTGACCCCATGTCCCTCTGGGGCTTGGTTGTTTCCTTGTTGTGTTGTTTTTCAGGGAACTCAGGTTTTACAGCTGGTCGTGGGTTTAACCCAGCTGAAGGTGCCCCAGGAGGTGGTTAGAGTGTCCCAGTTATGTATATTATTTATATGCACTTGTATCACCGCGGGTGGGATGTCCCGGGTGATGCTTATATGATTGTAGTTGGCTGTTCGCCTTGGGATGCAATTTTCTGTGCTGTTTGATTGTATGTTGTAATCTTTGATTGGTTGGATTTTATAAACCAGGATATCTATTTTAAGTATTGTTGTATTTTAAATTATATTGTTTTAAACCGTGAGGTCAAAAGCAAAAATTTTACCCGCTTTTTATTAGCTTCCGCTTGTTTGTGCGTTGTTTATCTCTGTTGTGAGCACGAGGCCTGAAATTTTTGGTATCAGAGCTTAAGCTGAGATAAGCTCGATTTCTTTGATCACACTTGAGTCTAGGCACAGTGTCGTGTGTTGCATGTGCTTGACTATGTGACTTATGTGCTGTATATTGTTGCGATATCTATGTTGTATCTGTTTTGTGTTGCTTATCCTGTTGAGTGTATTCTTAGATGCTGCCTAGACGTCGTGGTAGAGGTAGGGGGAATTTGAGGAATCGGCAGGATATAATGAGGATCACCGTAGTGCTCGTAGTCGTAGCCGTGTTGGGCATGATGAGGAGGAGGAAGTTGGTGACTTGCCTGCTCCCGTGGAGCGGATGGATGTTGTTATAGCGAGGTTTCAGCGGATGAAACCTCCTGTCTTTAATGGTGACGAGTCCAGTGAGGATGCAGACTCGTGGCTCCGGAACATTATTGATCTTTTTGATCGGGTTCAGTATGATGATGACCTTCGGCTGAGTTTGGTGACCCTCTTGCTTAGGAAGGCGGTAGAGCGCTAGTGGCGAGGGGCTTCGAGTACCTTGTTGGAGACCCGCGTTGGGATCTCTTGGGGCAGGTTTTGCGAGACTTTCCGATAGTAGTATGTACCCGAGTCTTATGTGAACGCCCGTGAGCGGGAGTTCGATCATCTGGAGCAGGGCTCCATGACGGTGAGGGAGTATGCACGTACGTTCTCTTCTTTGTTGGCGTATGTTCCGCATGTTTCTGGCCGGGAGAGGGCCAAGAGGACCAGATTTCTAGAGGGCTTGAATGAGGAATTGTATCAGATGGTGCTGACCAGCAAACCCAAGACGTATGTTGAGGCAGTTGATAGTGCTATCGATATCAAGGAGGGTTTGCGGAGTCGTCCTGCTCGTAGGCAGCAGGTGGCTCAGGGTGGTCGTTCCACTGGTCAGGGAGCCAGTCTTCTCAGGCGTCCCAGTCAGCCCAACAGCAGCAGTAGCCTCAGCAGCAGGTGGCTCAGCAGTCTGGCCATCAGAGGTTTCGACCCCGCGGTCAGCAGTTCAAGAATAAATCGGGTTCTGGCTCTTCTGGTTCAGGCAGCTCGAGTAGCAGTGGTTCTTGGGCTGAGTTCTGTGGTTTTTGCGGTGCAAAGCATCCTTCTACCCAGTGTGTTGGTGTGCAGGGTTCCTGCAACATTTGTGGTCAGTACGGGCATTTTGCTAGAGTGTGTCCGTCATCTGGATCACAGCAGACCGTGGCCCAGCCTCAGGGTCGTGGAGGTCAGTCTAGGGGTCGTTCCCCTCAGTTTCAGCATCCCAGGATTGGTGAAACTCAGTTCAGGCCTTTCCAGCAGCCTGGTCCGTCGTGATTCGGACAGTCGTCTCAGCCTTTTTACTCTGGACCTCAGTATGCTCAGGCCAACGTCATCACTAGGGAGCAGGCGGAGGAGACGTCGGGCCGGGTGATCGCAGGTACATGTCTCGTTTTCGATTTTCTGTACGTGTGTTGTTTGACACCGGTGCATCAAATTCGTTTATCTCTGATTCGTTTGTTGTTGATCATGGTTTGCATACCATCCCTTTGCGCGATGCTGTTTCTGTTTCTACCCCTGGCGGTGTTAGCCTGTTCTCCCAGGAGGTTTTGCTAGATGGCGTGTTGCATTTTGGCGAGCATGTGTTGGTGGTGAGTTTGATCCGCCTTCTGTTGTGGGATTTCGATTGTATAGTTGGGATGGATGTGTTGTCCAACTATAGGGCCTCCGTGGATTGCTTCCATGGGATTGTTCGTTTTAGGCCTTTGTCTGGCGAGAAGTGGGATTTCTACGGCCAGGATTCTCGATCAAAGATCCCCTTAGTCTCAGCGATGGAGATGTTCAGCTTGATGTCCT
>KV007453.1:0-29242 GCA_001598015.1 Dorcoceras hygrometricum
GAAGTTACGATGAAGTCGCAGCGATTTATATCGTCATTTGGACTCGGGCCCGTTGGACCGGCCCAAGTCCAACTTTAAGTCTATATATGTCTAGACTTAATTAAGAGACTACATTACAACACAATTAATTATAACCTAACCCAAAATCTAGTGACAGACAGGTAACTCGTTGAAACACCCTATGTATGTTGATACATATGATTGTTTGATTACTCGTATTGATCGCATCCCGGTCAAATTTTTGTTCTTCCGCTGCCTGCCGGGGTGCGGATCCGGATCCTATCCAACACTCTTATGACTAAATACTTTATGTCAATGTGCTTGTTTTGACACTTATTTTTATTGTTTTAGCCATAAAGATAGTAGGTGAATTGCCACAGAATATTCCCAATAGCCCAGATATCGAATCCACAACTCTAAGCCCAAAATGAACTCTTCATCCATAGGCCATGTAAGGTGGGCTCAAAACAAGATACAAACTCATCCTCCATATTTGAAGTAGAAGTCAAAGATTTCTTTGCACTTCTCCAAGATACAGCTCCAACGGCTAGTAAGAAAATATCCTAAAGTAGATTTTCTTGAGTCCATGCAGCCAGCATAGTCTGAATTAGAGTAGCCAATGACTTCCAAATTACCAGTTCATCTGAACATAAGCATATAGTCTTTAGTCCCTTGAAGGTACCTGCGAGGACTGTAATTATCCAAGGTAATTAGTGCTATAATCTGAGCAGATTATAAGAACTCTAATTGAGATTAACGGTCCGAGAAGATCAGCTTAGGTGTAAGCTGGTCGGGTTTCTCCTTGCCAAACTGTGTTGTAAGCATAAGCAGGGGATGTTTGTGTGAGCTGGTATATGGTACATTAGGACCAGATTAGAGTTATGCACTGTGGTTAAGCTCAGCAGCGTGAGCTGATGCGTGCTAGCAAGCGGAGCTGGATTGTTGTGAGCTGATAGTTCTAAGTGTAGAAGAGCAAGCTGTTTAGAGTTGCTGGGTTTCTGTAGCAGCTCAGAGGGCATCGGGTGTATAGTTTGTAGAATTCAGCTTGAAAGCTCGTTGGGTAGTCACGAGCTGGACCAGCCCGGGTGCCAGCTGACAAAGTAAACACTATGATTTGTTGAGTTCACGAGTACGTGACCCCAACTGGTTGGCGTAAGCTGAGCAGCGTAAGCTGAGTTTTGAAATAGCTTACTGTTTTGGAGATCATGACCTGAGTTGCCTATTGAGGAGTTTCTATTATTGTGGAACAGCTCTGAGCTGAATGCAGAGGACAACTTAGCTGGTGCAGTGAGGGGACGCCCGAGCTGGTCCACCAGCTTGGAGAAAGAGCAGGTCAAGAGCAGATAAGATCAAGAGCAGCTTAATTGAGAAGCAACCAGCTCAATGACAAACCAGCTCAGAGAAAATCAGATTGGAACCAAGCTGATTAAGGACAAATCAGCTTGGACAAACCAGCTCACACGAACAAAGCAGTTTGAACACAAGTATTGTGAAGATTGCATTGTATTAGTTCAAACTGGTTTGCTTCGTCCTGTCCACATCAAGTAAACAATTCTCGTACTCAAAGTCAGCAAAGGCTGCAACATTAAATGCGAAAAAAGCTCAAAGTCATAAATCCTGCAGACGCATTAAATATGAAAGGACACAAAGTACAACCATACCAGAACCTTTTCAGAAGACTTATCAACGGCTAGAAAGATGTGTCCAACGGGCAAAATCTGCACAGGGCTATTTATATGAACAGGACGATGAGCAGTAAGAAGCGTGCGAGGAAGATAAAAAAAAAGAGGGAAGAAAACAGAGAGAACAGCTTTCACAGAAACACTTCCCAGTGTGTGAGAAAACAGCCGAGAGTGAGCTTACACTGTAAGTTCTCACACACGATTCACTCTCAGTTTCGAGAGATGAGCTGCATAAATTAGTGAGTGAATCACAACTTCAAATCATTGTAGTCTTTGGAAAGATAAGTTAAACAAGTCTAGTTGTATTTCGCACTGAGACGTTAAACAAGTGTCTGTAGCCTTTCTCACTAAGGCAGTAAAGAAGTGAGTTAGACACACGCAACTTACGGATTGGTGTGCAGTGGTGGTTGCTAGGAGTTCTTGCGGGTGCTGGTCGTAGGAGTGGGTTACAGCGAGGGTCGCTGTAATCAAAGCCTTCTAGTTGATCCTTCCCGATTGCGGAAGAAGGGGAGATGTAGGAGATTGAGCTCCGAACTTCCATAAATAAATTCGCAGCGTACATTTTCTTTATTGCTTACTGCATTTAGTTTTCTGCATCTGCATACATGTGTTTAAAACCAGAGTTAAAATTTCAATTTATCGAGGGTAGTTCAGGTTTATTTCCGCATTATTTTATCATACCTGATCTACTTCTCGGTGCTAGAAACATTTCAAGAACATGAGCTATTGCAGCTCGAGAGTTAACAGATTTGTTGCGTGCTGCTTTGCTTTCAAACCATCTTTAAATTGCACGTAACTAAAGGGTTCGATGTCTTAGAATGTATGAGAGCTTACGTGAGTTGTGACAGAGCTCAGAACACGGACACCCCCGAAATTCGATCCTATAAATTGGTATCAGAGCACTTTTGCGATCTGGTACCCCGTGTAACGGGACCAACAGTCCATCATTTTCATGATGTGCTATCGCACACCTTGCACACTGGCGAGTCTAAGTGATGAAAACTCCATTATCAGAGTGCTTGAAAAGGTCTTATCTGAAGTTGCAAATTGTTCATCAATTGTCTTATGTAGGTTCTTGACTTTGTCATGCCCCTCGATCAAACCACGAATACCATTATAGATTTTTGTCTTCATGAAAATAACGCAGAGGCGATTAGATCACTCGCACTTCTCATAAAGATCAACCTCATCGATTCAATGAATTCACCAATAGCCGTGAGTTCGTCTTTTCTTATGGCATAATCAACATCCGTCTACCCTAGATGAAAAATAACCCTTGCTTTCCAAACTTTGTAATTATCACCTTAAATTCGGAGATATCACATTGCTTATAAGATAAATTAACAGGTTGTACTGCAGAAAATAAATAGATAACATTCTTCTCAATTAATGTGTTGAGTTAAAGTCATCTTTACCAAATTATGGGAAAAAGTTTAGCAACATAAAACTTGCGGATGAGCCAAAGTCTTAACTACATTAGATTTTTATTGAAAGTTTTGATAAAATTATCAAATTAATTTTCCCTTTCTACCGTGGGTAAATTAAGAAAAAATTAGTTCATATATTATCCTAATTAACGCAAAATAACAAAAATCTATATGAGGTAAATTTATTTTGCTCATATAATTAATGGCAATTTATATATTTAATGTTATCCAAATCCTCTTAATATATAATTTTTGATAATTAATGGTGTAATGGCTAAACCTTAGATATTTACACGGTTCATTCGACAAAAAATTTGGTTTTACTTAATATTTGATATATAATTAATTTTAACACAATCAGCATTTTCCAAGATTTACCAAATTTCAAAATTTAAGAATATTGAAGCACCCAACTGATCCTTAATTTTGAAAATACGAAAATTACAAAAATGGCAAAAAATCCAAAATTTTGAAATTTACCCCAAAGCCTGAAAAAGTTCAACCCTGGCCCAAAATCTCCAATCCACGCCACCACCACCACCTCCAACCAAATCATGGACGGTCGTGGACTGTCCAAGGATGGCCGGCCCCAGAGCCCTTTCACCGTCGTGCAGATCGCCAAAATTGTTTTTTTTTTTAAATTCGCAAATTGTAGGAAAATCACAAAATTGAATCAAGATAGGGATAAAACCGTTCTGATACCAATTGAATTTAAATCATATTTGACTAAATAACATGATATTGGATGCGAAAAACGGATCAAGAATTACCTTCAGTAATTGATTTTGACGTGGAACTGAGGAACTTTGAACAGTACGAGCAACAAAGTAAATTTGATACAAAGTCTTCTAAACAGTCCAAACCTCACAATATATGGTGTGAATGATTTTAAACGTGTGCGCTTAGGGACCCAAAACCACTTTTTATAGATGATTTGTTCTATCAAAAAATCTATCAAGATTGTGAAAAATCTAGATAAGATATTTTTCGATTGATTAAAACTCTATAAATTGTGTATATCTAAATCTTTTAATATTTGACCACATAATAAAGATAAAAAGATTTGTATGATCAAAATTTAATCAAATATATATATAACTTACTAAAGTAATATTTTTTATATCGAATAAAAACTATTTCTAATAAAAAAATTCACTGCCTTGCTAGCGTCGAAGATGCAAAATCTTCTGTAAATATAAAAGATATTTCTAATAAAAATTTCACGGTCTTGCTAGCGTTGAAGATTCAACTTTCTTCTGTAATCAAGTGACGAGAAATAAAAGGTCAAGGCATGTAACTAATTTTCTAGAATTGCCTAGCATTTAGTTTTGTATGGCCACAGAGAAAATATTTTAATATATTGAATTAATTCTCGAAGCATCCTGATGAGTGAAACTAGCCGAAGATTGGACAGTGATCGTCCTGGGGAGCTTGGAGTTTCGCTTCTTGTCGGAAAGTACCATTCTCGTAGGGTTAATCCACCACGTACTTTTTCCGCCGCCTGAATCAGCTCCCGCCGCCGTTAGCCATCGCACGCGCAGCCGCTTTTTCTCCACAGGAAACGCCACAATGTCGCCACTTTAGGTGGACAAAATTTCTCTTACCAAATCTAGTTCAACAGTAAAAAGTAAAAACTCAGAATTTACTCATCAGCACGTAATATAATTTTTACGCCATTACAAGAATTGAATTATGTGTTGGATTTACACATTATGGCTCATAAATAATCTTGTCCACGTGAAGCCCTGCAGCCTTTATTGCTAATTATTAATTATTGATGACGTGAACAAGGCCACATCAATGCATCATCTCCGATGGCCAAATGATATATTATTAATTGAGGGATTCACTTTTATCGCCACCACATTTAAGAGATTTCGGCAATTTACAGCATATTAGTCCGTCTCTTTATTGTTCTCACTTTTTACCGGTGTGATTTTAGGATCATCCGCTTTTATATCATATTTTATTAGTGTATTATTTATATGTTATTTGTTGAATATCAATAAAAAATAATCCATATAATTATAATATCATCATTCACGTTTTTTTTAATTATATTTATTAATTTTTAAAAAAATTAAAATATAATTTAAAATTTTTTCAAATTTAATCAATCAGAATGAATAATAATCGGTACGGAACTTTTGACATGAGCCATCCCTCTAACTTGTTTGTAGGATGGACCATCTCTTAACGAGAATCAATGCAGAGAAAGGATATGCATCGCGTATTGTAATCAGCTCGCTAGAATGTTTAAAGTATTAAGATATGGCTACGTATATATATATACAGAGTATTGCTATGTATATATAAAGATTTTAAGTTGCTAATCTCCCCTCGGCATTGCGGTAAATTATGATAAATGGTGTGTATTATTAAATTAAATAATTTAATATGATCGTTGTTCTTTCATCTTTTTGTTATAAAAACAATCTTACTATATGTAAAAACAGGTTTTGGATTTGATAATGGTTTTGTGTTAGTCAAATTTTTTATTTAATCACGACTCGTTTCTTAGTTTTATCACCCGGGTGAGAGGCTTTCGTCAAAGTCAAGAAAGAGAAAAATTTAAAAAAGAAAATAAAAAACAAAAATCTCGCCATTCAAGTTATTTGGACTTTTTCACTCTTTAGTTCATTCTAATTATATAACCTAGTTTTCATATTTCATAAACTTTTAATCTTTTACTAATATATCTCTATCTAGTTATACTTATTTAATTATTCAAATAGTTCACTTGATGAAGAGCAAAAAGGAAATTACACTATAAAGTTTAGATTTTGAAAAATTATCTAAATGAGTAAGACTGAAAGATAATTTTGTGACAAGTCACCCAACTAAAAAAAAACAATCGCATCTCGGTTAAATTCTAGTTGTGTAATATTGCACATACGGATAGAACTTTACTACGGCTGGTTACGACAATTGCATTAAGTTGATGGGGCATAAACATTAATTGACGGCACGCTAAGCTCAGAAATTAAATTTGCCACATAAATTCCCGTACATTATTTTACTATTACTATAACCATTACCAGTTGGATTTGCAATACAACTACTGTCCGTATGCCACATTTTTCTATTATTTATGATAATTATTATCATTACCTATTGATATAATATTGTGCATTAATTGAAGAAATGCATTCCCTTCTTTACGCATACAATCCGCATCATTAATGTTGCATTTTTATTTCGTCATGCTTGCGTATGTATCCTCGCTTTTTCACAGTAGAGATGGGAAGAAGAAAATTACTCTGAAATCATCTAGGAAATGGGAATCAATTAAGTGGAGCTATTAGAATTTTAAAAACAGTTTACAAATTTTTTTTAGAGCAACATTTTTCTAATTATTGTCAAACCTTGGAGATTTAACACTTACAATTAATGGTAATATTAAAAAAATTGTACATGGTTTAAATATATAGAAAAACGACTGTTGTCTCATAATTGAACAAGGCTAATGGATTGATCCTAGCAAGAATTGTATGCGACAGGAGGTTAATTAAATGGTGAGCAATAAGTCAAGACATGAAGACCGTTGGGAACCATAATGGCTGTGGCCATAGTTATAGTTATTATAATTAACCGAAGATGCATTATTTACCAAGGTTGCCTCATTAATTACGCATCACATTAATGAGCAGTGTGGTAGCACATATAATTCTATCACCACGTAAGCTGGTAAGCATCACCATAGGTAACTATAGTCTACTAGGATTCAATTTTTTTTTTATGTGACCAAAAGTAAATCGAAAAATTTAATTGAGCTAGAGGATTTATTCTTTAATGGAAAGCAACCCCACCAAGGATTACCATACTATAAATATACATCCTCCTGCTTATCATTTCACACATCATCCAGAGGATTATCCTCGGACACTTGTTTTCTTCCTTGTATACTGCTTTCCACGCACTGCTCGCTCGTAGCCCATTCTTTGCAACTTCTGTCCGGGATTGATTCTTGAAAAGCGAGGGAAAACAGGGGAGATATTTGATATCGATCGTGTGACAATCATGCCTTACCAGTCGGAGTCACAGAGCTACTACTCATCCTCCTCACGCGGCGGCGGTGGCGGAAATGTGTCTTCGGAACCGATGGAGACTGTGATTAAGCTGGCCTCCGGAAGCGCCGTGGTGGTGTTCAGCGTCAGCACGTGCTGTATGTGCCATGCAGTGAAAAGGCTGTTCAGTGGGATGGGAGTCAGCCCTACTGTTTACGAGATCGATCAAGATCCTAAGGGCAAAGAGATCGAGAAGGCTCTCACACGGCTGCTCGGGGGAACCTCCGCCGTGCCGGTGGTGTTTATCGGCGGCAAACTCATCGGAGCAATGGACAGAGTTATGGCTTCACATATCAATGGCACTTTGGTCCCACTCCTCAAGGAAGCTGGAGCTCTATGGCTTTAATTAATCATTTATTTATTCAGAACGTAATTTTTGTCGATGTCACTTTTTCAATTAAGTAGCAAAAAGAGAAAAAAGAAAGAAAAATGTTGTTGTTAGTGACTGCTTAGGTCTTGTATTTGGAATTAGTACTAGTTCAAAGGAAAAAGTTGTTCAATTCCTTCATATTATGGCTTAAATTTATTATTAAGGCACTCTAAAACTTCTAACTAATTAGTAGGTTCTAAGTATGTCTCATATTTCGAAGCCGGTTCGGATAGTCATACTTTATCTAATTTAATGATTGAATATTTTGATGATTACAGCTGTGAAATCTAGCAAAAGTGCACTGGATTATATAATTTATAATATAATATGAACGAAGTCCAAGTCGTTTCCACGGACATTTACTCTAGGATTTCTATATTAATTTAATTACGATTTAAAACGTGAAAGTGGTGAATTTATAAAATCTTAGATACCAAAGGCTTCGTTTGGACATGTTTTATAAAAATGTTTTTAGTGTTTTTAAAGTTAAAAAAATTTAAAATATGTGTTTGGACAAGATTTTATAAAATATTTTTAAAAACTAGTTTTAAAATACATTTTTTAAAGAACAAGTGAAAAATGTTTTATAATATTTTTAAAATACAAAATATAGGTAAATTTATGCGAATGGTCAATTTAAATTTTTTTTTGTTAGGTTAATAATTTAAATGCTATTTTATTACTATTTCTTAATTATAAATCATTTTTTAAAATAATTATCTAATATTTTTTAATTTAAAATATTTTTATAAAATAGTTGTCCAAACACATGCTTACCTTTAAAAGAACTTCCAAAATATTTTGCAAAATTCTTTTAAAACACTTTTATAAAAATATTTTTATAAAACGTGTCCAAACGGAACCTAAATATGTTAAAATTTAAATAACTAATCCATTATGGAATATGTAATACGCGACAGTTTTGAGGAAAACTAAATTCAACCAGAATGATTAAAACGAAAATTTTACCAAACGGACAAATTCCGGGATGATTTATGCTAGCAATGTCGAGAATTAACAATTTAGAATCCTTCAATTAAGAAGAATTTCCTAGAATTTCGACGATCTACTTTCTAAAATTATTGAACATAATCAAATTGGATTGCTTGGTTATTTATAATTAGTTCTAATCAAGATTAATGCATTAAATAACTATAAAAGTCCAGTTTTACTTAAACGCGCATTAAAATCGAAAAATATTTCTAGTTTGATTTAACGTTTGTTAATTGTTGTAGAGAAATAAATTAACTCGTAATCTTTCGGACTCAGAATTAATAAAAAAATAATTGCTCATATTATTCAAGAAAGATAACCCAATGATCGAAATGACATAAACTAGATAAATAAAATAAAATAAAATTTCAAACATTTCCTTCTCACGAAAAGAAGTCAAACAAATATATCGGAAAGACTATTTTTGAATATGACAGAATAAAGTTCTAAATTTACAATAAAGATTCATAATTATCAATTTTAATATATGGTACGTAAAATTAAGGCCACTTTCCGATTTTTTGTCCTCCACTTGAATATCAAAACTTTTCTTGATAGATCGTCTCGAATAAAAGAGAAAGCTAAGATAGAGGCAACGACAAAAATTTGGGGTGTGATTGAGATGATGTTTAAAATCAATATTGGATTCAAATAGGCAAGCAGGGGCCTGTGCAACCTAATTTCTCGGAGTAGGCATTTGTTTTTTCGAGTACTGCTACCCACTTATAGACACACCCAATTGAAAATTTAGTGGGCCGCATCGCAAGTACATGTGGTAGATTGACTAATCTAGACGGGTGCTATTTTGGCACACACAATATACATATGTTTCTTTATGTGTGTGTAAATCTAGAGAATTTCGTATCATTTTTTTTAGTAAATGGTACTGGTCCATAATTAGCTACGGTCTCAATTTTTTACTTGTGAGATGCATATGAGCAGTAGCCTGTTTTCAATATGACTCTCTCATTATCTCATGATGGTTTGAGGGTACCTATAAATTGAGCACTTGAGGTCCCTAAGCACATGTCACTTTAAGATCGGAGGAAAAACTAGAATAGTTACAAATTATTCAATGGCATGAGGTAATTCTCGATCATCTTCCGTTATCTTTGTACATCATGCATGTTCATTTGCATGTAGAATCATGATATTTGAGAAAAAACTCTAAATAAAAATTGAAGTGCGAACTTAAGCAAATATCCAAACTTTTAATCCTAGCATGTTAGGATCAAGCGCTTACCATTAGGCCAAAAGCTATAGCTATTAGCCAAGGTGCAACTTTATTTCCTTATAATGTGACAGCGCAGAGTGCACCTATTATGTGCGTTAGGGTTAGGCTGTTAGGCCTATGAGTCAGGGGAGGTGCATGTCTAACTGCTGGTGCTGTTTCAATTTTCTTAGAGATCAGTCTTACCCTTCCCCTACTGCCGGCTCTATCCCCAGCAGAGATAGTATTATCCGTTAAGATTTGGCATCACACTTTTTACAGCCACATGGCCAACCAGATCAAGCGGCGCAACGCCAACAGCTTGACGTATGAGAACTTTTCAGGAGGTCACCCATCTCAGTACTGTTCTCACCCTTGCACGCTTAACTCAACAAAACCCCCACCCAAGAAGTACAGAAAATGCTTCTTGGGAGACTCGAACCCTTGACCTCGCTCTGATACCAATTATTAGGATCAAACGTTTATCACAAGGCCAAAAGCTATAGCTATTAGCCAAGGTGCAACTTTATTTCCTTATAATGTGGCAGCGCAGAGTGCACCTATTATGTGCGTTAGGGTTGGGTTGTTAGGCCCATGAGTCATGGGAGGTGCGTGTCTAACTGCTGGTACTGTCTCAATTCCCTTAGAGATCAGTCTTACCTTTCCCCTACCGTCAGTCATATCCCCAGCAGAGATATTATTACCCGTTGAGATCTGGCATCACATTTCAGTCCACATGGCCAACCAGATCAAGCGGCGCAACGTCAGCAGCTTGACGTACGAAAACTTCCCAGAAGGTCACCCGTCTCAGTACTGTTCTCACCCTTATACGCTTAACTCAACTTAGCATTCAGACTCGTTTTCTCGATTTCGAGCATGTTAATTACTCTATTTTGGAGATTTTTAAATGGTTCTCAATGGAGATAAATACACTAGCTCAGTGACCGATAAAGGACTTTTGAACAGCAAAGGAGACTAGGGCTTGGAGGGGAAGAAGGCAACTTAAAGCAAGATGTACACCATTCACGTTGAGATTTCGTATTCTTCTCTCTAACTTTTATTTTCATGGATTTGAACATTGTTTATTTTATTTGTTTCCAATTAGAGGTGTACTTTTCTTAGACAAAAATCACAATAGAGACGAAACGAAACTATGTTTGATGTTTGATTTAATAAACTTCTTTATCTCTTGCATTTATTATTGGTTGATATTTGTTTTTCACTGTATGTAATATTATAACTAATTGTTTACACATATTCATTACTTGAGAACAAACAAAAGTGAGAGATCAACGTTTAGCTTCACAATATTAACTAAACACATCATAAATCAACCATAAATGACAGTGTGTGGTTGTAATTGAAATTGAAATTCCATAAATTTTAAAGTGTTTTTTTTATTATCAAATTCAACTAGAAACAATTGGACTGTAACTAGAAACAAAGATATTAATTCTAGAGAAAGGTTAATAAATAAGTTAGGAAACTTCACCACAATTATGCAAGATTTTGAATATAGGAGATTTGAGTTAGAAATCCTGTCCGGTCGTTGTGGGCTTTGGTAATTTTTATTAAATTTGACTTGTTCCTCGATAAATACCATCTAATTTATCTACTAATTTGTTTCGTTATTCATTAATATTTAATCAATTAAATTTAGCTAGTAATTAAAATCATCCTCTTTAATTGAATTGCCTAGATTAAGTTCAGTGGTACTCCAAATCCGGTTCATTACATTTGACCTGGTGCGCTAGCAAGAGCATGAAAATGACAACAAATAGATGAGAGGGCACCCGACACTCAAATCCGGGATTATGAAGTATGGGAAGTATGAATGGAAGGCCATGACGTTCAAATGTGTACCTTGATATACCTAAATATTTTGATGGATGAGAGCTGTATATATTCTTCCAAATGAGAACATTTTATTGGTTTCATAGAGATTTATGTATTGTTTTTAAGCTCTCAATATTCGAAATATCCGGTATTGCATATGATACCATTTGTGGCCACTACCTCGGGACCCGAGGAGTGAGCACTCACGGGCATGCCACCTCGAGACCTAAGGCATGAATCCCCTAGGAGACCCAGGGCATGCCACCTTCCTTATGCTTCTGAGGACCTTCCTCCTAGGCAGATAGTGCTTTCCTCTTCCCATTCTTTGTGCTCGGGGAGACAGCAGTGCTGAAGGAACCTCAGCCTTCGACTTCCTCTCCTTCAAGGACTTCATCATTTCGGCTTTGCTCATCCTATCTTTGCAAGATAGATAAGAAATGTGGGTTAAGAGGTCGGTCCAACGGAGTTGACAAAAGCACTTTAAGAGAAATCACGGTGATACCTAAGTCCCCAACCAGATCGACCCTTTTCCGGCTAAACCTAAAGTGTCAAAGAAGGTCCTCCTTGTCTAACTCCATCGCATTGAATCACTTCACACTCATAGTAGAGAAGAAATTAATTAGGTCGGGGCCTGGTTATCTGCCAAGACATATAACAACCCCAGGGGGTCGAGGGGGACAAAGTGTAGGTGTTATCCGCCAAAGACATATAACAGCCCCAGGGGCTCCCACTCCTAACTCTACGCCTAATGAAAAAATATCTATTCATCCATCCCTTGCGGGAGATTCCATATGAACCCAATCTTTGTCTTATTAGAAATGTAAAATTTTCTAGGTCCTATTTTTTTTATCTAGATGAGTTGCATCATGGTACAGGTCCAGAGAGAAATTTCAAAAAAACTAAGTACAACTCCTACGGATAAGAGAAAACTTTAGAAGTTCGACGCGATCTGGCGAGGACTAATCTCGAGGTGATGACACAACTCTATTATGAATTTAGAAATGGAAAACCTAAGACACATATCTATTTGGTTGATATAAAAAGTATGAAAATAACCTCAAACCTACTCGACATCCCGGCCTTATCCATAATCTGGGAGATTTCTGACTCCCTAAGAGTTGAAGCCTTTACTTTGTACCAATGACACCCCGAGGAGGCAAGTTGGCCTCATCTCGAGCTATTCTAAGTAACCTCGCTCGGCCGACATCCAGAGCGCTTCGGGGACCCCCCCCCCTAATTTCCTTTCTGCACTATTATCTGGAGATGACATTTCTATTGGACAATATCATACTAAGAACTTTGGAATTTTGGAGAGTAGATCAAGAAAAAGTGTAGACAGCTTGGGTGCTCGGGGCTCAGGAAGAAATATTTTAACAGAGTTTCAGTGCGATAAAAGAATGAAAGTGAAAAATGAATAGGAGGGTTACCTATATATAGGAGTTCAAGGGTCACACAGCCATCAGATCTCCCTTACATCGAAGGGCTCAGTTCATCTCTGGAATTCCAATCTTTGTCTCGAGTACCGAGCTATAACCCATTCTAACCATACAATTTCACTTAATCAACGGCTGGAGTCATCGTTATGAGGATTATGGTTTTCCTCATAAACCGCAAATATGATCTCCGGTCCCGACCAAAGATCCAAATGGTCTCAAACTTCAAATTCTTTATCTAGAACCCGTCGGGAAACTCTTGATACCACTTGTGGCCACCACCTCGGAACCTGAGGAGTGAGCACAATCGAGCATGCCATCTCAGGACCCAAGTCATGAATCCCCTGGGACAGGCCACCTCGGGTTCTAGAGGTATAGACAAGCGTTTTGGCATCAGCGCACACTCCATTGTCCCAACACAACAATCACGCCTCTGATAACATCTTGCGATTTCGTGTTGAATTAGTCTCGTCTCAAGGACTTAGAGAGACAATCTCGCCAAAAGAAGTGGTCAATCCAGGCGTAACACAATCGTAAGACTCGCTCAAACACATCACTAGCCGGGTAACGTACCCGCAACTGTCGCTAAACCCCTCTATAAAAGCATAGGTACGTTTCACTTCATATTCATTTACAAATCCACAAGCTTTCAACTTTAGATACACCCTTATTTTATATTCCCGACCACTCGACCTGACTTAAGAAGTGATTTCGTCGGAAACACTTCTAACGCCCTCTAACTAGTGTCTGTGATTGCAGGTAACCAAAAGAAATATACTCACCGTCACACACCCCTACTTAGTTCGTGAGGACAGAGCTCCCAATCTTTCGACCCGATGATAGCTGGTCGGCTGGTAAAAAAATCGGTTATAGCAACATAAAATGTTGAAGGATAGATTAAGTCGATTAAAATATTGGCCATAGACCAAGTTTATCAATTGAATTTTGGAGGGTAGACAAGCTCACTAGTTAACTCCAATGAATCTTAAGGACCTTTATGTCGGATAATTTAAAGTTGAAACGATTGGTCCATTATTTGCAACAATGTATTATTTGATTCGGATAGTTTCGAGATGGCAAATCCTACCTTTTTGAAGACCGTTGTATTTTTATACCTGGAATGAAAACATCGATGATATACACATCTATCAGTCCAATCTTAATTTTGACTACAAGAAATCCATAATATTTCAGTTAAGTTGATATTCAAATCAATAGATAGTGATACCTCATATGCTCACTTCAGGGCTCAATGCCCGAACACCCTTTGGTGCATCACTTTGGGACCCAATGCCCGAGCACACTTTGACGCATCACCTCAGGAGCTCCAGGTCCGAGCAAATGTCCTAATAGTCACGCATGATTTGGTGTCCTAAATGCGATAGTATGCCTCTGTTAGCTCACCCTTATACACATTGAATAAGTCTCATTTTAAGAAATCAGAGGGATAATCTCGCCTAAAGTGGTCAAATTAGGTATAACTTCAGGCGTAAGATCCCCTCAAACACATCACTAGTCGGGTAACGTGCTCGCAATAGCCGCTAATCCTTTTTATAAAAGTCCAGGTACGCTTCTCATTCCCACATTCACAAACTTGCAAGCTCTTAGGCTTTATATATACGTTTACTCTCTATTTCCGACCACTTAACCTGACTTAAGTTTCGGAGGAGTTTCATCGGAAACATTTCCGACACTCTCTAACTGATTTTTGTGGTTATAGGTCACCGATAACAATACCTTCCTACTCATTCAACTCGTATAGTTCTCGAGGAAAGAGCTAACGACCTGGTGACAACTCATCGACCGAGAAAAATTCGAATACATCAAATATGATTCTTGAATTTAATATCAAGTACTACAGTTATATCCGCATGAACTAAAACAAATGAAAGAACATATGACGAGATGCCGGTGTCTTCACATGAACATTTCAACCTTCACATAAACGTTTCAAATATTAATGATTCCTTAGTTGGGGTAGCTTTATCTCAAGTTCCTTGCCTCCATGCATATATATGGTTGAAATCCCACAAAATTAACGGCGCAAGTCCAGTGAAAGTTGGCTACCGCCTACATCGGTCTGTGTCAAATTAAAGCAAATTGTATTTAATTGGTACAAGTTTGTGAGCTGGTTGTGGGTGGGGACCTCCGTTCTGATTTTTAGATTATTGTTAAATTAACACTAATATACAATTTATGGACAAGTGATCTAACAGCCACGTATAACTAAATTTTACGATGAATTTCATTTCTGCCTTATGTGAAAGTTAAATATTGTGATTTTATTTTTCCAATAATTTAAAATTCGTATCATATCAGGCGTAAATTTCTTACAGAAGATTGGTAAGAATCTAATGGGTGTATTCAATCAATGACTTTTAATTAATTTTATAGATTTTGAAAATTCGGAGATATTCAATTTACACATTTATGAACTCCATAAAAGTTTGGTTGTATCCAAAGTGGATTTTCGTAGAATTTTAAAAGTGATATTCAATATTAACTTTTAAAACTCCATATAAATTTACAGGTATCCAAATTTACTATAAACTCCATGTCATTTCTACGAAATCCTTATGTACAAACTATAAAGTCACAGGTACAACAACAAAAACTAAAAAATTCTCTTCTTTTCACCCTTGAGATTTGGTGACACTTTTATCTCATACTCAAATTTATTTACTTTCCTCTCTCTTCAATATTCAATTTCTTCTAACCATCACAAAATTTCATACTTTTTCATTATTTATATAACTAAAAAATTTCTAAATCCTAAATAATAATTTTTCAATAAGTTATATATATACATATATATATATAGTATTTGATATATTAGAAGTGAGATGCAATAATAATATATAGTAGTAAATATTATATATTTACGTCCATTTCGCTTTTATTTTTGTTTATTTTCTCTTTTACATTATTTACTTTTCTTATGTCCATTTTCTGTAATATAAAATGTCAAGTTTTATTTGTTAATTCCTTCCAAACATAACACAATTTTTTTATTTTTTATCTTTCTAAACTATGTACCTAGTTAGTGTTATATTTAAAAGTCTGTACAACAACCTCTTTAAAAATCTAATGAAGTCAATATAATTTTTTTTACAACTCCATGGGATTCCATTAAAGTTTATAAAAATCTATCAACTCTACAAAATTTTAAAAAGTCTAAATACAGCGCAGGAACATCTTAGAACGAATACAACGCAGATAACAACTTAGAGCGAATACAGCGTAGATAACAGCTTAGAGCGAAAACAGCGCAGAGAACAGCTCAGACCGCACGAACAGCTTTCAGCTTAGAACATATAAGCTTTCAGATTAGAGCGTGAATAGTTTATTTCTCAGGTCAGTATTAATATGATCAGTTTACAAATCAGCTCAGAGGAACGCCTTTTCAGATCAGCTTAATATTGAAAATAGATCAGACTGGAAAGTGTTCAGCTCATTAAAGAACATCTCAGATAGTTTTTGGATAAAATCGCATGAACAGTTTACAGATTTCACGTATCAGCTCAGAGCACACAAGTTTTCAGATCGCGCATATGCCGAACAACTCAGAGCGTACAGTACTCAGATTAGACGTGAATCTATCAGATCAGATTAGAGCGAATCAAGCGCTAAATCACATGTTTTGATTATTTATTATTAGACTTTTGTAGAGTTGATAGATTTTTATAATCTTGAGATTATACTAGAAGTTTTGTAGAGTTGATAGATTTTTATACTAGATTTTAATCTAAAGTTATTTGTTTTGATTATTTATTATTTATTAAAAAACATAGTGTTGAATTGATTGAAAAATTAGGGTTTGCGCATTAAATAGTATTTAATTAATAAGATTTAATTGAGATGCAATATGTTGTATTTTAATTTTTGGATTCCTTTATGCAATATGCTAATAAGATTTATTTTAAATGAAAAAATGTTATATATTTATAAGTTCAAACTAAACCATTATAAAAAGTTAAAATTATAACTCATAAATTATATTAAAAAATAAATGCATAAAAACTCTCTACAAATCCATAAAAATCTATAAAAGTCTGATGTAGTCCATTAAATTCTTTTTATAACTCACTGAGATTTCATTAAAGTTTACAAATTTCTATCAATTCCACAAAAGTCTATCATTTAAAAAAGTCAATACAAATTATAAACTCTCTAGATTGAATACACCCCGTAAGTTAGATCGGCGACACTTATCCTAAACTTATTGCGAATACAATGTCTCTAATTTCAATTTCAAATATGATATTAGAAACTGACTAAACACAATGAATTTAAATAAATAAAAATTGACTTACACCAAGTAGGGATATCGATAGCACGAAAAAAATTCAATAAATTCAATTAGTCAAGGACGTGTGACACTGTGACGTTTAGTAGTAATTTATATGCGAAATCGTTGATTGGATTTCATACCGAGTTGTCAGAATTTAACATAAAGTAAACGAAAAAACGGGATAATTTTTAGGGCTTTTTAACTGTTTATTATATATAAAAAAAAAAATTAACAAAATAAAGTGAAATTGAGGGATTTATCAAAATAAGGTATCACGCCCTCCGCGAGGGCGTGACTCAAAATTTTTTTTTTTAAAAACCAAGTCACGCCTTCCCCAACGGCGTGACTTGGAAAAATTTTTTTTTTAACAATGAAGTCACGCCCATGGTAAGGGCGTGACTTCAAATAAATTTTTTTTAAAAAAATGATTGTTGACGCAGTGGAGCTAAGAGTCTTTACCGCATCACTCTTTGAATTTTTGGTGCTATATTTCTTTTCTTGCCGACTGAACTTATTAATTTGTAAACAGTAACTTTAAGAACCTTCGTTTCAGTAGTGCATTAAACAGGTTGATTGATGTCTGCGTAGAAATTACAGAAAACCATAGGTTGGTGGAGATGGTGCAGACTACTACAGACTAATATTGTTTTGTTGATAAAAGAACAGGCTTCCTGCATCATGGATTTTTTTTATGCTACTTGGAGTGTTAATTTCTCTGATGGTATTAAAAATTTTAGCCCTTAGAATCACGACTGTCAACTTTTCTAAAATGTGAGGATAATTATGGGGAGAATTTCTCCTTTCTGATATTACTGTAATTGGTTCCGTTCCCTTGTCAACGCACAACAAAATTATGGGGAAAATGTTTAAAAATGATTGTTTCAAACTGCCCCTCGATCCCCCATCTTTCGGAAATAAATTAGAGCAGTGGTCACGCTTATTGGCTCCACATGCACGGATTCAATCTCACTCAATCAATTTAGAGTCAACAATCATTTTTTAAAAAAAATTTATTTGAAGTCACGCCCTTACCATGGGCGTGACTTCATTGTTAAAAAAAAAAATTTTCCAAGTCACGCCGTTGGGGAAGGCGTGACTTGGTTTTTAAAAAAAAAAATTTTGAGTCACGCCCTCGCGGAGGGCGTGATACCTTATTTTGATAAATCCCTCAATTTCACTTTATTAAAAATTCAAAGAGTGATGCGGTAAAGACTCTTAGCTCCACTGCGTCAACAATCATTTTTTTTAAAAAAAATTTATTTGAAGTCACGCCCTTACCATGGGCGTGACTTCATTGTTAAAAAAAAAAATTTTCCAAGTCACGCCGTTGGGGAAGGCGTGACTTGGTTTTTAAAAAAAAAAATTTTGAGTCACGCCCTCCGCGAGGGCGTGATACCTTATTTTGATAAATCCCTCAATTTCATTTTATTTTGTTAAAATTTTTTTTTTTATAATAAACAGTTAAAAAGCCCTAATTTTTATGGATAAACGCTTTTCTAAGTGCTCTACCTTGCGAAAAAAAAATTATCGGAAAAGTAAATTTACCAACAAATTTTCGATTCTCTCAATTTTTTCCTCATCTAACTCATTAACAAATGGTCACTTATTTCTAAAAAACTTAGTTAATATGGTATATTAGTTAAAAAAAACAAAAAGAATAAAAAGCAATATCAAACAGGGTTTTATATTTGGAAAAAAATGGAAATAAAACAAAAATAAAAAAAAATTGAGAGGGAGTATGCATAAATACAATTCGCGTACCACGAGCAGCACAGAATTACATGAAAACAAGCATTAACTGGATAGATATCACAGCATTCGAAAGGACAAGACAGAAAAACCGGACCCCAACATACTTTGCCTATGTTTTCTTTTTAATATGGGGTCTACTATAAATGAACTTGATATTGTGGATGCCTGTTATGGGCGCCTGGAGATGCTCAGCCGAACATCATATCAATTTCCTATGATGTTCGGTTGAGCATCTCCAGGCGCCCACACAGACGCCCATAACAGGCGCCCACGATATCGGGCCGTCTACTATAAATATATATTTCATTATTATTCCCCAACTCGCATTACCGTGTAATTATAAAGTACGGGAAATACGACAAGTTGCAAAGCCATCAAAACATAGGTGTTTGACCTTTTCCTCATGTTTGCAATTCAAAATCAACGACCGGATAAGCTGGCCTCTTCAGGTCACTATAGGGCGTATTAGAAAACCCCAATAATTTCAGGTAACTATAATAAACTATGTGCATCAATAAAGAGTTGACAACTATCGAGTTTTGATTTATGTCCACAGGTTTGAGATATTAAATATTATTAATCCGTTTTGATTTATTATATCCGATAGATCCTCAGCATGCCTTGTATATGTCCTATATATATATATACACATATAGATTATTCAAGAAGACATTATAAAGGCAACTGTGGGGAAGAAAAGCAATTCCCGTGAAGTCTATTGCAGCCCTTTTGAGCCAGCTTCTTTTCTCATTACATATTTTGCGCTAGTAATTTGTAAACTGCTTGTTTTTGTTTCATATATGTTGGGATTGTGCGTGCATGATCATGAGTAATACGATGAGGCCAAGGATGAAGGTTATGTTCAATTTAGTTTATGACAGAGGTTGATGACTTTTGCTTAGGTTTTTTCACTGAGAAAAATCAAGTCTTCATTGTGTTTTTTATTTTTTTGTTCTGTTTTTTTCTTTTCGTGGATACATATACACGAGAGAGATTAATGGATTATGTTGATAGTCCTAGGTGTAAGGGTAAGAGAGGGCTGATCTCCAAAACATGGGAGAGATGCAAATCCTTCAGTGGTGGCATTGCAAGAAAGGGTGGCCATTCAAACGGTGCTCTAAAGATGAAGAGCAAATCTTGGCCACGAGACCTGATTTTGGACATCCCGAATCAAGGAAAGTTCAGCGAGAAGAGATCCCATAGAATCGCTCCGGACGGATGCTTCTCTATCTATGTTGGATCCCAAAAACAGAAGTTCGTGATCAGAACCGAGTACGTGAATCATCCCCTTTTCAGGACTCTACTCGAGGAAGCCGAATCCGAGTACGGGTTCAGCTGCGAAGGCCCCTTGGTTCTTCCTTGCCAAGTTGAGCATTTCATCCAAGTATTAGTGGAGATGGAGAGTGAAGGGATCATCGACAAAAGTCATGGGTGCAACTTTGTTACCAGGAGTCACACTCCTTATCACATCCTCACGCCACCAAGATTAGTTCCCATCAATAATTCTTAGTGCATGATCTTTTTTCCTGATGTTATCTTAGATGATCATGTAAGTTGTTGCAAAATCGAAATCATGTGGCATAGTTTGTCTATTGGTACGTGAGTCATCTAATGTCGACGTCTCGTTTTGTAATAATATTATCATGATGTAACCTATGAATATTAATAATACAATACTTGTGTGAGACCTATAATATAACTTTGTTGTGCTACAAATGTCTATTGAACTCTTTATCAGCAGACTTTTTGTTGCGTTTAATTATATCTTAGCTTGATCAACTTGACATTTATTAGATACTGTCAAATGGAGAAACTATGCATAAGAGACAAAGTGATTATTTATACACAGGAAGACTAATTGGTGGTTGACCAATTTGTAGTCATTAACCAAATGTAGACAATAAAAACCAATTAATTAATGACGTACGATATATATAGTCCTTATTAGAATGGTACTAGCTTGCCGATCAGACATTAGCTTTCTGTAACAAATAGGCAATTGGTTTAGTGATATATATTCTCAATATTATGCCACACATTGCACTCGTTCACACAAATTGTGTGGCATTTAACGGTAAAAATGAGGACAAAGCTCCGTATTCATATTATTACTGGAATTGCTTCTTGAAAAAGTTTAAATTACAATCTGAAACTATTGTCTCTGTTTGGAATGAAGTTTCTATTAGCAGTGAAAGATTCAATATATATTTCTTGATCTTCACAATGTACAAAGAGAACTCATATATATATATAAGAGAATTATGACTAGAAAGGAAATAAATCAGTATCAAAATGGAAATAAATCAGTACCAAAATAATCCTAGAAAACTGCCTATTTACATCCTAGAATCAAGGCTAAAGGATATTCTATTGATTCCTATAATTACGTTAACACCCCCCTCAAACTCAAGGTGGTATAGTGGATGCTATCTTGAGTTTGCTGGACAAATCTTGAAATCGAGCTGGAAGATGAGGCTAGACCAGAGAAAGAACCGAAAGGACTGGAAGTTGGGGGAGCATTGCTGGACCCAGATAAGTTTGAAGATCCTAGAGCAGGGGATGAAAATAATGTTGAGGTACCAAATGGTGATGACGAAGGCGATGGTGATCCAGCCAGAGTAGCAGAGCTCGACCCAAACATGCTAGCAGTATGACCCGTGCCGAAAGATGGGGATCCGAAGGGAACAGAAGCAGGAGCTGAAGAAGAGGACCCCAAAAAGTTGGGAACCGACGCTGCTCCAAAACGGTGTGAAGAGGAGGCAGACCCAGATAACGATGAACCAAAGGGACTAGACGCGGAAGCCGCGGTAGAAGAGCCAAACAGAAAATAGTTGTCGTTGGCGCCGAACCAGACAAGGAGGATCCGAAGGGACTGGAAGTACTTGCTGAAGCAGAAGATCCGAAAGTGCTAGGAGCCGTCCCTGATCCAAAAAAGTTGGAACTTGGCGCCGGACTGGCTGAAGCATGACCAAGACGGAGATGCCATTGGTGAGTAGAAGTGTTGGTAGATGTAGCAGCAGACACAAATTTCTGAGGAAGGCGAAGAGATACAAGCTCAAATAATCGACCCTGAACTCGCAGTGGCAGACATGACAGCAGAAGAATTGGAAGAGATAACTTGTTTGAGTAGTGCTTCAAGATCACTCATGGTAATCGGTTTTGCAATATCAGATTTCTCCATTAGAAGTGGAGGTTACAGAGAACTAAGAAAATATGCAGAGGAGAACAGAAACCAAAATCGAGGTGGTCAGGACTAGAAATTCTGCAGAAAATTTCAAAGGAACCTGGCTCTGATACCATATTAGCAGCGAAAGATTCAATATATATTTCTTGATCTTCACAATGTACAAAGAGAACTCATATATATATATACAAGAGAACTATGACTAGAAAAGAAATAAATCAGTACCAAAATGGAAATAAATCAGTACCAAAATAATCCTAGAAAACTGCCTATTTACATCCTAGAATCAAGGCTAAAGGATATTCTATTGATTCCTATAATTACGTTAACAGTTTCAAATTTGTGATTCAAACTTGTTAACAAAATAATATTCTGATAGATCCGCACGAAAGTGTGACATGATATAAACAATAGATAATCAATTATCAGGAGTTGCAATCCACTAATTTATCCAGTACACGTCTAATTATCTTGATGGTGAATTTTCGTAATTAGAAAAAGATTATCGATCAAATCTAGCTTATGAAATAATGCTTGAAATTAATTATGTACAAAGAACCAACAACAAAGCCACCTCGATCTGTGTACTATTTAATTGGTCAAATTCAGAAAGCCCCCGGAAAACTTCGAGTACCGCTTAAGGTCAACCAAATAATTCACTTTTCAAATAATGTTATGGTCTTACTGTTGACTTTTGATGTAACTTACTTTTTATTGGGACCGGATCAGATCGTGCAAGAGCAAGAGGCCGCGCATGATCTGGTCACATATAAAAATAGAGCTACAATAGCTCTGATTTTTTAAAACATTGAGTATCGAAACATATATCAGATCTGTTATAAAAATGAAAACGAAAAACATCTGATATACTCTCTGTATTGAAAGTGAAAACTGTTGATTTTAAAAACATGCGATGCACGGATTAATGAATGTATGCTGAAAGCTATAAAGAACTCATTCGAAATTGTTTATGGAAGTTCGGAGCTGAAACTCCTACATCTCCCCTTCTTACATTTCTGGAAGGCTTTACTAGAATATTTTGATCTTACAATATCTGTACAGACTTACCTCAGCTGGGACTTACGACTGCCCAAAGCTGAGACTCCTACACTCTTTTAGACACCAGCTCTCAAGCTGTGTGACCTGCATCACTATGTGAACTACATCACTAGAACTTGTTTAACGTCTCTGTTCAAAGACTATACACACAAAGTTTAATGTCTTTGTGCGAAGAATCTGTTTGTAGATTTGGGGTTGATTCACTCATTTAATCTATTCAGTTCTCGAATCTCAAATATATTGGTGAATCTGTGTGTGAAAAATATATCATTTACATTATATAAAATCTCGTATCTCACACACTGGGAAGTGCTCTGTCTGAGCTGATAGAGTAAGCAGTCGACATAGATGATTAATCTCCTGCTATTGATCGTCGACTGTTTCCTCTTTTCTTTTCTTCTCCCGTCAACTATTCATCGTCTTCTTCATCGTCTATTTTCTCTCGTACGTTGTCCACACCTTCTTCCTTTTCTTATCCGCTCTGCTCTATGGATCTTCATCAGTTCAACTTGTATATATATAGCATTTGGTATGATGTTACAGTTGGACACAAACTCCTAACCATTGAAAAGTTTCTGTAAAGTTTCTGACTTGTGTCCTTGTTTTCCTTTCATCGTACAAGCGTAGGTGAGTCCATTTATTATCTTTGCACTCTTTCTGAACTGATGTTAACATGTCGAAGCAAATCAGTTTGAACTACTTTAATTCAGTTTTCGAGTAAGCTCGTGTTCAAATTGCTTTGTCGTGATCTGACCTGTTCTGAGCTGATCTGATCTGAACTGTTCTGATCTGAGTTGCTTTCCTTTTGAGCTGTTCTGAGCTGCTCTTCTACATTTTTCTTATTCAGCTCTGCTCTGATCTGATTATGTTCTGCTCTTCTCAAACTGATCTGTTCTGTGCTTCTCAACTAATCTGATCTTAGCAGAACTGCTCTTGATCTTTGAATTGAACCGCTCTGAACTGATCCAATCTAATACGAAGCTCCATCTGATCTGATTCTTTTCGGCTGAACTAAGTTCTTCGCTTATACTGTGCAGTTCTTCAGCTTTCAGCTTGGCTCTATTCTAATATGCTATCAGCTTAGCCCGCACACTCGAGTAAACTGTTAGATACAAAATAACAAGTTTTGTGTTCATCAAAATTAAGATCTGATCTGTTACACAATCCAATACTTTTTCTCAGCCTATATACTGTCATCAGGTCGGGAGATCTGGAGGTCTTCCCTCGAGCATTGAACTGCGTGGATTGAATGAGTAGGAATATGTTGTGATAGATCACCTACACCATTGAAACAAGTTAAAGGACGTCGGAAGTGTTTCCGGTGAAACTTTTTCGATGCTTACGTGAGGTTGAATGGTTGGAAAGAGAAAGTAAGAATATAGTAAAGCTAAGAGCTTGTTGGTTTGTGAATGAAAATCAAGTGAAACGTACCTGAGTTTTGATAGACTAGCTGAGTGATTGTTGCGAGTACATTATCCGGCTACTTATTGTGTTTGATAGAGTCTTACGTCTGACGTGGTACTTGAGCTGACAACTTCATAGGACGAGATTATCGTCCTGATTCTCGGGATTAGACTCATTCAACACATATGTAGGGTATACTATCAGAGGCATAATTGTCGTGTTCATAGCACCGGATTGTGCGCAACTACTCGGACCTCATACCTCGAGCTCATGACATGATGCAAACAAGAAGTGTTTATTCATCAGTCATCGGGTCCCGAGGTGGTTGTATAAGGTATCAAGAGTATCCCTTGGCGAGTCCTAGACAAGGAATTTGAAGTTTAGGACCGTGTGAGGCTCTTGTCAGGACCCGAACTTGAATATGTGTTTCATGAAGAAAACCATGATCCGCGTAATGTTGCTTCGTAGTTGTGAGACCTGGATTTGTAATTGAGATTTATCGTTGGAATGAATCGATAGATAGAGGTTCTGCTGGTTTAAGATCTCTATTTGAGTGTTTGAGTTGCATTTTCGGGTTCCGTTTCGTGTGTTGAGCAATTCTGGAGATTTTGTATTTTTGCATATTTGAGGTACCTGCTGGTTGACGTGTCAGCTGGTGTTGGGAGTTAGCAGCTGGCCGGTGGAAAAACCAGTCGAAGCGTGTTTTAGCGCGAGATTCTTGAAACGCCGTCGTTTGCGTGAAGTCTGGTTGCGTGTGTTGTGATCAACAGGTGCGTTAGTGTATTTGCGTTGAGGATCAAAACGACTGCGTTTAGATTTGTTGGCGCGATGTCGTTTCGATATTGCGTCTGGTACCAGCTGGTAGATCGCGTGTGTGTTCCTGCTGGTTGATCAGCAGATGTAGATGTCAACGCGGGTCAACATTCCTGTATCTCGAAGAGGATGCGTCGTCGTTTCGTTGTTGCGACTGGGAGTCCAGCTGCGAGTGAGTTTCGCCGCTATTGCTTGCTGCTGGTATTTCGCGAGAGCTGGCGACTGGATGACGTCAGTGGAGTGACGTCGTTTGAGTTAGTTGCAACGCTGCGTTTTGAGGTTGCGACTGGATCCAGCTGAGAGTAGCGTTACATTGTTTTGTTCTTGCGACTGGATACCCAGCTGCTGATGTAATATCCTGTGCGACGTCGTTTGAGTAAGTTGGAGCGACGCCGTTTTGAGAACCAGCCGTTGGTTTGTTTTGCGTTTGTGTTAGCGTTGTTTAGGAATCAGCAGTTGGTTCATTGGTACCTGCTGGTTTGGGAAATGGTTGGTACCTGCTGATTTTGTCGGTGGACAATTATTTGAATTGGTTTCAGTCGTTGCTAGTGCTATTTATAGGAAGACTTGGTCTTCGACTTTGTGATATCATTTCCCATACTTAGCAAATATTTCCAACCTTTCGTTCATTCTCCTTCGAACCCTAGAACACTGTTCAACCGTGAGCTTTTCCGGCGATTTTCCGTCATTTTCGGTGGTTGTTTTGCTCGTGCGAGGTAGCGTTGGACTCCTCTTGAGAAGCTCTTCCAATTCGTACCAGTTTTAGAAGCTGAAATTGGCTAGTCGAGGAACGCGAAGTTGCTGCCGTTCGAGTGTTGCGTCGTTTTGGTAGAACTACGTTCTGGTTTTCGGTGAGACCTTGTTCCTAGCCATAGTTTTAAGCTTTCTATGTAATTGTTGAGGTATATTGGGCAGCTGGTCGAGTGATCCCAGCCGTGAGCTTGATTTAGCAACCTGTTAGATTTACGTTGTGTATGCCGTGTGTTTAACAGGCTTTTACCAGAGTCTTCGGGATTTCTCGCAGGGTTAGTTGTTGCTCAGTTTAAGGTACGGATTTGAGCTTGATTTACAGCGAAGTTATGGCTTGGATGAATTGTAGTCGCTGGTATGTGGAATTTCCGTGCCTGCTGGTTGTGTCCTGTTGAGGATTGTGTATGCTATTTGTGCATTTGTTGCGTTGCATATGTTTATATGCTTGCATTCCCACATGTTGCATACACGCATGGTATTCCTTTCCAGTTTTGGGTAGTCTTTGTACCATTGTTGTATTGTTGTTATTTTCTTACCAGGATGTGAGGGCGAGCGGCAATACCGCACTCTCATCTCTCTGCTGGTATCGCAGCCACCATGCGCCGAGTGGTTAACTACCACAGTTCATGGGCGAGGCAACATCAGGTTGAGTTGTTTGATGCATCTGGTAAGTGGGAGTAGTGTCATGGCGAGTGGCTTACTACCACACTGTGAACACACCCCGTGGCCACTGCACGTTGTTGGTAATTCTTGGAGCTATGTTTGGGTTCCTTAGCTCCCTTGTGGGTCGAGCTTTCCGTTGTTCTTCGGCGTCTCATGCATAGCACCTGCATTTCATTCCTTGCTGTTTATTTCTGTTGTATTATTGCTCTCCGTACTGGGGTTTGACCCCATGTCCCTCCGGGGCTTGGTTTGTTTCTTTGTTGCGTTGTTTTCAGGGAGCCCAGGTTCTATAGCTGGTCGTGGTTTCAACCCAGCTGGAGGTGCCCCAGGAGGTGGCTAGTCCAGTAGCATATAGCATATATATATATATGTATCAGTTAGCCAGGGGGATGCCCTGCGCTTTGTTGTTGTACCCGTAGGGGATATGATACATGTATGGATTATGTATGCTTTATTGTTGATTTTTTTATGATTTGGGAAACTTATTTTAAGTATCGTTGTATTTTAAATTATATGTTTAAAACCGTCGGGCCTAAAAGCGAAAATTTTACCCACTTTTTGATAGCTTCCGCATGTGTTTATCTGTTGTGAGCACGAGGCCTGACATTTTTGGTATCAGAGCTTAAATTGGGATAAGCTCATTTCCTTTGATCACACTTGAGTCTAGGCACAGTGTTGCGTGTTGCATGTGCTTGACTTATATGATTACGTGCTGCATATTTTGTGTTATATGCTTTCTTTGTTGTATCTGTTCTGTTTTTCCTTATCCTGTTGAGTGTTTTAGATGCCGCCTAGACGTCGTGGTCGTATTAGGGGTCTATTCCAGGAATCAGGAGGACAGAATGAGGATCAGTATAATGCGCCTAGTCATACTCTTGAGAGTAGTGGAGAGGAGGAGGCTACAGCTCCACCGGCTCCGGTAGAGAGAATGGATGTGGTCATAGCTCGGTTTCAGAGGATGAGTCATCCTATCTTCAATGGTGATGAGTCGAGTGAGGACGCGGATTCTTGGCTCCATAGCGTCATACATCTTTTTGATCGAGCCCAGTATGACGACGATCTTCGGTTGAGGTTGGTGACTTTGTTGTTGAGGAAGTCCGCAGAGCATTGGTGGCGAGGTACGTCTAGTATCTTACTGGAGACTGCGTACACTTTCTACCAGGTCTTCAGGCAGGAGTATGTCCCCGACTCCTATGTAGCTGCCCGTGAGCGGGAATTTGAGTTCTTGGAGCAGGGTTCGTTGTCTGTGCGTGAGTATGCTCGCAAGTTTTCTGCTTTGTTGGCGTATGTTCCGCATGTTGCTGGCCGGGAGAGGGCCAAGAGCACCAGGTTTGTAGAGGGCTTGAATGGAGACCTGTACCATAGCGTTTTGACAAGCAAGCCCAAGTCCTATGCTGAGGCCGTGGATACTTCTATCCACATTGAGGAGGGCATGAAGAGCCGGAGTGCGCGCAGGGCGCAGGTGGCACAGGCGGTGCAGGGTGGTAGATCCGCTGGTCAGGGAGCTCAGTCGTCTCAGAGTTCTCAGTCCGTGCATTTTCGTCAGCAGCAGCAGCAGGTAGCTCAGCAGTCTGGCCGTCAGAGGTTTCGATCCCGTGGTCAGCAATTCAAGAAGAAGTCCGGTTCAGGGTCTTCTGGTTCTGGCAGTTCGAGTAGCAGCGGCTCTCGGACGGAGTTTTGTGGTTTTTGCGGTGGAAAGCATTCTTCCACGCAGTGTGTTGGTGTGCAGGGTTCCTGCAACCTTTGCGATCAGTATGGGCACTTTGCGAGAGTGTGCCCGACAGCTGGAGCACAGCAGACCGCGGCCCAGCCTCAGGGTCGTGGGGGTCAGTCAAGGGGCCGTTCGCAGCAGTTTCAGTAGCCCCGTTTTGGTGAGACTCCGTTTAGGCCGTTTCAGCAGCCTGGTCCTTCGCGTTTTGGGCAGTCGTCTCAGCCTTTCTTTCCAGGACCTCAGCAGGCTCAGGTTAACGCCTTCACGAGAGAGCAGGCCGAGGAGACACCGAGCCGGGTGATTGGAGGTACTTGTCTTGTCTTTGACTTTCCTGCTCGTGTGTTGTTTGACACCGGTGCATCGCATTCGTTTATTTCTGATTCGTTTGTTGTTGAGCATGGGTTGTGAACCGTCCCTTTGCGTGATGTTGTTTCTGTTTCTACCCCCGATGGTGTAAGCCTGTTTTCGTCAAGATATTTTGTTGGATGGTGTGTTGCGGTTTGGTGAGCACGCCTTATTAGCGAATTTGATCCGGTTGATGCTTTGGGATTTCGATTGTATAGTTGGGATGGATGTGCTGTCCAACTACAGGGCCTC
>KV007453.1:34003-53021 GCA_001598015.1 Dorcoceras hygrometricum
CAGGGGGATGCCCTGTGCTTTGTTGTTGTACCCGTAGGGGAATATGATACATGTTTGAATTATGTATGCTTTATTGTTGATTGTTTTATGATTTGGGAAACTTATTTTAAGTATCGTTGTATTTTAAATTATATGTTTAAAACCGTCGGGCCTAAAAGCGAAAATTTTACCCACTTTTTGATAGCTTCCGCATGTGTTTATCTGTTGTGAGCACGAGGCCTGACAGTAGTTGTTGATTAAATGAAATTAGATGACCAGGATGGATTACAGCTCGATGTTAGAAGCAACGATTAGACTTCCCAAGGTGATCTGAACCCTTCACTGTGGGGGAGATCGGACGGTTGCGGTGGTTCCTAAACTCTTATAAATAGGTAACATCTTATATTCATTTTCACTTTAACTCTTTTACCACTACGAAACTCTGTCAAAATATCTCCTCGCCTCCCGAGCTCTCAAACTGTTTCCCCGACATGCTCACCAAAACTCCAAACTTGCAAGTGTTAGTCCTATCTTGATAACTCCGCAGGCCAACCCGTCCCACCCACCCCGCCCTAACTCGTGACCCAAACATGTCGACCCATTTCGACCCATCTTCAAATGGACTATCAATTTAATAACTAAATTCACCTATTTCTCATAGATGGACTAACTCGACGATCTCAACCCATTTTTACTGCTCTACCTTTGGTCCGGTCTAATATTTAAAATCACACGGTAAAATGAAATAGACGTGGAGATATTTACGAGAGCAGTGCTTTGGTCGCTGTCGTATTACTTATCGTCATCTCCGTCTCCTCCTTTCTCTCAGCACTGTGTACAAAGCCACAAACCCTCACACCGGTCATCGAGTCTCGCAACCAACAATGGCGGCTTACAGTCCATCTCTGGTAAATTACTGTTTCGAAACTTAATTTGTCCATTTTTATTATTAATTGTAATTACCTCTTTTGATTCGATTTTTGCTTTTACATTTTTGGATTTAATTTTTCAGTCCACCGTTAGCTCGGTTTCAGCACCGCGAAGTACGTCATCGACGAAGGCAATGCTTCGGAATTCAGCCGCATTGTCTTCCTTTTCATCTTCAAGCCTTTTCGCCGGTTCGTTGAGCCTTGCTTCGTCCTTTCAAAACCGTCCGGTTCAGAGACCTGTGTTTACTTCTTTGTCGGTTCGGGCCATGGCTGCGGTATGTATTTGCTCCCTTCAATGATCTGTAAGCGTATTACTGTTGGCTCCTTCAGATATTGGCGGAGTAGTCGGTTTGTCCCTAGGTTCTCTCTCTTTGGATGAATTTTTGGTCATGTGCTTGGATAGTAGAGATATTTTAAGAAACTATACTCGGGAACAATAACATTTTATTTTAGAAGCCTATATGTGCACCTATGTCATTCAACAGTTTGGTTATGCTTATTATTCCTGAAACAAATACTCCAGTGGTAGTTTAGCATCTTATTTTATTTTTATCCTTGGGATATGAATTTGAAACAGCATACGGAAAGTTCCCTCGTGATTTGCTGGAATTAGTTTGGAATCCTACTTTATTCTGAGAATATATTGGTTTCACCTCAGTTCATTAGTTGGCAACTTGTCATTTCATTTATAGCAGTGAAACTATTTGATTGATCAGTGAGAGAAATTTTACCCATTGTTTCCAAGATGTGAACGGCGGTGATGATTTATGGTGGCCGAGTGAATTTCCTTTCATTTTTGCTTGGACGGAACCTTCTTTCTTTTGGTGGTTGAATGAATATTTATGTACCCAAAATGAATTAGTGTTGGTGATGATAATGTATTCTCAATGTAAATGAGCTATTTAATCATCTTTGTCATCTAATAGCAACATTGGAACCTTAAAACTTTGAATTAATCTGTTTCTCCTTCTCTTCTCGGCCAAAACTAAATTTCCATGCAATTCAATTTACTAAGTGCTGATTTGCTCTTTACACAGGAAGTTGCATTGCAATCAAAGGTGACAAACAAGGTTTATCTTGATATCAGCATTGGGAACCCAGTGGGGAAGTTTGTTGGAAGAATTGTGATTGGTTTGTATGGTGATGATGTTCCTCAAACTGCTGAAAATTTCCGTGCTCTTTGCACAGGTGCATATACTCAACCTGTCATGATCATGACCATGTTAGTGACGAACATTTTACTCTATTATTTTTGTTAACATAATTTGGAACAGGGGAGAAGGGATTTGGATTCAAAGACTCTTCTTTCCACCGTGTGATTAAGGATTTCATGATTCAAGGAGGTGATTTCGACAAAGGAAATGTAAGCTGCTGGAGTGACTATCATAGTCTAAGATTGATATTTTTAGGTTATGTCATGTTATGCATATGGTCTGCTGCGAGCACTCAAAGCCTTGCTTAAGGAAAACTCTTGATGTGCTGTCTAAGATTTGCCAAGGAAGATTAGTAAATTAAACTTTTTTATAAATTGTGTGAGCTTATTGTGATTTCAATATTGATAGAATTGTAATGGCAGACAACGTGAATTTGAATACCTTTTTGTTATTAGTTTAGGAAAATATCTTGTTTGCTACTAGGTTCTTGCCTAAAGTTATCAGCCTTGATGACAGTAAATTATGTTGTCACTATGACTGTGCCTCTTTAAGCTCTTCTAACAAAGACACCGTCGTATCATATTCCGTTTCTCCTTTTTCTCTACTCTATGTACGCATATAGCTTGTTATCTGTTTTTTTTGTATAAATAGTTATTATGGGATGAAGGTTTGCTAATCTTTTGACATAATATTGGCGTCATTGAAAGATTTCGTTGCTGGCACCAAATTCTGGTTATGAATAATTTGTGAAGGAAATGTTGATATCAAAGACAGTTCAAGTTAGAATATGTGATCGTGCCTAAAACGTGTTATTCATGTTTATTTCAATAGATTCATTTTTTAAAACTCAATGGACACCTTCAAATTGATTCTGGACTTTCAACTCTTTTAAAATATTAAATCAAAATCACGTGCTAATGATCTCACACATCTTTTCGTCTGCTTTTTGTCCCGTAACTTGGACTATTAGTTTACTTGAGTTTGTTGTTGTTGCCAGGCACAACATTTTCTTTTGTTCTTTTAGAAAATTTTAAAGTATCTAAACTGATACCATTAATATATGACTTTATGTGTGACTATGTTTCAGGGTACTGGTGGCAAAAGCATATACGGTCGCACATTTAAAGATGAGAACTTCAAATGTGAGTTTTCCTTTTCCTTCATTATTCTTTTGTCTGGAGCAGTTGGCAATGTTGGAATTACCATGACTGAAAAAAATCCCACGCTAACTGCAGTGGTTCACACTGGACCTGGAATTGTTAGCATGGCAAATGCTGGTCCCAATACGAATGGAAGCCAATTCTTCATTTGCACTGTCAAGGTATGTACCTGCTTGATAAAACCTTTTATTGAGCATACAATTTAATTGCGGTGCACAAGCCTTAAATACAATTAAAGTTGTGGTGCAAACCTATTCTTAGCAATCAAGGTTTATTACACCCAACTTCACTGATCAACTTTGGCCACTCTTTTTTAATTAGAGCTAACCGGAACATCGAATATTTGATTATTCTCAAGTTTACGTACACATCCAATGACACTGGTTTGCTCAAACTGCACAGTTCTTTCTTTAGACACATTGTGCATTTCTCGTATTGAAGAACTGGAGTGAAATTATCAACTCAGTGGTAGATCACCAGTTTTGATGAAAGCATTTATCATGTTGTTTGCATGTTGAGACTCTGGAATTTATTTTCGTCAAATTCAAACACAACCTTAGTCTTTTGATATGCTATAGGAATGGTGTTAAATTGGCATATTATTTGTTTGGGAGACAAGATATTGTGGTCTATAGAACGGTAAGTAGTTTCATTGCAGGGATGATGAGAATTATGAATGTTCATTTTCCTCTCCTCTGACTCTTCTCTTCGCTTCTAACTTCCCAAATATCTTGTCAGTAAAAAAATTTCTTCTTGCCTCTCTTTCTACCAAAGTTCTGGAGTTGAAACACTGACTTTAGAATCTGTGTGCTACAAATCTGGATAGTGGCAGGGTTGGGAATTGGTCCACAGAAAACAAAAGTTGAAGTTCGTTCTCCCTGTTTTCTCATTGCCTCTCTTTGTTCCAAATTTCTGGAATGAAGACTAACTCACAGACGTGCTAATGGGTACAAATTTGGATTGTATCAGAGTTGAGGGATGTACCTATGTAAAACAAAATTGGAACGTCCTTCTCAATTACATCTCCGGTTTTTCTTTACCTCTTGAAAAACAAAAGCAAACTGTTCTTTCACCTTCGCATCTTTTTAGAATATGATCATGTTGCAAAACCACAAGTCCTACCTGCACCAATCCCCTGGTCATATAAAGAAGAAGCGTGGAAATTAAAGTTATTTGGTGGAAAGTGTTTTTTTTCTTGGAACTACAGGTTTATGCATGTGTTTTAAAAAAAAAATGTTGGTTAAAACAGACACCTTGGCTGGATAAAAGACATGTTGTGTTTGGACAAGTTTTGGAGGGAATGGATATTGTGAAGGAGATCGAGTCACAAGAAACCGACAGAGGTGATCGTCCTAAAAAGAGGGTCATTATAAGCGATTGTGGAGAACTTCCTGTGGCTTGATAATGATGAGCATTGCTACTTCTCAAATCATTAGGTTATCCATTTTTACCATTTAAGTTTTGAGCCGATGTCAGGTTCCTGATATAGAGAGAGGACCGGCCTTTTGTTGAGGCTGTATATTGACTCGTTTCGGTATCCTTTTGTTTTGAGAAAAGAGGACACGAATACTTACTGTACTTTATGACATCAATTTTCAAGATGTACCCCTGGCTAATTGACTAGCTTGCATGTTCAACTGCAGTTATTTTATCATTATTTTTCTTGGATTTTTTTCCTGTATCCTTTGGTGAAATTTCAATCTGGGCCGTCATGTAATTTCATGTGGTTTTTTAACCTCACGGACGTCTCTGTTCGCAAGTAGCATTCGATAAGTGAAACATCTATTTAATGATTAAAGCAAATAATACTGAGTTTTCGATTCGAGTACGAACGAATCTAGGTTTTCTAGCACTTATTTTCAGCTTGATCCACACTTGCCCATAAGATTTATAACTATGAGGATAAGCCTTGTTCACGTGATCAGGGCTTGAGCCATGTCCAGAACATATGTTCCAGTTGCTTATAGTAACAATGGGGGAAATATTTAACATATACCATCACACGTAAATCTATAGATATATCTTGATACAGAATGAACTCTTCGTATTTAATATTTTCAGGGTTCGGTGGAAAAATTCCTCGACGCAGTTTTGCATCCAGGAAAAACAATCCCAACAAATTTGAACTATTTTCTTGATTCTTGAGCATTTCCCTTGCTAAAATCTTGCTCCTTGCCGTTGCTTGATACCCGCAAAACCCTTGATGTCCCTCAATCTGCCGATGAAACTGATCGAAGGCATGAAGATTTAGTCCTTCCTGATGAAGAGCAAGCTCAACCCGCGGAAATATCTATTTTATCCGAAATACTTCTTTTTCACTCGTTTGATAATTTTTGTTCTTTTAATTTTGTTTATGTATAATGTACACTTCTATAAGTATATTAGAATTAAATCAAATTTTATATCATCAAAATAAAGATAGCATCAATTTATGGATCCAACATTAACTGTCCCTACTCTAAGCTATAATAATCATTTGGACTGACGGACCTGAGATGCAAGCTATATTACAATGGGTTAATGGCTTGATGAGATCCTATTTTGAGCAGTACATCCATCCAATAGTTAATATTTATTAATACGACGTACGTATAATTTTCAGTTGATCCTGCATGTGAATATAAAAATTCACCTTTGAATGGTACTACCCTAAGGATAAGATGAAATATTTCATTACAATGGTGCACCATTGGGGCCGAGAACGAGGATTTAATTTGAAATTTTAAATGTTCACTAAATTAATCTGTGATTTTTTTAAAAATTTTGAATAAATGGATTTTTAAACACCAGGGGAATAACGTTATCCATACTTTGTCATGATTCTAGAGGAGAAAGCACACATGTTGCTTTGTAACATAGTTCTAATGTTTCAAGTATTTTAGTTTAATATAACAAATATATTTAAACAACAAATGGATTTGTGATTTTCATGTCGGACACCCTTCGCTCCTGACGGGATCTTTGATGTGGTCCGGCTAAAACATAGTTCACTGGTTTGGTGTTAGGTTGCTCCTTGTTCCTTTCGTGCATTTGTATAACAATCACTAGTATCCTTCCTACGGTTGGTATGTATTATATATATTATATATATATATATATATGTCTAGTTATCGTACATACCTTATGATACTACTCACATGTGTATCACTTACATTACATCTTATGATTGATTTTGTAATAAAAGGGGTAGACTACAAAAGCAATACACACAAGGTATACACTATATATATATATATAATTTGCCGTTCTAATATCACAAAAGAAAGAAATGGTCATTTATTAAGGTAAACCATGATCAATAAATTATTAAACTACATTGTGAGAACATAAAATCTTGATCCAAAACACAAGAAAAAAAGGTGAACCTTCTTTATCTAGTTACTCTTCTTCGTTTAAATCTAAGATACATTAAACTCAGGTAGAAATGATCCAAAAATTATTCATCAAGGCCAAGATCACCCCATTTGACATCGTATCTGGCTGCAAGATAATGTGCCCCGACTGGACCTCGGCTTCCATATGGATAGTACTCAGGAACAATCTTCTTTTCTTCGATCTCCTTCAACACAGGTGTGAAGATTGACCAGGCAGCATCCAATTCGTCGCTTCGGATGAAGAGTCTCCTCTCCCCTTCAATGGCATCGAGAAGAAGTCTCTCGTATGCATCGGGTATCTCTTTCAGGTATCTACATCACACGACCAGTTAACTTGGATGAATCAAGAGTATTATAGCTAGGACTAATTTTTTCAAACTACCTGGCCTTATATAGAAGATTCAGATGACTTCGATCTAATCTCATTCCCAATCCTGGGACTTTATTATTGATCTTCAGATAAATAGCTTCATCAGGCTGGACACGGATTACAAACTCATTTGTGGCCATATCCAGATCAGTCCCAATGCTCCGATTGTACAAATTACCAGGAACATGTCTAAACTGCACCCTTATCTCAGCCCTGGGGGGAAAAAAAAAGCGATATCCAGGAATCAAACCATACAATACATATAGCAGTCAAGAAAGATAAAGCTGGGAAGCTTGCAGATTCCTCTAACCTTCTATTATGTAAGGCTTTTCCGGCTTTCATTAGAAAGGGCACACCGTCCCATCTTGCGTTATTTATGAAAAGTGCAGCTGCAGCAAAAGTTGGTGTCAAGCTATCTTTGGGTACCGTTTTATCGTCTGTGTATCCTGGGTAAGAGACATTTCCTTTCGTGTGACTCTTGTACTGTCCTATGACAACATCATCAATTCGTAATGTTCTCATGGAACGCAACACTTTAACCTGTTGTTCGTCAAGAATCAGATTTGCCTTACAAGAATAGAATATCTTTCCTAAATCATTTTGAGTTCACTAAGACAGGGAAAATACCTTCTCATTCCTGATATCCTCTGCATCCAAACTGACTGGGGTTTCCATGGCAAAGAGCGCAACTATTTGGAGAAGATGGTTTTGCATTATGTCTCTAATTATTCCATAGTGGTCAAAATAACTGGTGCCACAAAAAGAACAATAACTAAGTCGTAGATGTAACAAATGCAAAATACATTAAGCTCAACTGCAAGTCGAAAAGAAAATTTACCCTCCCCTTCCTTCAGTGCCAAAGTCCTCGGAAAATATCAATTGAACATTCCTTATATACTGTCTTGACCATAATGGTTCAAAGATGAGATTTGAGAAGCGAAGGACGGAGAGATTTTCAACTAGCTCCTTTCCAAGATAGTGATCTATCCTGTAAAACGAGTAGAAATGCAAATGAACTGTCCGTGAATGACTGACTTGCTGACCCCTCAACTCACTACACCTATGGAAAATGCAATCAAGACAAGATTAAGTCTACTAACCTGAAAATTTGATCCTCAGTCAAGTATTGCTTGAGAGATTTAGTCAAAGCAGCCGAGGATTCAGAATCACGGCCAAAGGGTTTCTCAACAATAATCCTTGTCCACCCACTGGCAGCAGAAGCGGAGACACTGGCACATCTTACAGCATCAACAAATATGTTGGGTGGAATGGATAGGTAGAATAGCCGGTTTGAGACCCTTCCAGCCTACACAAGCCAATTATAATCAGCCGTCACACACACAGATGTTTTATTATTTCAAATCGCCAGAGAAATGTCCAATACCACAGCGCATGGCAACCCATGAGAGAGCTATATAATTCGGTGAATTACTTTGCAAAATCATAAGGCTAACAAATTAAGCAAAAGTATCTAAAAAAACATGGAAAAAAATATTAGTCTTGAACATTAAAAAGGAAAGAGATACCAATTGATTCAATCCAATAAAAATCGTTCTTAAATGGTAGTTCACAGAAAGGTAGACATAATTCACCAAGAAATTAAAATCCCATTAACAAGCATAAAATGAACAAAAAGATCACATAAATGAATCACAAAACTGACAATTAAATCTAAAAAATTAATTCCGAACTGTAATACCTCATGCTCCCGGAGTTTTTTATCAAGTTCCACAAAATTTTCTTGAGAATCGTATTGACCTGAGTGGTAGAAACATCTTTTCAAGAACTCTTCCATCTTTTCACTACAATTTTCCCTGAAATATCACAAAAGCATTCCGTCTCTCAAATCCTCCACCACAAAAAACAAGGAGAATACGTGTGATTTTGTAAAAACAAAATCACTGCTAGAAGCTGTAAAACCAATTACCTCTTGTCAATTCTGCAAGTAAGAGTCTTGCTGACCATATTCCTTAATTCAGAATCCGTCATCTTACTACGTGCATAACCAAAGATAGTGAAATGCTGCAATCAATAATAAATGCAATTATAGATCAATCCTAGCGTAATCAGCCGTCGTGCTTATTATCATAAATAAAGAGAATTTTTATACTAGCATATTTCTTTCAAACACATCTTAAATATTTGACACACAATAAATGTAGGATTAATATGATGTCTGACCTCAGGAAGGCAATCCTCATAGTAAAGCGCAAAAAGTGCAGGAAATATCTTCTTTTTGGCGAGGTCCCCAGATGCTCCTACTACAGTAATGGTGACAGTTGATTTTTTGCCGTCTATGTTCGAATCAATTGCCCTTTTCTGTTCTTCTGGAGGAGTAACTGAGAACGCCCCTTCTTTCAATTTCCTGACCGGAGCTTCCTTTTCGACTGCGGAAATTGCAGAAGCCAGAGCACCTACAAATTTATGCATGCTGCCGTCATATCTCAAAGAGGGAGTACATTATGCAAGAAATTAAATCAGTGCGGGGAAAAAAATTCCAGAAGAAACATTAAATACCAGACTTCATAACTAATTATCGTGTTTTGTACAAATAAAATATATAATCAAGGTCTGAGGATTTAGCTAAGTACTAAGTAAAAAAGTCCGTTGTTAAAACATAGTCTCTCGCTGTTTGGGCTATCAGGATTCCACCTTATTCAAAGTTCACATAGACAGAAATATCTCAACCATCAAATCGCCTACTTAGAACGAGGAGTCAATACTCAAATATCGTTAGTTCAATAATATTAACAGAACAATTATTCAATCGAAAAACTAGAGCCAGTTAGAGCACACAAACGTGACGATTTTGCACAGGTCCCAAAAATATACAAGAAATATATGAAGAAATAAATCCAACAAAAAACTGAATGGAAGGATTCAAAGAAAAAACAAAACAAGGATGAAACATAAAAAACCAACCATCTTGCATGAGAATCACATTGGAACAATTGTTGCAATTGCTCTGCAACGAAACGCTCTTTGAGCCCAATTTTTTCGGAGAAATCGAGGAATATGGGATGTTTCTGAGATGTTGAAGAGACCCAATCGAGGACAAATTGGAATAAGTCGTCGATGAAGAACAGCTTCGATTTGACGAAGGCAATGCGGCCATAGCTACAAAAACTCTCTGTTTTCCCAAAAACTTTGAGGAAAGACTAGATTTTTTATTCTAGATTGGGGGAAAAAAAAGAATCTTTGTAACCGAAATGAATCCTCTGGGAGTAGAGGAGAATAACAAAGAAATAACAGCCTGATAGAGCTTTGGAATTATCGAGGGACAAGACTCCTGAGATCTCCGAAAGGCTGCTTGCCGCTTGCAAAAGAGCTTAGAGCTATTCCTAATTCTACTTATTTTATGTTTTTTTTTATTTTATGTTAATAATAAATGTGGATTTATTTTTAATTTCTGACAAATGGTAGCTCGGTCGAATGGAAAAGTTATAAAATGTCCGTACGATCTACCTATGTATTTGGTATTATTTTTCTTTAATTTATCCAATTATATAGTTTTCATTTTTTTTATTTTTCTACCCTTTTACAATCTATTCTCATTTAATATTTCTGTATTCATTAAAAGGTACGAATATAAAATTTTTAGATTTTTCCAAACATTTTCTTAATTTGTGCGAAAATATATAAAAGACTAATAAATGAAACATCTGAAGTAAAACATTTTTATTGTATCACAATCGAAAAAATAATAAGAAAGTAAAAAAAAGTACGGTTTGAGTCCTGAAAAAAATAATAATAAAGATATCTCTATAAAGATCTAGAGTCTGTTTGATTCCATGAATATGATAAGGAGAAATATGTTTGATTTGATTTAATAAGTTTGAGATAAGTATGCATTACATTTTTTACCTTTTGAAAGATTAATAAATATATAAAAGGAAGAATATAATTAATGATATTTAAATTTATTTATTATTTGATTGATATGAGTATAATATTTAATTAAATCAAAATAAATATTTAATAATTTGATTAATGAGAAATAAAATTTATATGCTACGAATACTTGTATTTGATCGCCAATTCCGCTCAAGCCTATCAAAGAAGTGTTACGGAGCATAGAACAAATAATACGGTGATGGGCTTGGGGCCTTGAGTTTTGATCTTTGTTGTCTAAGGGAATAAATAATATTTAACAACTAGAAGAGTTCTAATATTATTTACAACATTATAAATAAAATCTGGAGGGAAATTTTAGATAGTGGAACTACGTTGAATCTGGAAATAGATAAAATCTTAATTTTGATGAACATAAAATTTATTACTGTGTTCCTAATCTTTTTAATTGAGTGGGTCTTGCTTGATGCATATCGGAATATATTAGAGTTGTCGACCGAAGAAATGTACAATTTAAATAAAGAACCGAGCTCAGTTAAGAAAAACAGTGGATCAATTCATAGTTGAGAAGAACAGATCATAACGGTAGTCCAGACCAGAACGGAACATATGAGATCAGCTTGGAGAAGCATATCAGATCAAGTCATAAAAGTAAATCAGATCAGATGAGATGAGCAGTATAACATATCAGCTGAGACTAGGAAAGATGAGATCAGTTCAGATCAGATCAGAACAGATGAGCCTAGAGAAACGAATAGGTTCAGTTTAGATGATATGACGAGTTCAGATCAGATTAGAGTAAGAGCAGAAGAGCAGAACGGAATATTATCGAACATATCAAATCAGACTAGTATGAGAAAACAGAACTGTTTCAGAAGATCAGTACAAAACAGAATAGATCAGATAAGAATAGAACAATTCAGATAATAAGAGCATAACAAATCAGAATAAATAGTTCAGTGGATAGATCATAATGGAGTTTCGCAGTAGATCAGTTCAGATAAAGAACAGAGCCTACAGAACCGAACAGATCAGAACGGAGTTTGCATCAGATCAGCACATGCTATCAGTTCAGAAAAAATCATTTTTAACATGATTGATTCTGGATAGTATAGAAAAGGTTCAAACTAATTTTCTCAATACAACAAAACGTCAGTTCAGAACAGATAACTTTCAAAATAGCCTCATCTAATCTTGTACAGTGAAATACCGACAAGGACGGCAGAGTCATAAACTTTACTTAAGTCATTTCAACGGTTATAAAATTGTATCCAACATTCATATCAATATAAAGGCTATTAATACACCTGAACTAGATACGAAGAAGACAATGGTGGGTACAGAGTACCGGTTTGGAAGAGAAAAGGAAACTCAGTTGTGCACCAGCAGATGTTGTCGTAATGTTCTGAAGATCATTTGTTGGTCCCTGTTTTTCGAAGGAAACTGAGCAGCCGCTGATTTAAAATGAAGAGTTAAAAACATTTTGCGTGCTGCTACTAAAAACTGGAGGTGCAATACCTCTTGTTCTTGAACACTTAAAAATCACAAGAGCACCGGAGACAGATCTGGTATGATTTAAAAATCATGCGGAAAATACCAGAACTGAATCCTAATATTTTAAAACGATTCAAACAGATTTATGTACAACATAAATCTGTTCTACTGTGCTTGTGTGCTGAACTGTGTATGCGTGAGTGCTGAATGTAAACTGCAAGTGCTGAATAAAAGCAAGTGCTGAATGCTGTTTTACATGCGATGCTAAAGTAAATATGCAGGTGCTGAATGAATAAAAGAATACGATACGATACACAGCAGATTTGTTTCTGGAAGTTCGGACCTCAATGTCCTACATCTCCCCTTCTTCCACCTCGGAAGGATCCACTAGAAGACTTTGATGGTTACAGAATATCTGCAAACACCCACCCACACAAGCAGCACTTGTATGGACTCCTAGACTCAACAATGCACACCAGCCGCAACTGTGTGACTAACTACATACACAAGTTTAACGTCATCGTGCTTGGACGGGAACTGTGTTGGAAAGGTTTTGAGATTCATTCACCAATGAATGTGAATGAATCTCTGTGTGTGAGATTTTACAATGAAGCTCTCAACTCTCTGTTTCTCACACACTAGGGAAATGCTTCTAAACAAGCTAATTAAAACTCAGCAATCGACTCTCGTGAAATCTCCTCTCTAATGGCGGTCGATTGCTTCGTCTTTCTGTTCATTTTCCCTCTGCTGGTGCACTGTGCAATCAGTGTATTTTCTGCGACAGCCTCACAGCGACCAACTTTCTCACACTCGTCAACCTTCTTCCTTCAAATCTTCTTCTATAAATACCCTCTGTTCGAATATAGCCGTTAGATAAATTCCAAATCTCTTCTGCGCTTGACAAGGCTAATTCGTCGTCTTATTTCCATTTCCGTGCAACGCTCCTCTGTAAATTGTACTATTTCCCAGAATAGTACAAATCTTGTTCCCTTGAATTGAGGTAATTTGCACGACTTAATCTCAGCCATTGATTCTTTTCATCTTGAGCGTTGATAGCGTTGAATGGCTGAATATTCTCCAACAGATTGTTCAACAGCTGTTCGCTCAGCTGTTGTCTTTTCTTTGTCACAACACTTCGCGCAACAGCTGTTTCTTTGTCGACTGGATACTTTGCGCCTGGTTGCCACGCTTCGCTACTTCTGCTTTTCTTGCGTCTGGATACCATGTCGACTGGATATGCAATAGCACTGAAGCTCGCGACTGGATCCACTGTAGCTCGTGACTGGTACATCATCTTGCGACTGGATGCATATCAACAGCTGGTCTACTGTAGCTCTCATCTGAATGTACTGTTGATTGCGTCTGGATGTACTTGCAGCTGGTTGTCCAGTCGTTGGTCGTGAAATGCTTGCGACTGGATTTCCCAACGACTGGTTAGATCAAACGATGTCGTATCAACTTATTCAAACGACATCGTTTGCTATGCATCCTCGACTGATTGAATATAACGCTGTTGCTCTCGACTGGATGTACTGTAGCTGCCTGCTGGTTATATCATCGCAAGACCATCTGCTAAATCTTTAGCTTGAAGGCAAAACGCTGTCGTACCAACTTATTCGAACGACATCGTTTTACTATCGCCAACTTCAAATTCCCTCGACTGGTTGAAGCTCTCTGCTGATAGATCTTCCTGCTGATTGTGATGTCACTGCTGATGACATCATCTATGCTTAGTGCTCCAGCTGCTTTATCGTTCCAGCTCCAACTTGCGACTCTTCTCAGCTTCTGTTCCATCTGGTCCTCTCGCACCAGCTGATCTTTCTACATCTGCTGAACATGATGTCGTCACCAATGACATCATCATCGATTGTACACTTAGATGTTCCAGCTGGTTCTCTTTTGATGTACCAGCTGATCCATCTTCTTCTAGCGCTTGCAGCTGGTTCATATCGTTCCAGCTGATTCACTATGCTCCAGCTGATTCAACTTGGCCTCCGCTTGATTTCGAACACCTGACTTAACTTTGGACGTCTCCATTGCTAATCCAGCTGCCGATTACAATGAATGCACCACACCAGCTGCTGAACTTAATCTTGAGAACTATCGGCTGGACAGATTACTGCTACTGCTGATCTTCTTCTTCGATCCTGGAATCTGTACACTCAAGTGGAATTGTTAGAAACACAATAACAGGTTTTGTGTAATTCAAAACTTAATCAGGATCTATCAAAACAGATCCATCAATCTCTCCCTTTTTGATTACACAAAACCTTAAATCAACGATGCATGTTCTAACAATTCTCTCCCTTTTTGTGGGAATCAAAAAGAGATCGAACTGCTGGTCTTCCCGATATATAAAACAAAACTCTCCCTACACTGTTACAACAAAAACAACGTAACGGCAGGAGTTTTAAAATTTGAAAAACAAAACCAGCATTTGGGAAGCACCGTATGCAAGAGCTATATGATTTTGAAACTGAACTGGTGCATAGCTCAAATTATCAAAGACAGCGACGCCACTCTCCCTGTCTTTTATAACATAAGCTTAAAACAATTAAAAACAAAATTTTGGCACCAGCTGAAATCCGCATAACAGAACATTTTAAAAACTATCAGAGCATCGAATGCTACTGAGTTACTTATATATATGAAGAACCAGTATAGATAAAAGCTCAGATTTTTCCTTCTTCTATCTCGTCCCATGTGCTTGTCACCGAGCCTCGCTCCAGGTGATCTTACAGCACAACGAAAATAGAAGCTTGGCATCCGCACGGGACTCGCGCATCCCGTGATAATTCATCAAGCGAAAAAACCGGTTCTATATTAAAAAACAAACAATTAAAAACAAAATTTTGGCACCAGCTGAAATCCGCATAACAGAACATTTTAAAAACTATCAGAGCATCGAATGCTACTGAGTTACTTATATATATGAAGAACCAGTATAGATAAAAGCTCAGATTTTTCCTTCTTCTATCTCGTCCCATGTGCTTGTCACCGAGCCTCGCTCCAGGTGATCTTACAGCACAACGAAAATAGAAGCTTGGCATCCGCACGGGACTCGCGCATCCCGTGATAATTCATCAAGCGAAAAACCGGTTCTATATTAAAACAACATCTGGCCTTCATAAAATAAGCTTCTCAAAACAGTTAAAACATTAAAAACATAGCACATGTGTTTTAAAATCAGTGCTCGTTCAAGAACAACCTGCTCTGATACCAATTGTTGGTCCCTGTTTTTCGAAGGAAACTGAGCAGCCGCTGATTTAAAATGAAGAGTTAAAAACATTTTGCGCGCTGCTACTAAAAACTGGAGGTGCAATATCTCTTGTTCTTGAACACTTAAAAATCACAAGAGCACCGGAGACAGATCTGGTATGATTTAAAAATCATGCGGAAAATACCAGAACTGAATCCTAATATTTTAAAACGATTCAAACAGATTTATGTACAACATAAATTTGTTCTACTGTGCTTGTGTGCTGAACTGTGTATGCATGAGTGCTGAATGTAAACTGCAAGTGCTGAATGCTGTTTTACATGCGATGCTAAAGTAAATATGCAGGTGCTGAATGAATAAAAGAATACGATACGATACACAGCAGATTTGTTTCTGGAAGTTCGGACCTCAATGTCCTACATCTCCCCTTCTTCCACCTCGGAAGGATCCACTAGAAGACTTTGATGGTTACAGAACATCTGCAAACACCCACCCACACAAGCAGCACTTGTATGGACTCCTAGACTCAACAATGCACACCAGCCGCAACTGTGTGACTAACTACATACACAAGTTTAACGTCATCGTGCTTGGACGGGAACTGTGTTGGACAGGTTTTGAGATTCATTGACCAATGAATGTGAATGAATCTCTGTGTGTGAGATTTTACAATGAAGCACTCAACTCTCTGTTTCTCACACACTAGGGAAATGCTTCTAAACAAGCTAATTAAAACTCAGCAATCGACTCTCGTGAAATCTCCTCTCTAATGGCGGTCGATTGCTTCGTCTTTCTGTTCATTTTCCCTCTGCTGGTGCACTGTGCAATCAATGTATTTTCTGCGACAGCCTCACAGCGACCAACTTTCTCACACTCGTCAACCTTCTTCCTTCAAATCTTCTTCTATAAATACCCTCTGTTCGAATATAGCCGTTAGATAAATTCCAAATCTCTTCTGCGCTTGACAAGGCTAATTCGTCGTCTTCTTTCCATTTCCGTGCAACGCTCCTCTGTAAATTGTACTATTTCCCAGAATAGTACAAATCTTGTTCCCTTGAATTGAGGTAATTTGCACGACTTAATCTCAGCCATTGATTCTTTTCATCTTGAGCGTTGATAGCGTTGAATGGCTGAATATTCTCCAACAGATTGTTCAACAGCTGTTCGCACAGCTGTTGTCTTTTCTTTGTCACAACACTTCGCGCAACAGCTGTTTCTTTGTCGACTGGATACTTTGCGCCTGGTTGCCACGCTTCGCTACTTCTGCTTTTCTTGCGTCTGGATACCATGTCGACTGGATCAATAGCACTGAAGCTCGCGACTGGATCCACTGTAGCTCGCGACTGGTACATCATCTTGCGGCTGGATGCATATCAACAGCTGGTCTACTGTAGCTCTCGTCTGAATGTACTGTTGATTGCATCTGGATGTACTTGCAGCTGGTTGTCCAGTCGTTGGTCGTGAAATGCTTGCGACTGGATTTCCCAACGACTGGTTAGATCAAACGATGTCGTATCAACTTATTCAAACGACATCGTTTGCTATGCATCCTCGACTGATTTAATATAACGTTGTTGCTCTCGAATGGATGTACTGTAGCTGCCTGCTGGTTATATCATCGCAAGACCATCTGCTGAATCTTTAGCTTGAAGGCAAAACGCTGTCGTACCAACTTATTCAAACGACATCGTTTTGCTATCGCCAACTTCAAATTCCCTCGATTGGTTGAAGCTCTCCGCTGATAGATCTTCCTGCTGATTGTGATGTCACTGCTGATGACATCATCGATGCTTAGCGCTCCAGCTGCTTTATCGTTCCAGCTCCAACTTGCGACTCTTCTCAGCTTCTGTTCCAGCTGGTCCTCTCGCACCAGCTGATCTTTCTACATCTGCTGAACATGATGTCTTCACCAATGACATCATCATCGATGGTCCACTTAGATGTTCCAGCTGGTTCTCTTTTGATGTACCAGCTGATCCATCTTCTTCTAGCGCTTGCAGCTGATTCACTATGCTCCAGCTGGTTCAACTTGGCCTCCGCCTGATTTTGAACACCTGACTTAACTTTGGACGTCTCCATTGCTAATCCAGCTGCCGATTACAATGAATGCACCACACCAGCTGCTGAACTTAATCTTGAGAACCATCGGCTGGACAGATTACTGCTACTGTTGATCTTCTTCTTCGATCCTGGAATCTGTACACTCAAGTGGAATTGTTAGAAACACAATAACAGGTTTTGTGTAATTCAAAACTTAATCAGGATCTGTCAAAACAGATCCATCATCATTAGAAGACGATAATGTGTGAGGTTACATTCAAATGTTTATAATGTATCAGATTACATCCTTACGGACACATACATTCACTCACAAATACGAGAGTTGAGCGAATTAGATTGGAGGAGTGAATATAAATCAAAATTTTAAAATGTAGTCTTCGCGAGAGACGTTAAACAACTACCGGTTCGTACAAGTTGTTGTATAAATCAGAATCTTCTAGTGGAGTCTTCCAATTTGGAAGGGAGATGTAGAAGCGGTAGCTTCAAACTTTCATAAACAAATCTGTTGAGTATCTCTTTAATGTTTTCCTGCAATCATGCTTGAAACCGAAATTTTAATTTCAATTTTTAGGGAATATGTCGGGTATTTTTTTTTTGGTATTTCAGATCAGACCCGATATGATCTTTCAAGAACCCAGAGCTATTGCAGCTCTCTTTTTATTTCAGATTGCGTACGGCTTTGCATTTGCTAATTTCTTTAAAATGCTTTTAAGCGAACGATTTAATCTTAATAAGACACTATTTAATTTTTTGTGTTACTCTATGCTAAATTGATCTCACCCAGTTATATAATAGCAATGTCGCACAAGAATCCATAAAATAAATGATGAAAAAAATGAATATAATGCATTTATATTAAAAATATATATACAGACAACAGATAAAGAAAACATAATTTTTTAAGAAATAGCAAAATATTCTTCTGTTGGGTTAAGCGTGCATGTGTGAGAGCGGTACTGGGATGGATGAACTCTTGGAAAGTTATTGTACGTAAAGCTATTGATGTTATGCTGCTTGATCTGGTTGGTCATGTGTACTGTAAAAATGTGATGTCAGATCTTAACGGGTTATTGTTGGGATGCGGATCACGCCTCCCGGCGGGGCAGCGGAAGAACAAAATAAACATGTGCCGGGAGACGATCAATACGATAATACAAAACAATTCTATGACATTCATAGGGTGTTTTAAGGAATACCTTGCTGGCACTTGTGCCTGGCTCCAACCGGAATTACAAGAACGCCGGCTCTTCACGGTAGGTGGCGGTAGATCCGTCAATCAGGTCCACGACCGGAACCGATCTCCCTCCAATCAGCCTGCACTAGAAGGCTGAAGGATTTTATCGCCAATGAATTCTCCTCGAAAAACTAGGCCGAAAACAATTTTCCGGTGAGCGGCGGCGACGACGCGGCAGCGGGCGGCGCACG
>KV007453.1:61622-77788 GCA_001598015.1 Dorcoceras hygrometricum
AAGGGCCCAATAATATGACGCCGATTACTATCACGTGTCAAGATTGACCCATCAATGTTGAGTCGTGAAGGACGGCCCCCTTAACGTCCTCAATAATATGAGCCAACGTTAAAGGGAGTTCCAACCGACTCACAACAGTTGTCAATGGCGTGGACAGCTTTCCGGCATACATGACCCCCTCAATAATATGAGCCGGGCCATGTATGCGGGTAGCATCGATGTACACCCATTGTTGATGGAAGGTAGGGAAATTTAAACAATTTTAAATACCCTTTAGTTTATCGAATAAACGTTTTATCTTGATATAAGTTTTAAATCGTATTTAAAACGAGGGATTTTTATTTTGAAAAATTTTGGTCTCATGCATATTTAAATCTAATTTAAAACATGCAACATGCGGATTCAATTAATCTATATATCGACATATATAAATAAATATTGTGATGATCGATCGCGAGAGCTATGCGGTCCGTGGTTGCCAGTCACGGACCTGGGTCCAATCCTAGGGGTAATGCAATATGCAATGGAATTCTATTACAAAGCTTTCCGGTTTTACAGATCTTCGGTCTTCAATATCTTAATCATCATCGTCCACCGTCTTCGGATGTCCTCCCACTAAATCTAGTAATTTACATTTAAATACCATGACATTCAAGGGATACATTTATCAAGGGGTGGGAACGGGCCACAAACAGGCCCACTTTAAATGATAATCAAATATTTACAAACCGAAATCATACAAAACCTATCGCATACACCTAACAAATTGGGCACGGCTCTCGATCACCCCAATCATGCAGATAATCTAATTAACATGCATAATTTAAATAATCCTATTATTTATCGTAAAATCATATTTTAGTCATAAAATCGCATTTTATAATAAAATCGTATTTTGTCGATAAAATCAAATTTTAATCAACAAAATCATATTTCATAATAAAATCATATTCTATAATTAAAATCACATTTTACTAATTTTAATTGTATCATATTGGGCTTAAACAATTTTAAGCCCAAAAATCTTAAAATTTCAAAATCGATCAAAACCGGGCCCGATATCGAATACCGGACCGAAAACTTCACGAGCTGCCCGGGACAGGCCCGAACCAAATCCTAGAAGAAATCAGCCATCACGACATCGTCGGAGCTTCATCGGAGCGGCGGCCGGCCGGCGGCCGCCACCACAAAAAATCGCACGGCGCAAGGGCGCGCGCGCGGCTGCTACAAGAGCGGCGCTCCATGTCGACGTCGTGCGCCAATTGCGCGAGCAGCGCTTCGCCCGTGGCGGCACGGCTCCATCCATTGTCGCCCAATCGTCGCAGCGTCGCCCGACCACAGCAACTCGTGGCCGCCCTTCATCGCGCATCATCGCGCGACAGGCGAACGGCGCAGCGGCGGCCGAGGTGCGCGAGCGGCCGACGGTGCGCGAGCGGCCGATCTTGACGTGCGGAGGGCAGCGCATAGCAGCGCGCATGCTGCGCCCGATGTCGCGCAACCAGTGCGCACAACGGATGGGCAGCGGCCGGCCAACAGGTGGCTGTTTCTGCAGCCATGCGCGCGCAATCGCGCGATGGTATAGGGCCGCCGCGCACGGCGGCGGCCGGCGGCCAAGTTTCAAAATTTCGATTTTAATTCTGAAAATTTAAGATATTAGATACAATAAGGCATAAAGTATTGATCAGATCCGAAAACCATGGCTCTGATACCACTGTTGGGATCCGGATCACGCCTTCCGGCGGGACAGCGGAAGAACAAAATAAACATGTGCCGGGAGACGATCAATACGATAATACAAAACAATTCTATGACATTCATAGGGTGTTTTAAGGAATACCTTGCTGGCACTTGTGCCTGGCTCCAACCGGAATTACAAGAACGCCGGTTCTTCACGGTAGGTGGCGGTAGATCCGTCAATCAGGTACACGATCGGAATCGATCTCCCTCCAATCAGCCTGCACTAGAAGGCTGAAGGATTTTATCGCCAACAGATTCTCATCGAAAAACTAGGCCGGAAACAATTTTTCGGCGGGCGGCGGCTGCGGCGGCGGCGTGAGGCTTGAGGAAGAGAAGGGGGGCGGCGGCCAAGTGTGCTCTAGGGTTAGGGTTTGATCATCTAGTGTTTTAGTTAATGAAGTCTAGTCTAATTAAATAGACTTGTGATTGTACCGGCCCAACGGGCCCGAGTCCAACGGGTGAACATCCGGTTCATCCCCACCACTGTGACTTCATCGTAACTCCGATCGCCGATCAGATCGGACCGATCGACTCAGTTTCCAAAACTGAATACTATGATCTGAAAAATCATTTTTCAGAACCCCAGTGCAAAATGACCGTTTTGCCCCTCAACATCGGCAAATCACGATTTGACCTCTGTTGACTTTTTAGGAAGTCGCACTCACCAAAATCCTCTTCTCGTGCTCAACACATTGAGCTGACTATCCGTGCGGGAATCTCGAATCCAGTACTTGTGTGACCCTCAATGGTTCAGGGATACAGCTAGCCGTGGGTCCACAACCATTGTGGCTCCGGAATCACAATTCCGGACCTGCCCAACGGATCATGGTAAAAGCGTCAAGCAACATCGCCCCATTATCCCCTAGGTATCACTGATAGTGCCTGCAAGAACCAGTTGGTCGTGGTTAGCGTACAGTACGGTCCTTTCAATCCATATATCCCGATCAGATCAACGACCATTGGTAAATCGAGAGTCGCTATAGATCCGATAGCTATGCATACATCTTGGAGATAGAATAGTGACATCGCGAGTGTAACTAGGTAAACACATTTACCTAAAACACTTCTAGTACTCTGGCCAGAGATTTATACACTATTATCCCCTCAGATAGCATAGGATATCCATGCATGTCTGCGAGCGGTGAATCCTTGACAACGATGCATCGACTCCTACAAGCATCGGGGTCTCACCCAATCCCGATGCCTTATGACCCCAAGTGTGTCGGCAAACGGGTCAAAGTGAGACGCCTATCATGTAGAGTCTCAATGACGTTTCGAGTCGTGAGAACTAATCAGTACAACCAAGACCTCGGACTTATCCATTCGAAAAATGGTAACCACTTGGAAAGTCCGAACGAGGGTAGTTCGATAGATCACCAGGTCACTATCTATCTGCATGCTCAGAACATCACAATGCTCCCTACCAATGAAACATGGTACTTCGCATCGCAGATACTAGTCTCGAACTCGGGCGGCCTTATCCTCATTTTGACGGCCCAATCGACTAGGAACAGTTCAGAATATACAGTGACTATTAGATGTGTTTCATGATAGCCGTCATACCCACTATCACATCTAATATACACTTTAGTGCATTCTAGGTCTTTACTCAACGCTATTGTAAATCATCATACACACAATGAAAGTAAAGAATGTCATATGGATAAATGTGAATATCATATATAAATATTGTCATATACATGAGTCTATAAACCCACATGCCACAAGTTGGCTAGTTGGGCATCTACTCTAACAGTTATACTATCTCTGCTATGAATACGACCGATATTAGAGGAAGGGTAAGATGATCTCTAAGGGAATTGAGACAGCGTCAACAGTTAGACACGCACATCCCTGACTCTGCGTTGTCACGTTATAAGGAAATAAAGTTGCATCTTGGCCAACGGCTATAGCTTTTGACCTAGTGATAAGCGTTTGATCTTAACATCTTCATACTTCTATTCTATTTTAAAAATACAAATAATGGAAACGTTAATATTTATCAAAATATCAAAAATATTTTTTCTAATGAAATTCCTTTGAAAACTGAACTTAAAAACCAAATCTGTACAAGAACTTCAATTAAAAATTTGATAAATGGGACTGTTTATTAATATCTCAATACAGAACTCGTTATTATAATAATGATTTATTAATTTCAGTTAGGATTAACAAATAACAGCGGAAAAACAAGCTAAATTTTGTGTTTGGGCTTATAAAATTTTCGGCATGATCTCCACGTAAATAGGAGGTAATAGAAAAATCAAAATACTCAAAATTACTCATATCTATTCCCAAAAAATATCATATCATATAAACCAATCACCATAAAAATAAAACTCCAACAAAATATCATAGAGCTGACGACCCTCGATAAATAAATCATACAACTATTCATGATATTCCTCGATGCAAGCACAACTCCATAATATGATCACACTCTCTGAGACAACGATATAAATATGTACCAAAAAAAAATAGGAGCCCACTCTCAAGGAGCTCCGATACTTCCTCTCATCTCCCTTCTAGCATCTCAAATAGAACCACATGTGCTACTTGTTATATCCACACACAAAAGACACGACAATCATTCGAGTCAATCAGTAATCCAATTACGAGACATCAAGAAAATCATAATATAAGAACAGAAATGCAATGATGTTGTGTATGATTGCAATGGATATATATGTACAAACTTTTCAATAATTACATAAAATCGTCAAACATTTTTTCTCCAAAATTCACATTTTCTAATATTCGACAAATTCTTTGTCAATGTTAAGTATAATAGTCTCAAGTTAATATTCAATAATTTCAAGTATTTGTTTATCTAACTATCAACTGATACAACAGACTAATTTCAATTTTCTTTTTCAAATTTAAAATGTTTGAAGAAGTCCAATCGATACCTCAAACTTGAAACCTAAGGTTGAAATCAATATCACTAATCCAAAAACCACGGATCTAAAATTTCAAATAAAGGCTGGAAACAAGGTTTAACTACACCTATCCGACATCAAAATATCGACTCCGACGAGAACAACCGACGCGATGGTGGAAGAGGCTGTGTGGCGACATCAATCGTGAACAATATTGAGAAAGGTCAAAATTTTCGAGACAAATAGGTCTGGTCGAGGGCTTTCCGAATATATATTTATCTGCATCTTTCGGCAGGTTTTTACACGGTTTAAAGTAAAAAAAATTTCTTTTTGTCAAATACCGTGAAATGGGAACTATTAGGCTACGTTTGGTACAACGGATTAGCCCTGGATTGTTAAATAATCCAGTGTTTGGTTCGTTTTTTGCACATTTCGGATTATCCTCGGGCCCGTGATTGGTTAGTATTATGCTTCCAGCAGCCCGATTAACTATCCCTTGCAACTACGTGGTATAATTAATCCACATATGTTTGATTTGAAAAACCGAGGAAATTTGTCAATTTTAACCCTCGTTACAAACCGAGATCTCTCCCCAGAATTCGCCTTCTGTCATCCTTCTCCCCATCAATCGCGCCAATTTTGGAGCTCCAGATCTCCAATTGCAGTATATTTACTCGCTAACAAATCCTTCAACCGTATTTGGGTGTGTTTGCTTCTCTGCATTCGAGGTGGGTTCTGATCAGAGTCGAGTATCTTGCTCCACCGCTTCAATTCTTGATCAATGTCTGTATAATTCTCTTCCTTTTCCAAAGCGTGGATAGGCTAATACTGTGTTTGGGTTGCTTCTGGATTAAATTCAAGAATCTCAAACCAGTTGCCAAACAAGAACTTGTCGACCTAGAGTCTGGTGATGTGGGTGGCTATTTCCCCATGGTCTTGCAACGAAATAGAGGTGCCACTCTAATTTTGAAGCAAAAAGGGACCAATTACTGGTCGAATTCCTCATACTTGAGTGCTTATTTACTGGATATTGTTGGGTTTTGCGTTGTGATAGGTTTCTCAGCAATCTATTGCTGCCGTGTGTAGTCTGCACTGGCTAAAGGGAGAATGCTGATTCAAGTCTGGTGAATGGGGTTTTTCTCAACTTTTTCGGGTTTAACGGGACTGCTGGGGTGTGGAGGATAAAGGCTTTGGAAGAATCCGGCGGTTGGTTAGAGAGAACCACCGTCGAAGATATGGACATTGCAGTACGAGCCCACCTTCATGGTTGGAAATTCATTTTCCTCAATGATGTTGAGGTAAATCTCAGTGCAGCAACGTTTTTTGGCATTGTTCATCCTTGTACTTTTAACTTTCTTCTTAATTTTAATCAATTTAAGCTGTTTGTGAACCGAGTTAGTTAATGTTGAATCATCGAAATTTTCAGCGTCAGTGTGAGTTGCCCGAATCTTATGAAGCATATCGGAAGCAGCAGCATAGACATATATAATGTAGTTTTGATGCTAATTCATTTCTCTGTAAATTTGGTATGTGCAGATAAGCATTTGGAAGAAAGCCAACATCATCTTTCTCTTCTTCTTGCTAAGAAAACTCGTGCTCCCATTTTACTCTTTCACCCTTTTTCTGCATCATTCTTCCAATGACCATGTTCATCCCAGAGGCGACCCTTCTCGTTGGAATTTGTACAAGATTGATTTTAGGCCGTACTACTCAATACTTCCCATTGATGATGTGAAGGACATTTCGATAAATTTGTAGCTCAGCAATTGTGTAATCCCTATGTTAAAAAACAAACCAAATAAAACCACCAACATTTGAAAAATTATTTATCCTACTTTATTTTAAAATAATCATTCATACTAATCCTTCGTTATCAATCACATCCCACCTAAAAAGCGGAGCTTAGCATCCTACAATATCACGGCATGCCGGAAAGCGTGATGTGATAAACACTAGAATGATGCCTTACCAGAAGGCGTATTAAATTTTTTCTAAAAAAATAAGTCACGTCTGCCGACGGAGCGTAATTTTGACTTCAGTTTGTGGTGAGAGATGAAACGATTTATGACATAAATTTGTGTTTTTTTTTTTAACTTTTTTCCTAAAGACAAAAATTGGTGACTAATGCGGTCAAATGTTCGCATAGAAAAAAAGAAAACTTCTCGATCCACCTTGTGTCGTTTGCAGGGGAAGCGGTAGAATTGACTGCCACGGGTGTCATGGTAGAGGTGACTAGCTATTCATTTCTCTCTTCATTGTGTATTCTACTTATGCATAAAGATTCACTTTCTTCAATCCCGTTTTTTAGTTTTTTTTTTTGAATACTTAATCTTTTGGAGCTGCATTTATAATCTGCATATGTGTGTTAGAGTCCGGAGAGCGGGGAGAGACCCAAAAATATCAATATGGTGAGGGTTTTTCAGTGGAAGGCCACTTTGAGCAAGATGCCTAATTAAAAGAAACAAAATGGAGCATTGTTTGAACTCAAGAATCCTACCAAATTATCTGGTTATGCATAAACTCATTTCACTGCTTTATTTCAAAATGGTAAGGCAAAGAAACGTCAATGTTATTCCTTGAATCAAACTCAATTGCATCTTTCTGGTCTTCTACTCGTCACCTCTTCTTAATTGATCTTCACAGGTGCAGGAGCTGTGGAGGAAGTGGTATTGGGTACTGTGATCGTTGTCTTTGAACAGGAGAAGACAGATATACAATGGGATAGTTTAAAAAACAAATAATATAAGTCCCGTCGTCTGAGACGGTGGAACTACTGTTTAATAAAAAAATTGTATTGTTTTTTTTTAAATTAATCCCACCGTATCGGATGACAGATACATTATTTTGTTAAAGATTTCAAAATTGCGTTACGTTCGTAAATTATTTTATTTTATGTAATAAACATCAAAAGACCCTTTTGGGCCCCCGATGGCCAGAAAAGTGACAGGAGAAGTAATGGAAGAGGTGAGAGAAACTCTTTGTGAAAATGGGGGAAGAAGACGTGCAAGCTTCCGATTTTGAATTTTTTTTTTCCACAGGTCGATCCTTTACAACATCCATGTCGAATTTAAAAGAATTACAATTCATTTGAAAAGTTATTTAAATTATATAAATTGTCTTCTATATTTATCAATTTATTTTTATCAGTGTTTATATATTTTATCCGTGAAGGCTTGGATAATTTTCTCAGGTTTATAATAATAAATAGTTATGAACAAAAAAATTATTTATGTAAAAAATTATTTACCATTTTGCAATAAGGATAAAATATTTATTTTAGTTAACTTTCATAAAAACATTGACCTATTTTACTCTCAATTATGTCATTGATCAAAATTCATTTATGAATTTTTTATTTAATGAAAATATCATATACTTAAATATCTTTTACTGTGGATCTTGGATCGTGACTCACACGCACGGACCCAAGCACACGATTTCTAAGTTTCTCTCATCACAACAACATACCCAAAGCCCACACATATGGACCAGCTCCTCCCCACATCATCATCATCATCATCATCATCATCATCATCATCATCTAGACAACTCCAATGCAACCACCTGTATTATAGCAGTTCATATCATTATTAATAAAAACTATGTCTTATTTAAGTGACGCATCATACCGACGCATTAATACTTTTTTGAAGGGTTGCTTTAAACTTTAAAGTTTGAACTAATAGGTCTACATTTTTGTCATATGATTTGGTTGCTTCGGATGGGCATGGACTGTCCCGGATTTAAGAGGGAAAATATGGTGGATTTTCAGGTATCAAACATCTATCTAAATCTAAGTAATTGAAAAAATAAAAAAGGTATATTGTAACAAATAACATTACATTTAGATTGATTGATGTGATTGGGAATCAGTGTTGAATTGAGAAAAAGATTTGACAGACTTCAAATGACACACATTTTGGATAGAGTACTTTAAATTCATTTGTATATGTTCATGCAAATTAAAATATTTGAGATCAATGTATTAATTCAAAATATATAATCTCAAATTTATGAATCCACGCAAAAGTTTTACCAAAAATTATCACAAGTAATACAAAATTATTTCGTTTACAGTAATGATGTGCTTGTGTGCTAAGGAAAGTACACTATTATATATAATTTACTGCGTGCTAGTTCTCGTTTTATTATTATATAAAATTAAAAATGTCGGCTTTTAGAAAAGTGAATTTTCGAATTTGCTTTTGTACCAAACCGTTAGACATTTTAAGAGAAGTGTTTGATTCCTGGGAGAAAAAAAATGGCATTTCCCTTTAACTTCTCCAAACAAGTACAGTAGAAAGATATAAAACGATGTTTTCCTTTCTTTCACCATCTGAATCAACTGGATCAAATCCAACTTCAGAATTTGCTCAAGATCACGAAACTGACTTCGACTTAAATGGATTATTAACTAATATATATGATGCTAAAAGCATTGAAAATCAGTGGACCAAAAATATTTAGTTCTTGTGAATGTCTCAGTGTCAGCAAATTCACATCAATCCGAACATAAGTGGATCTGAATCTATTAGTATTCGAGGGACCTTTGTCTGTTAACCCTTTCAATAAAAGCCTCCACTCTTTCGTTTAGCTCGTCCATAGGCATACTTGTAAGATCCTCTACTTTTCTCATCCTCCTCACAGTCACAACCTTTTGATTCCTAGTAATCTCTTCTTTGTTTTTATCAGTTCCAATGCTTTTCTCCTCAAGATGAACCAATCCCTTTACGAACCCACCTTCTCTTTGACCATCTCCAGTGATTTCGGGTTTAATCTCGCGAAAACTCTTGCTTCTTACGACATATTCATCATAAACGTCGACTGAAGCTGTTGATAAGTTCGATGATCGAGCTGTTGCTAGCCTTGATTCTCCAACGAGGATAAAAACAATAATGTTTCCCAAAACAAAGAAGCATTTGGCATCGAAGAAACCGGACAGATTGTCCGGAACTGAAACCAACAAGAAGTGCTTCGTGGAGGGTAACCAAAAGGGGTACGAAACAAACAAGAAAGTGATCAAAGTTGTAAGAGAATAGAGAAAGAGATTGTAAAGGAAACGAGCCTTCTTGTATTTTTTCATGGCTTCAATCTTCTCTTTCGGCTTCATTGAATTCTCCATTGATTCAAAAGCTAATAAATTTTGTTTATTGTTTTGTTTGAGTTTGGAGAATCAGACGTTGTCATGCATTTGATTTCACAGTACAAAGGGCAAGAGCTAAGGCAGGTGTTTATATAGTGAGAGTGGGATATTATGATGGATCCTGTATGCTTCTTTTTCAACAACTTTAATAAAAGTTGACACAAACTAAAGCCTAAACTTTCTAAAGCACTACGATTAATTAAGCATGGCAATGGAAATGTGGGAAATATGGTTTATATATTAAACATTTCTTGGTTGTTTCATGTTTGAAATAAAAAAATTTTAGTTGCACAACATGGTATGTCGAGGCAAGGAATGATCTTTTTTTCCCACAAGACAAAGTTGTTCGTATAATAGTGCTCCATGTTTATGACAATTGTCTTCAATATACAATGACTCGAATACAGAGGAAGTGTCACAACAACCTCGGTATGTCATCGAAAAAAATATGTCGAACTTTCGAAGATGCAGTGAGTTATGTATGCAATGTTTCTAGAGAAAAGTGAACTTATGATTTCAGAAAGAGGGTCTTATTTATAGAGACACACTTGAACAAGTGCAACCTTTCATAAATGAGTGTAATCATCCATGAACAAGTGCAACCTTTCGTGAATGAGTATAACCTTCGTGATTGAACATGACCTTTCATGTAGTGATGCAACTTTTTATGAATGAGTGTAATACTTTATGTAGTGGTGTAACTTTTCATGAATGATTGTAACCTTTCATGGTGCTCTATACATTTCATTCACTATACATACACAAAGTGGTATTTACAAAGAAAAATGACATCAATTCTGTATTTACTTAACTGTTTCCTTTCGCATCACTATCAAAATAAAGCTGAATCCATATAGATATTAATCACATTATATATAATGAACAATAATATGCGATTGCTTCATTGTAGTAAAAAGAGCGGTATATATTTTTTAAGGGATCATGAATGACGTGTCTTCCATTCTCTCCTTAATTAAAATTTTCGAAGTAGCTGTAGGTGAAACCACTGTCAAGTTAGGTTTCAGAAAAATTGAAATAATATCACCACCATGTATATAAATCGATCATGTATATAATGTTATTTTAATTTTTTTGTAAAAGTAAAACAGCTACTTTACACAAGGCGCCCACAGAAGAGAAGGCTGAAATTCCAAAAGCACCAGTGAAGGTTCCTTGAAGGACTCCTATCAAAGTTTTGGCACTACAAAATTTGAGTTGCTACTTTATTATAAAAGGTCCCTTGAGAACGAGGATATGGTGGAATGAATATAACTCGTGACAAAGAAGAGTATATAGTATAAGGAAGTGTTTCTAAAAAGTATTCTTGTTTGTTTACTAAAGGATAACAGGGTAGAAATAATCTTTAGTGTATGAATATTGTTTCTACTTCAATTTATGTCTCAACTTTTGTAATTATAAACAAATATAGAAATTGGAAAAGAAATCTTCAATATTACGTCCAACTTTTAATAAACACGTTGATGTAACCGAATTTTCCCCCAGCCAGAGAGCTGCCACCATGTCGGGATGTCCGGAGGTCGGGAGCTCAGGAACTCTATCCTTGGGGGATGAGCTTAGTGAAATATGTTGGGAGGTCGGGAGCTCAGGAACTCTGTCCTCGGGGGATGAGCTGAGTGAGATCTGTTGGTAGTTCGAGAGATCGGGAATGAGCTGGGTGTCTTCCTTTCAACGACCTGCAACCATAGACACTGGTCAGAGGACGCCGGAAGTGTTTTCGGAAAAGCCCTTCCAATGCTTAAGTTAGCTCGGGTGGTCGAGAAAGATATAAAGAAAGCAAGTATGAACACAAATCAGAGAGTTGTGTGTGTTTGTGAATGAATGTAGAGTGAGACATACCTTGATATTTATAGAGGGGCTAGACGATTGCTGCGGGTGCGTTACCTGGAGTGTGATGCGCTGGTGCGCTTCTCGTGACGAAGATCACGCCCATATTTGATGGTTATCTTGGGCGAGATTATCTCCTTGATCCTTGACGATTTTAAAGTTAAGAGAGGCGTAGATAGCTCATACTTCTAGAGGCAAGCTGATGGTCACCTCCGGTCAAGATGTGTTCCTGCAAGAGATGTTTCTGCAAGAGATGATGGTCACCTCGGGGCAAGAGGTCTTCCTACGAGAGGTGTTCCTGTAAGAGATGATGGTCACCTTGGGTCAAGAGGTCTTCCTGCAAGAGGTGTTCTTGATGGATCTGTTTTGACAGATCCTGATTAAGTTTTGAATTACACAAAACCTATTGTTGTTATTCTAACAATTCTACTCAAGTGCGCAGATTTCAGATCGAAGAAATGTTCAGCAGTTGGTTCACAATAAATGTGCAGCAGCTGGTTTGGTGCGGTCATGGAATCGGCAGCAGGTTTAGCAATGGAGACGTCCAGAGTTGAATCAGCTGTTCGTAATCAGGCGTAGGCCAAAGTTGAACCAGCTGGAGCATAATCAACCAGCAGATGATGAAGATCAGCTGCAAGCGCTAAAGAGCAAAGTGAACCAGCTGGTACATGAATAGAGAAGCGCGCTGAAGATTTAGTTCGAGATGATGAAGATCAGCTGGAGGCGCAAGAAAGGAAGCGATTATAAGTACTGTTGATGAATCTATCAACAGTCACAATTATAAGTACTGCTGATGAATCTATCAGCAGTCGCGATTATAAGTACTGTTGACGAATCTGTTGACAGTCGCCATTCAAGAAGCTGGATGTATCGCAAGATCAGCTGGAGCGAAGTAGCAGATGATGAAGATCAGCTGGAGTGCTAAGTATAGATGACATCAGCAGTGACGTCATCATTCAGCAGGAGCTACAGTGATCAGCCGGAAGCTATCAGCAGTTGAGTGGATGCACAAGATATTGAATCAGCAGAGAGCTTCAACCAGCAGTTGGCATTTGGAGGTGGCGATTGCAAAACGATGTCGCGTCAACTAAATGGAACGACAGCGTTTTGCATTTGCAGTATAAAATCAGCAGATGACTATCAGCAGATGAAGTGAAGCGCAAAAGCTGAAGCGACGTCGTGTTGAGATTCAGCAGATGAAGTGAAGCGCAAAAGCTGAAGCGACGTCGTGTTGAGATTCAGCAGATGAAGAGAGACGCAAAAGAGAAGCGACGTCGTAAGAGGAGGAAATTCAGCAGAGAGCTATTGTACATCAGCAGATGCTATTTGAAGAGAGCAATAGCAAAACGATGTCGTTTACATAAGTTGATACGACAGCGTTTTGCTCTTGCGCTAAAGATTCAGCAGGAAGACTTTGCGTTGATTATTTCAGCAGACGAAGCTACAGTGTCCAGTCACAACGCAAAGATATCCAGACGCAAGAAGATTCAGGCGAAGCATTGGATTAACCAGTCGCAAGCTTTGCTTATTCAGTCGACTTGGTTTCCAGGCGCAAAGAATTGAAGAAGAAGCAAAGCGCAGCAGTCGTCGTGTTTAATCAGCAGCGAAGCAGTTGACGAATTATCAAAGTTGGATGTCAACTGCTGAGCTTATTTCAAATGGAGAAAGCGACAGTAGCCTGCAAAAGAAAAGGACGCAAGTACTGTTCTTGTGTCAGTACTTTACAGAGGAGCGTTGCACGTATTTGGAAAGAAGATAAGATAGCCATATAAAGCGTTGAACAGATTTGGAAGCTTTCCAACGAGAAGAATTTCTACAGAGGCTTTATATACAGAGGCGACGCCATTGAAGAATGGATGGACGTGAGTTCAGTTGGTCTGTCGGTTCGAAGTAACCAGTTGGTGCGACTACATACTGTGGTAGATTTACATTGTTTATACAGTGCACCAACATAGGGAAATCAAAAGAAGATGAAGCAGTCGACAATCATTCTTGAGAGGAGCTTATTGTGTCGACTGTTGAATCTAGATTAGCTTGTATTAGAGCAATTCCCTAGTGTGTGAGAAAAACAGAGAGTTGAGCGTTCATTGTATCAATCTCACACACCTGGATTCATTCACATCTATATGTGAATGAATCTCGAAATATGTTCACAGATCCCGTCCAAGCATGAAGACGTTAAACTCTTGTGTATGTAGTTAGTCACACAGTTGCGGCTGATGTGCAGTTATGAAGTAGTGGATCCTTCCGAGGTGGAAGAAGGGGAGATGTAGGATGTTGATATCCGAACTTCCATAAACAAATATGCTGTGTTGTATCGTGTTCTGTTATTCATTCAGCAAGCATTTACTTTAGCACGCATACACGCATAAGCATAATCAGCATGCACGCAATTCAGCACTTAGCATTACATATCAGCAGCACACTAGCACTCACAAGTCTCGAACAGATTTATGTTGTACATAAATCTGTTTGAGTTGTTTTAAAATATAGGATTCAGTTTTGGTATTTTCCGCATGATTTTTAAATCATACCAAATCTGTTTCCGGTGCTCTGCTTTCTTTAAATGTTCAAGAACAACGAGCTATTGCAGCTCAAGTATTAGCAGCGCGCAAATTTTATTTTAATGGTTGTCAAAACAGCGCCTGCTGATCTTTTTGATCCTTACTATCGGACCAACAGTTCTTGCAAGAGATGATGGTCACCTCAGATCAAGAGGTCTTCCTGCAAGAGGTGATGGTCACCTCGGGTCAAGAGGTCTTCCTGCAAGAAGTGTTATTGCAAGAGGTGATGGTCACCTCGGGTCAAGAGATGTTCCTGCAAGATGTTATGGTCACCTCGAGTCAAGAGGTCATCCTGCAAGAGGTGTCCCTCCAAGAGGTATCCCTGCAAGAGGTGAGGGCCACCTCGGGGCAAGAGGTGTTCTGGCGGGTGAAGGTCCTTGGGTCCCGAGGTGATGTATGAGGTATCAAGAGTATCCCCCTAGCTGGTCCTAGACGAAGAATTGAAATTTAGGACCATGTGAAGTCCTAGTCGGGACCCGAGGTACTTTGTCAGAAAGGTCAAACTTACAGATTGTCGAGCACGTCTGACATGGTGCCAACAAGAGTTGGGCTTTATGGTGTCGAGCAGGCCTGACTTGGTGCCAACAAGAGTAGGACCTATGTGTAGAACTGGTCGGGCTTTTGTGCCGAGCTGGTCGGACTTTGTGCCACGAGAGTTGGGCTAATGTGCCGAGCTGGTCAGGCTTGGTACGAACGAGAGTTGGGCTTATTGTGCCGAGCTGGTCGGGCTTGATGCCAACGAGAGTTGGTATTTGATGGTGCCTCGTAAGTCGAGCTTACATATTATATAGCAGGTCGGGCTTATAGATGCACTCAGTATTGCCAATAATAGTTGGTCTTTGATGGTGCCTCGTAAGTCGGGCTTACATATTATTGAGCAGGTCGGGCTTATAGATGCACTCGGGTAGGGCTGCTACTCGAGGTATTGCCAACAATAGTTGGGCTTTGATGGTGCCGCACAAGTCGGGCTTACATATTGCCGAGCAGGTCGGGCTTATAGATGTACTCAGGTAGGGTTGCTGTTGGGGAACCACGGCGGATCCGGATCACGCCTCCCGGCGAGGCAGCGGAAGAACAAAATTTTGGCCGGGAGACGATCAATACAATTCAATAATCAAATCAATCTATGACATTCATAGGGTTTTTCTCGGGGTTACCTTTCTGGCAACTCGTGCCTGGCTCCGACCAGTATCGCAAGGAAACCGGCACTTCACGGTAGGCGGCGGTAGATAACGTCAATCAGAGGGCGGCGCGGACGAATTCTCCTCGAAAGATTGGCCGGAACAATTTCCGGCGAAGGAGGAGGCGGCGGCGGCAGCGCTAGGCGGCGACGGCGACGGCGGCGGCTTTGAGTGAGGGGAGAGGGCGGCGCACACTATGTAACGACCAGATCTTTTAGAGGCCACAAACTAGAAAGATATGAGATTGAGGGATTACAATGCTATTATATTCAACTCTTGATTAATCGAGTTTCAGATTTTATCTATGTATTTGTTTAGCTTTTTATCATTTAAGAGCTAAATTCCAGATAGCAGGAATGCAATTACAGTTGATGTCTAAACAATTCCTACGAGCCAATCGAATCCTTTGTTTTAACTAAAACTCTTCGGTTTTCATATGCATTATTTGGTTTAAAACAGAGCACGCTTCTTTCAGAATTTGGCATATTGAATTGAATGCATTTCTTTATTAGGAATTTACAAATCATATAAATAGGATCTTAAGCTACTTCATGCATCATTACTTTCAAAAATCAAATCATATAAAGCGGTGCTCTCTCTCAAGAAGCCGAACAAAATACTTTCAAAGTGTTTTAAAGGAAACAGGCGGTGCGTTAGGAGTTGCTGGATTTCTACCGTGATTTGTGTTCAAGAATTCAGGCAAGTAAACTCTGTTTCTTGCTCACTCAGTGAAAGCATATATTCAATTCTGTTTGCATGATTATATGAGATTTTAAAGAAAGGAAGATGGCTTCGGCTGTTCTTCAAAAACCAGAAA
>KV007453.1:83658-94941 GCA_001598015.1 Dorcoceras hygrometricum
TACATAGATAAAATCTGAAACTCGATTAATCAAGAGTTGAATATAATATCATTGTAATCCCTCAATCTCATATCTTTCTAGTTTGTGGCCTCTAAAAGATCTGGTCGTTACATTCTACCCCCCTTAAAAGAATTTCGTCCCCGAAATTCACTTACTTGAAGAAATCTGGGTAGCTTTTCTACAAGTCATAATCGTCTTCCCACATAATTTCTCTTTCAGTGTGACTTACCCGCTGCATCTTAATCAAGGGATAGTTCTATCCTTTAACTTACGGTTTTCTTTTAAAAGCATCTTTACTAAAACTTCTTCATAATCTAAATCTAACGCTACTTAAACAGGTTCTTATCTGAGCATCTAATTCTACTATAAGAGACGCATCGATGAAATGAAATCAGACGCAACAAATTGGAACAGTATTTGGAAACGAAACAAATTTCTACTGTTCATGAGTAGTGTCGAAAGAAACCAGCTGGGATAAATAGGAACCAGCTGCAAGGTCTTTTACTAACAACAAACGTATTAATTAAAACGATGCCGTTGCGAACAACATGAATACAACGATATAATGCAACTGCTGGAAATGAACTGTGCAGCTGCTGGTCATAACAATGGAATGAAAGTGCTGAAAAATGAACTTTGGTGCTGTAACATCAAACGACAGCTACGCTATCAGCTGTTTTCTATAAAACCAGACACTGATTCGACTAACAACTACCGATTACATAGCGTCAAGTTCCGATGTTACCATTCACCGGAAGATGAACAATTCTAAACATACGGGAATTAAATTCGAACTCAAAAGGATCTAAACACAGTACTCTACTTCTTTTTCTTCTAAGCTAGATATCAATTTCTTAACAAACCTATGTGATACAAAATACAAGTTGACCAGAATCTAACAATGCTAAGGTAAACATATTGGCAACAAAGTCTTACCCGTCGCCGCTGAGGTATCTGCTGGAGTTTCTGCAGCTGTCATTATGTAAGCTCTACTGGTGATGAGTGGTCGCTTCTGGGAACACTCCCTAGACATATGGCCTGGCTTACCACAAGTATAACACACTTTCTGGCCAAAAAGACACTGGCCTGAATGGTTTTTCTTACAGGTTGGACATGGAGCCTAGTTCCTGAATTAGGAACAGCAGAGATAGGCTGAACAACTAAGGGTTCTTTTTCTTGAGACTCCTGCTGGGTATTATTTGGTTTCTTATTTTGCCTACGGTCCTTCTGCTGAAAAGCTTGTCTTTTCAATTGTCTCTCTTCTTCTATTATTTTCCAGTCTTGTTCTGCCTGTAGGGCCTTATTCACAGCTGATCTATAATCTACGGGTTCTGCCAATCTAACATCATGTCTAATCATCGGCTTCAACCCATCAACAAAATGTTCTAGCTTCATATCTGCGTTTGTCCCAATTAAAGGAACAAAATAAAAACCTCTCTCAAACTTACGGACATAATCTCGCATAGACATCTCTCCCTGCTTAAGAGTTAGAAACTCACTACGCAACTGCTGTCTTACATATGCCGTAAAGTATTGTTCATAAAACACTCTCTTAAACTCTTCCCACGTAAGAATTTCCAAGTCTACTGTTAACTTGGCTCCTTCCCACCATATCATAGTATCTCCTCTCAGCATGTAAATCGCACACCGAGGTCTTTCTTGTTCAGTCAGTTGCAAATAGTCAAAAATCATCTCTATGGATTTAATCCAACTCTCTGCTATAAGAGGATCAGTAGTACCAGAAAATTCCTGAGGTCTTTGTCTTCTAAACCTCTCCTGTGGATCTTCACGACTAACTACTCTTCCTGAGGTTTGACCATTCCCATTATTGTTTTGGTTTACTAAGCGCTCTAACAGCTGAGCCATGGTATTGATAATGGGGTTCGCTCCATCAGACTCACTATCTGCTTCTGCAAAACTTTCTCTTCCTCTACCTCTTCTTGACATATCTGTAAGGGTAACCCAAATCCACCACAATTCTATATGAGAGATTACTATGCTAAAACATGAATTAAAACTAACAAATTTTAGAAGCGGCTGGAGAGATCTGCTCAGACTGGAAGTGTGTTTATCTCAAGGACCATGCTCTGATACCAACTGTAACGACCCGACTTTTCTCAAAGAAAATTTAGAAATTTGGGGATCGAATTGAAAGACCCAAAAATTTCAATCTTAATATACATAAAAGTCGTTACTAAATTCTGGACTAAATTGCGAATAAACACATTTTCGTTGCTGCTGAAATGCGGAACAATTGAAACAATGAAGTGAGCGGAAGTAAAATCAGCTGATAAACACTTTTCATAGCAAACGGAAGAAATCAGCAGGAAGGGTATATAAAACAATGGAACTAAATCCTCTACTGATCTTATAACATACGCTGAACAGATATACCAGCTGATGAAAATACACGTAAAACTTGCATATATCTTTACACCAAAATGTACAAAAAATCAGCTGATAAACACTTTTCATAGCAAACGGAAGAAATCAGCAGGAAGGGTATATAAAACATGGAACTAAATCCTCTACTGATCTTATAACATACGCTGAACAGATATACCAGCTGATGAAAATACACGTAAACTTGCATATATCTTTACACCAAATGTACATACAGATTTCTACAAAATGAGAAACTAGAAACCTGCTGACATACAAAACCAAACTAAAGTTCTGTACATCAAAATCAAAAGCTGAAAAGACAATGGAAGATGTCCACGATAAACCACACTGTCCAACCAGCCACTCTCCATCCAGCTCCTTACTGCTGATTACCTGCACTCAATGAAAACTAGTGAGCCAAAGGCTCAGCACGTAAATCTAGAATAGCAAAATCATGCAATAGAACTGATACTGAACGGTAACTGAAAGCTGAATACATAATCTGAAATCTACGTACGCTTTGAAATGAACAAGCGCACTAACATATATCTATATCTGAGAATTCTGATAGAAACTGAAAGCATAAAATATAATCAAATTCTGAAAACATTTTCTTTAAACATATGCTGGAGCTGTGACTAAAATCACATTTGCGCTCTTCTGAAATTATGACAACACTTAAAACATTTTGTTCCAATTCGCTTGATCAAACTCCTGATATCAGTTTCTAGCACTATGGCTCATGGTGAAGGGATATATAGATCCGTCGACCTATACACCTGATCCTTCCTCTGTTGAAAGGGCATACGGTTCGTCAGCCGCACACTCACCCTTCCTCTGGGTACCCTCTTAGTTGTCATAACTTAAAACATTTTCTAAAACATCGTTCTGTTCTTTATATTTTCTTTCTAAAAATCTGTTTTCTTTCTCTCTGTACGTTTACTGGTTTTCTCTCGTCTAATGATGTTCTGGAACTGTAAATGATTTCTCTGTAAGGCTTGCAAAAATGAAAACTGAATAAAAAGGCTACTTGAATCTGTCAGTTAAATCGAATACAATCTTGGAAATGATTCTGAATTGAATAAGGAATCGAATTCTGAAATTTCATTATCTGCTGAAGAAAACGAAGAATACGGTAGAAATCCAGCAACTCCTAACGCACCGCCTGTTTCCTTTAAAACACTTTGAAAGTATTTTGTTCGGCTTCTTGAGAGATAGCACCGCTTTATATGATTTGATTTTGAAAGTATGATGCATGAAGCAGCTTAAGATTCTATTTATATGATTTGTAAATGCCTAAGGAAAGAAACGCATTCAATTCAATATGCCAAATTCTGAAAGAAGTGTGCTCTGTTTTAAACCAAATAATGCATATGAAAACCGAACAGTTTTAGTTAAAACAAAGGATTCGATTGGCTCATAGGAATTGTTTAGACATCTACTGTAATTGCATCCCTGCTATCTGGAATTTAGCTCTTAAATGATAAAAAGCTAAACAAATACATAGATAAAATCTGAAACTCGATTAATCAAGAGTTGAATATAATAGCATTGTAATCCCTCAATCTCATATCTTTCTAGTTTGTGGCCTCTAAAAGATCTGGTCGTTACAGTTTCATACAAGAGTCTATAAACCCACACGCCACAAGTTGGCTAGTTGGACATCTACTCTAACAGTTGCTACCCGAGGTAAGGGATTTCCTAGCAGATCGAGATAATATGTACATGTTGAGATGACTGATTACCAAGCTGGTTGGGATAGCCGATTCCCTATCAAATATAGATAATATATTCTTGAGCAAGTAGAGATGATAGATTCCCGAGTAAGTAAAGATAATAGATTTTCGAGCAAGCAGAGATAATAGATTCCCGAGCAAGTAGAGATAATAGATTTTCGAGCAAGGAGAGATAATAGATTCCGAGCAAGTAGAGATAATAGATTTTCGAGCAAGTAGAGATAATAGATTTCGAGCAAGTTGTGATAATAGATTCTTGAGTAGGTCGAGATAATAGATTCCCGAGTAGGTTGGAACTTGGTGCCAACGGGCGTTGGGTTTCTAAATTTGTTCTAATAATATTGAGATAAGGACGTAACCTGGGAGAGTGAACTTAGAAAAAAGCATCTTTTGATCGAGTCGTTTTATTGCCAAAAGACAATCTATATTTAAGTGAAGTGTTTGCAATAAAAAATAATAACTGGCCTAAGTTTAGAGTTTTTCTGTTGTCTAACGTCATTCCAGTGTTATCAGCCTCTTTATGGTACATTAGCACTTTCGCGGAGAGCCCGTGTAGATAGGGATGATCGACATCTGGTAGTTGATCTAGAAAATGTTATATCATCAGTGAGCAATTCATGCTGTTGTGAGGCCCCTCGTGCTCGGGTCCCCGGGAATAGTTGCCAACATTGTCACCACCATTATCTCCTGCCTCCTGGCATCCGGTCCTTATAGGTGGCCTATCTCGTTTCTTCTATTGTCGTTTCTCACAGGCGGCGCCAATTGATGTAACATAATTTTTTAAAACCTAATTTTTTAAAAAAGTAAGCAAAATATTCCTCTGTTGAGTTAAGCGTGCATGGGTTCAAGCACTACTAGGATGGACGACCTCCTAGGAAGTTTTCGTACGTCAAGCTGCTGACGTTGCACCGCTTGATCTGGTTGGCCATGTGGGTTGTAAGTATGATGCCAGATCTTAACGGATTATACTATCTCTACTGTGGATAGGACCAACGTTAGGGGAAGGGTAAGATGATCTCTAAGGGAATTGAGACAACAACGGCAGTTAGACACGCACCTCCCTAACTTATGGGCCTAACAGTCTAACTTAACACACAATAGATGCACTCTGCGCTGCCATATTATAAGGATATAAAGTTGTACTTTAGCTAACAGCTATAGCTTTTGGCCTAGTGATAAATGCTTGATCCTAACATCCTCATACTTCTACTCTATTTCAAAAATAGGAATAATGGAAGCTTTAATATTTATCAAAATATCAAAAATATTTTTTCTAATAAAATTCCTTCGAAAATTGGACTTAGAAACAAGTTTTGTACATTAAATTCAATTAAAAAATTGATAAATGGGATTGTTTATTAATAGAACAACCAGTACAGAACTCGTTATTATATAATTTATCAATTTAGTTTGGATTAACAGATATCAGCGGAAAAACAAGCTAAACTTTATGTTTGGATTTATAAAATTTTCGGCATGATCTCCACGTGAATAGGAGGTAACAGAAAAAACAAAATACTCGAAAATAATCATATTTATTTCAAAAAAACATAATAATATAACCATACAAACCAATCACCGTAACATTAAAACTTCAAGAAAATATCATAGAGCTGACGAGTCTCGATAAATACATATTACAACTACTCAGGACATTCCTCGATACAAGCATAAGTCCATAATATGAAGATATACTCTCTGAGACAACTATATAAATATGTACCAAAAAAATAGGAGCCTACTCTCAAGGAGCTCTGATACTTCCTCTCATCTCCCCTCTAGCATCGCAAATAGAACCACATGCACTACCAGTTATATCCACACACAAAAGACACAACAGCCATTCGAGTCAGTAACCTATTTACTAGATATTAAGAAAATCACAATATAAGTATACAAATACAATGATGTCGTGCATTATTACAATGGATATACATGTACAAACTTTTCAATAGATTACATAAAATCGTCAAATTTGAATTTTTCTCCAAAATTCACAATTTTCCTATATTCGACAAATTCTTTGTCAATGTCCGGTATAATAATCTCAAGTTAATATTCAACAATTTAAGTATTTGTTTATCTAACTATCAACTGAAACAACAAATAATTCCAAGTTTCTTTGTCGAGTTTTCAAACGTTTGCAAAAATCCTATCGATACCTCAACTTGAACCTTAACGTTGAAATCAATATCACTAATCCAAAAACCACCTATCTAAATTTCGAAATAAAGGCCAGAAACAAGGCTTAACTACACCTATCCGACATCAAAATATCGACTCCGACAAGAACAACCCACGCGATGGTGGAAGAGGCTGTGTGGCGACATCAATCGTGAAACATATTGAGAAAGGTCAAAATTTTCGAGACAAATAGGTCTGGTCAAGGGCTTCAATATATATTTATCTACATTTTTCGGCACCTGATGGCCAGAAAGGTGACAAGAGAAGTAACGGAAGAAGAGAGAGAAACTTTTGTGAGAATCGGGGAAGAAGACGTGCAAGCTTTCTATTTTGAAATTCTTTCTTTTTTTTTTCCACAGGTCGATCCTTTACAACATCCATGTCGAATTTAAGAGAATTATGATTCATTTGAAAAGCTATTTAAAATTATATAAATTGTCTTCTATATTTATCAATTTAGTTTTATCAGTATTTATATATTTTATCCATGAAGACTTGGATAATTTCTCAGGTATATAATAAATATGTTATGAACAAAAAACTAATTTTTATGTAAAAAAATATTTCCATTTTGCAATAAGGATAAAATATTTATTTTAGTTAACTTTCATAAAAACATGGACCTAATTCGCGTTTACTCTCAATTGTGTCATCAATAAAAATTCATTTCTGGATTTGCTATTTAATGAAAATATCATATACTTAAATATCTTTTACCTTTGTGGATCTTGGGTCGTGACTCATACGCACGGACCCAAGCACACGATTCCTAAGTTTCTCTCATCACAACAACACAACCAAAGCCCACATATATGGACCTCATCCTCCTCCTCCTCCTCCTCTCTTCATCACTAGACAACTCCAATACAACTACCTATGTTGTAATTCATATCGTTATTATATAAAACTAAAGTCTTATTGTCTTATTTAAGTGACGCATGCAGGTTTATCACAAATGTTCATTTGAATTACATATTTATTTTACGTACCCACACATCAATACTTTTTTGAAGGGTTGCTTTAAACTTTAAAGTTTGAACTAAGGGCACCCGCATCCGTTCATATTATAACACTCGTCAACTCATCACAAATCATGATCTCTACATACCACAATATATTATATTAACACTTCATATTTCTTACATTCATTTTAACATTAACACTTATTATTTATGGGTCTCACTGTCCACTTAATCATTATCATTTCAATTGCACATTAAATAAATATATTTTTACTTCATTTATAATATATATGATTATATTAAGTTTAATTTATATTAATAGTATTTTAATTATTTGCAGCGCAATATTTTTAATATGCAAGTCGCAAAATATCTTCATCATTGGAACCACTTTGATACAGACTGTAAATATTATTGTAGTCTTCATTGAAATGATAAACCTTCTTCTGAAGCGGCATAAATTTTGAAGTTTTTTTTTTATAGAAATGACTTCTTTCTTTTTTTTTAAATTTTTTATTACAACAAAACAAGGAAACGGTCAAACGGCTACTTCATGCAATTACTCACTTTTTTATTTTTTATTTTAAAATTATATAGGGTTGGCCAAATATTTCTGGCCCACCAAACGCGCATAACTGTGCGTTTTATGCACACACAGTTAAAATTGCTGGCGCGTGCATGCACGCATTCAAAACTTTGAACGCGTTAATGAGGTGGCAGGTTTGCATTATTATAACATTGCAAATATAATGATTTTAACATGTAAAATCAGTTGTAACATGGTTGAATTAACACCATTGCAAGTGCCCTAATAGGTCTACATTTTGTCATAATTTTTCATTTCTCGATTTGGTTGCTTCGGATGGGCATGGACTGTCCCGGATTTAATAGGGCTGCCATGGAAAACGAAATCTGGTGGATTTCAGGTATCAAACATCTATCTAAATCTAAGTAATTGAAAAAATAAAAAAGGTATATTGTAAAAAATAACATTACATTTAGATTGATTGATGTGATTGGGAATCAGTGTCGAATTGAGAAAAAGATTTGACAGACTTCAAATGACACACATTTTGGATGGAATACTTTAAATTCATTTGTATATGTTCATGCAAGTCAAAATATTTGAAATCAATGTATTAATTCAAAATATATAATCTCAAATTATGAATCCACGCAAATTTTTTACCAAAAATATCATATATTTTACTGTATTTCGTTTACAGTAATGATGTGCTTGTGTGCTAAGGAAAGTACACTATTATATATAATTTACTGCGTGCTAGTTTCTCGTTTTATTATTATATAAAATTAAAAATGTCGGCTTTTAGAAAAGTGATTTTTCGAATTTGCTTTTGTACCAAACCGTTAGACATTTTAAGAGAAGTGTTTGATTCCTGGGAGAATTAAAATGCATTTCCCTTTAACTTCTCCAAACAAGTACAGTAGAAAGATATAAAACGATTTTTTCCTTTCTTTCACCATCTGAATCAACTGGATCAAATCCAACTTCAGAATTTGCTCAAGATCACGAAACTGACTTCGACTTAAATGGATTATTAACTAATATATATGATGCTAAAAGCATTGAAAATCAGTGGACCAAAAATATTTAGTTCTTGTGAATGTCTCAGTGTCAGCAAATTCACATCAATCCGAACATAAGTGGATCTGAATCTATTAGTATTCGAGCGACCTTTGTCTGTTAACCCTTTCAATAAAAGCCTCCACTCTTTCGTTTAGCTCGTCCATAGGCATACTTGTAAGATCCTCTACTTTTCTCATCCTCCTCACAGTCACAACCTTTTGATTCCTAGTAATCTCTTCTTTGTTTTTATCAGTTCCAATGCTTTTCTCCTCAAGATGAACCAATCCCTTTACGAACCCACCTTCTCTTTGACCATCTCCAGTGATTTCGGGTTTAATCTCGCGAAAACTCTTGCTTCTTACGACATATTCATCATAAACGTCGACTGAAGCTGTTGATAAGTTCGATGATCGAGCTGTTGCTAGCCTTGATTCTCCAACGAGGATAAAAACAATAATGTTTCCCAAAACAAAGAAGCATTTGACATCGAAGAAACCGGACAGGTTGTCCGGAACTGAAACCAACAAGAAGTGCTTCGTGGAGGGTAACCAAAAGGGGTACGAAACAAACAAGAAAGTGATCAAAGTTGTAAGAGAATAGAGAAAGAGATTGTAAAGGAAACGAGCCCTCTTGTATTTTTTCATGGCTTCAATCTTCTCTTTCGGCTTCATTGAATTCTCCATTGATGTAAAAGCTAATAACTTTTTTGTAGTGTTTTGTTTGAGTTTGGAGAATCAGACGTTGTCATGCATTTGATTTCACAGAACAAAGGGCAAGGGCTAAGGCAGGTGTTTATATAGTGAGAGTGGGATATTATGATGGATCCCGTATGCTTCTTTTTCAACAACTTTAATAAAAGTAGACACAAACTAAAGCCTAAACTTTCTAAAGCACTACGATTAATTAAGCATGGCAATGGAAATGTGGGAAATATGTTTTATATATTAAACATTTCTTGGTTGTTTCATGTTTGAAATAAAAAAATTTTAGTTGCACAACAGGCTGTAGTAAGTCAAGACAAGGAACGATCCTTGTTTTCGCAAGACAAAGTTGTCCGTATAATAGTGCTCCATGTTTATGACAATTGTCTTCAAAATACAACGACTTCGAATACAGAGGAAGTGGCACAGCAACCTCGGTATGTCATCGAAAAAAATATGTAGAACTTTCGAATATGCAATGAGTTATGTATGTAATGTTTCTAGAGAAAAGTGAACTTATGATTTCAGAAAGAGGGTCTTATTTATGGAGACACACTTGAACAAGTGCAACCTTTTATGAATGTGTAATCATCCATGAACAAGTGCAATCTTTCGTGAATGAGTATAACCTTTCGTAATGGAATGTAACCTTTCATGTAGTGATGTAACTTTTCATGAATGAGTGTAACCCTTTATGTAGTGGTGCAACTTTTCATGAATGATTTTAACCCTTCACGATGATCTATATATTTCATTCACATACCATCAAATTTCTAGGGAAATAAAAGAGATAAACTTCTAGGAATTATATTTTAACATCAAATTTTGTTTTTTGACGACTTGATCTGATTTTAATAAAAAAAAAGTATTCTGATGATTTGATGTTAGATCATGCCAATGTGAATACAAATTGTGATATTTCAAAATGGGGTTTGAGAAATTTGGGAATAAGAAAATGATGCTGTTGAATCATTTTAAATTATTTTTGAAAAATCCAAATTTTTATTCAAGATAGGCAAGCTCTGACGTCAATTCATAAACTTCACATGAACAGTTTCTTCCATCCAAAATCAAACCAAAGTTATCAAAAATTAAATGTACAGGACTAAGATTTTAATTAGATTATTATATAAACAGTCTAAAATCGTAAGATGACAAATGTAACTTACTGAAAAACAATTTACACAAAGTGGTGTTTACAAAGAAAAATGGCATCAATTCTGTATTTAGTAAACTGTTTCCTTTCGCATCACTATCAAAATAAAGCTGAATCCATATAGATAGTAATAAAATTATATATAATAAACAATAATATGCGATTGCTTCATTGTAGTAAAAAGAGCGGTATATATCGCAATTTTTTAAGGGATCACGAATGACGTGTCTTCCATTCTCACATTAATTAAAATTTTCGAAGTAGCTGTAGGTGAAAACACTGTCAAGTTAGGTTTCAAAAAAATTGAAATAATATCACCACCATGTATATAAATCGATCATGTATATAATGTTATTTTAATTTTTTTTAAAAAAGTAAAACAGCTACATTACACAAGGCGCCCACAGAAGAGAAGGCTGAAATTCCAAAAGCACCAGCGAAGGTTGTTGGATCAATTAATTATATGAGCTTATATGTGAGAGGTTATATGTTGTGGGCTGTTAATAAAGTTAAGCCCGAATTAAAGTGATCAAGTAAAGTTTTGGATTATTGGGCTTTAATGTATCTAATT
>KV007455.1:4023-15063 GCA_001598015.1 Dorcoceras hygrometricum
AGCGGTGAATCCTCGACAACGAAGCATCGACTCCTACATGCATCGGGACCTCACCCAATCCCGCCACCTAATGACCCCAAATGAGTCGGTAAACGGGTCAAAGTGAGGCACCTATCATGTAGAGTCTCAATGATGTTTCGTGTAGTGAGGACTAATCAGTACAACCAAGACCTCGGACTTATCCACTCGACAAGGTAACCACTTGGGAAGTCCGAACGAGGGTAGTTCGATAGATCACCAGGTCACTATCTATCTGCATGCTCAGAACATCACAATGTTCCATACCAATGAAACATGGCACTTCGCATCGCAGATACTAGTCTCAAGCTCGGGCGGCCTTATCCTTATTTTGACGGGAAAGTCCGAACGAGGGTAGTTTGATAGATCACCAGGTCACTATCTATCTGCATGCTCAGAACATCACAATGTTCCCTACCAATGAAACATGGTACTTCGCATCGCAGATACTAGTCTCAAGCTCGGGCGGCCTTATCCTCATTTTTACGGCCCAATCGACTAGGAACTAATTCAGAATACACAGTGACTATTAGATGTGTTTCATGATAGCCGTCATGCCCACTATCACATCTAACATACATTATAGTGCATTCTAGGTCTTTACTCAACGCAATTGTTAATCATCAATAAAACACAATGAAAGTAAAGAATGCCATAAAAAAATGCGAATATCATATATAAAGACTGTCATATACAAGAGTCTATAAACCCACATGCCACAAGTTGGCTAGTTGGGCATCTACTCTAACACTGTATACGATAAGAAACATAATCTACAATTCTTCTTGGAATGCTTAAATCCCCCATAACTGGTCTTATCGGAACGATATCTGTACAAAAAGTAAAACTGCCAACCGGCTTCAAACACCCAAACATCGAATAGCACAAAACTTCTGTACATACCCTGTACCAACCCCGAGATTTAATAGTAGGCAGCTGTGAGTCGATACTCTGTACTGGCCTAAAGAATAAGCAAATAGGGGAGAGATCTGTAACATAAATACGAGCAGGAAGTGACGACCAATCGGAGGAAACACACTTGGTGCACTTGCAAACCAAACGATCATAGCCTTCCTCAACTACCCATGACCCTTAAATTTTCCTTAGGTTTCTTAGCCAGCAAGTGGAGAAGATTGTCTTGTGATTTCGCGAAATATAGAAACCTCGTTCAAGATTTGGTTCTTCAAACAACATTGAACTAACTGGCCTTCTCCACTTCAAACCATGAGCTCTCATTTTCCTTAACAGGTTTCTAACTGCCTGTTGGTGAGCTGCTGAAAGAAATTCCAGCGTTCGCTGATCAATAGCAGTAGTAGGTAGACCAGGTACAAGATTAGTGCGCCGTGCTTCCAAAAATTTGCACAACAATACCTCTCTGTATTTAGCAATGATGAATAATCGCCGTTGAATGGCTGTCTCTAAAGAATCTGTTTCTGCCCAAGCTAACATTTTCTCTACTTTGGACAGACTGTCCTGAACTGATCTCATAGCGTTCAAAGTCCTCAGGCTAAAAGAATGAAAGAATGAATTCATTTTCGTGATGACTTTCTCTCTCAGCAAAATGAGAAAGTCAATATCCCCACAAATCCTCTTGACCTTGCACTTTTACTTATTGCATTTATTTTCAGTTTATACTGTTCACTGGTTAATCGAATTTATTCCGCACATCTATTGTTAGTTGAGAGATCAGCATTTTGACTGAGATACCTTAAATCTGGTAACACATATTTAAGTTAAGCAAGGCGCTTGTAAAAATAGTTTTTAAGGTTTCGAAAATTTTAAATATAAGGTGTTCATTCAACCCCCCCTTCTGAACTCCTAAGGCTGTTTTCGATCCATATTTATCCTATCACAGAAAACTCTGATACCAAAATATTTCAAGTATAAACATACCTGCATATGTTTATCCAGATTTTGTGTAAATAAAAAGGAGGAGATTGTTGGATCTGTTTTTACAGATCAGAATCTAAGTTTGATTCACACAAAATCTGTTACCACGCTAAACGCTTGAACATTGATCGCTGGCAACAGATCTCTCCCGCAAGCGTTTACCAAAACGGCACCGTATCCTTCGCGCTACAGGAACTTGCTGTCCACATCCAGAATAATACAAGCACTAACAGATAACCTTACGTCATCACATCTGATTGCTAACTCAACCGATACTTCAACAGCAACACTTACGCCAGCAATTGCTACGCCAACGCGCAACAGAAATCATGACGTCAGCAAATCTGCCAACAGATTCAAACTCGAAAAATTCCAAAATCCCCAGAATTGCTCCAAGTGTGAAATCTGACCCGAAAATACCAACCAAACTCACAAACAGAAATCTGAACCACCAAAAATCTCTAAAAACCGATTAATTCCAACCAAATTAATCTTAATACAATTCCAGATCTCACAGACAACGTGGTCAGGGATATCCTGTACAAGACGCTGGACAAAAATATGTTCAGCAAAATCAAAACCTGCACCATTGCCAAGGAAATATGGGAGAAGTTGATTCAAATATGCGAAGTAAATGATGAGACCAAGGAAAATAAGCTTACTGTTGCACAGCAAAAATATGAGTCGATAAAGATGAAAGATGGAGAAACCATGGCGGAGTTTGATGAGCTTGCATATTTTCGCCCGAGACCCGTGCTGCTCTCTCCGGAACGGTCCAACGAGCAAGACTCACTACTTTGTGGTGACCTAAGCTGCTTTTCGGCCAAATTCCTTTCAGAGTTGCTGATGTGTGCGAAGCTACGTCGTTTTATTTAATTGAAACGCTGTCGTTTGGATAAGTTGGTGCGACGTCGTATTTGGTCTAGCGCGTAAGGAGAGATCTATTGTGTGTAGCGCGAGTTCTGGGAACAGATGTCAACGCTGGTCAACTCTCCTGTAGCGACCGTTGTTGTGTGCGTAGTGTGCTTCCAACGTTTAGCGGTAGCGACCAGATTTGCTGACGTGGCATGGAATCTGTTGTAGCGTAGTGCTTCAACCAGATTTGATGACGTGTCCTGAGCGACGCCGTTTTGTTAGCGCATGCGTTATCTTGTAGAGGGATCTATTTTTGTCGGTGCATGATTTTAACCAGATTTATAGCGGGTATATATATGTTAGAAGCGTGGCCTTCTATTACTTCACCAGATCCCATACTTAGTAAAATTCTCTCGATTGTCGACCTCTGTTCTTGGAACCCTAAGTACTGTTCACCGTTGATTTTATCCGGTGATTCTCGTCGTTTCCGACCACCGTTTGGTACGTGCGAGGTAGCGTTGGACTCCTCTCGAGAAGCTCTTCCTTTCTATACCATTCTTGGAGGCTGTTTTTGGCTAGAACGAGATCGCAAAGTTGCTATCTTCGGCCGTGTGTTGCGTCGTTGAGGTAGAACTTCAAATTGTTGTTGAGATCTTAGTCTTAGCCTTTGTTTAAGCTTCATGTTAGTGGTATTGTTGGAATCAGCTGCTGGTGTGAGTGTATGACTCCCAGCCGTGCTTTCTGCGTATTAGAGTCCCTTGAGAATATTGCCCTGTGTGTTTCGGCAGGATGTCATCCAGATTTCTTGGGACCTTTGCGGTGATAATTGTTACACAGAAATATAAGGTACGGATCTGAGCTTGATGTAGCTGGAGATTGGCGTGAGATTTAATGTTAGATGGCTGCTGGTGCTTTGCCGTGGATGTTGCTGTGTGCATATGTGATTTTTGTTGATTTTAGCTGCTATGTTTATGCATACACGCATTTCCCATATTGCTTTCATATTTATGTTGCAGCCATTGCTTTGTATCTCGTTGTATTGCTGTATTTTCTTACCAGGATGCGAGGGCGAGCGGCAATACCGCACTCTCATCTCCCTGCTGGGATTTGTTAGCCACCATGCGCCGAGTGGTTAACTACCACAGTTCATGGGCAAGGCAACAGCAGGTTGAGTTGTTTGATGCATCTGGTATTCGGGTGTAGTGTCAAGGCGAGTGGCTCATTACCACACTTTGAACACACCCCGTGGCCACTGATTCGTTGCTAATCTCGTGGAGCTATGTTTGAGTTCCTTGTCTCCCTTGTTGGTTGTAGCCTTCGGCTGTTATCCGATGTCTCATGCATAGCATCTGCATTTTATCTTATGCATTTTTTTTAGCTATTTTAGTTGCTCTCCGTACTGGGGTTTGACCCCATGTCCCTCTGGGGCTTGGTTGTTTTCCTTGTTGTGTTGTTTACAGGGAATCCAGGTTTTACAGCTGGTTAAGGGTTTAACCCAGCTGGTGGTGCCCCAGGAGGTGGTTGAGTATCCCAGTAGCGTATAGCATATTTATATGTATCAGTACAGTTAGCCAAGGGGATGCCCTGTGCTTTGTTGTTGTATTTTATTGTTGGAGTTGATACATGTTGTTGTTGCTGTTGTTATGTTATACTGTTGGTTGTTTTTATAAACTGGGATATATTTTGAGTATCGCTCTATTTTAAATTATATTGTTTTAAACCGTCGGGCCAAAAGCGAAAATTTTACCCGCTTTTTGATAGCTTCCGCATGTGTTTGTGTGTTTTTACTCTGATATGAGCACGAGGCCTGACATTGTCCAAGTTTGCTTTCTTTTTCTCCTCATTAGTGTACTCATGTCTCCTCTTTTCAACATACTTAGGTGCACCATCAGTCGTTGCGAATGCTATGTTGATCTTCATTATTTTCATTGGACCATCAGTGATGACTGACCACATATCATCGTCTTGAGCAGCTAAGTTCGCTTGCATTCTGATCTTCCAGTCATCATAGTCCTCCTTAGAAAACATAGGAATCTTGTTGTGAGAGGTATACATATTGAAATATATAAATAACAAATAACAAACTGTTCAATACTGAGATAGCGCAGGCTCTGATACCACTTGTTGGGGATCGATTTATGGACCCTCTATTAATGTGCAATGACCAGTTATTCGAACAATAACCAGTACTATAGGGTATAACCAGATCGAATGACAAGAAGCAGGATTAAGCCAGAAATTGAAGCCGGTTTGCAATGATCAAGCTGGTTTCAGCTGGAAGTTGAAACCAGCTTGATACAGAGCAAGCGCTAAACATGTCGGTTCCAGCTGGAAGCTAGAACTAGCTCGACACTTCGGCCTAACGATCTGATTAACTTAACTTGAGCTGCAATAGCTCAGTGTTCTTGAATACTTTGTGCACCAAGATACACATTGAGTAATTTAAATAAAACATGTGGAAATAACTCAAACTGCACTCTATCGTTCGAAGGCCATTAAAACAGTTTTAAGAAAATATTCTATGAGTAAAAATGCAGTACTGAAACAGTAAAGAAAATACGCTGAATTTGTTTATGGAAGTTCGGAGCTCAATCTCCTACGTCTCCCCTTCTTCCGCCGTGGGAAGGATCCACTAGAAGACTTTGATTACAACGACCCTCGCTGCAACCCACTCCTACGACCCGCAGCCGCAAGAACTCCTAGCATCTACCACTGCACACCAACCCGCAAGCTGCATGTGACTAACTTCTCTTATTTAACGCCTCAGTGAGAAAGGCTACACACACTTCTTTAACGTCTCAGTGCGAAAGACAACTAGACTTGTTTAACGTCTTTGTCCAAAGACTACAATGGAGAGTATTTGAATCACATTCACTCTTTTTCTATTTCGCTCAACTCTCGAATATGAGTGAATGTATGTGTGTGATATTTACAGTGTAAGCACAATCTCTCAATGAATTAAATCTCACACACTCTGGGAAGTGCTCCTAGTCCGAGCTGGTTTTCTGCTATCTTCCCAGATCAAGTGTTTTGTGTTTCTTGATTTTCTGTTTGGACTTCGTACAACACACTCACTGTTATGGCGCATGCACAACTCTCCATTTTCATCTTCTGCTGCTCATCTTATATATAGCCTCTGTGCAGATTTAATCCGTAGGACACAAAGCATATAGTCGTTGTAAAGGCTTCTGAAAAGTTCTGTCATAGTTGTACTTTGTGTCCTTTGCATTTAATGCTACTGCAGGCTTTGTAGACTTTGAGCATGTGCGCACTGTACAAATCTGTACCTGATGTGGACAACTAAGCAAATCAATTTGAACTCTAATAAACTGTTTTCTGAGCTTTGGACTGGTCTCTACCAGCTGGTTGCTGAGCTGATTTTTCCCCCAGCTGGTCTTCGAGTTGGTTGCTTCCCAGCTGGTTGTCCTTGGCTGGATTAGTTCGGGCGTCCCCTCACTGTACCAGCTAAGTTGTCCTATGTTATACCAGCTTGGGCGTCCCCTTACTGTTCTAGCTTGGACTACTCCTTAATCTGCACTGCTATCAGCTCTCAATCAATCTGCTACCAGTGCTTTGTTCCAGCTTGCTTCTGAGCTGCTACATTTATCTTCATCCAGCTCGAAGGGTCCGGGATGAGCTTGCATATTTTCGCCCGAGACCGGTGCTGGTCTCTCCGGAACGGTCCAACGAGCAAGACTCACTACTTTGTGGTGACCTAAGCTGCTTTTCGGCCAAATTCCTTTGTTTAGGCCTCCGAAATCGCGTTTTTCTGTTCAACTCAACCTGCGCACTTAATTTAAATCGTTAGTAAAGTAGTAACAGATTTTGTGTGAATCAAAACTTAGATTCTGATCTGTAAAAACAGATCCATCATAATTATCATTAACTAAGTTTCTTCAACTTAATCATGAAACTTTAATTTTGAAATAAATTTTAAATCACAATTAAAATGAGGAATTTTATTTTTGAAATCCTGTCTCATTAATTCTCATTAATTTTAAATCACATTTAAAATACTTATATATACATATAATAGGGATGATCGATAACCGAGAGCTATGCAATTCATGGTCTCCAATCACGGATATAGATCCAATCCTAGGTGTATGCAATGTACAATGCAATCCTATTACATAAGCTACCAGTTTTACATGTCTTCGATCTTCAATATCTTTGATCATCATCTCCACCATCTTCAAACTTATCTTCCACTAAGTCTAATATTTACATTTAAATATCTATGACAAATAGTGATCCATTTAAAAGGGATGGGAACGGGCCATCAACCAGGCCCACTTTAAAATGATATCAACAATATTACAACCAAACATTGTAAAACCTAACATATACCTAACTGATGGAGAATTTAAGTTTTTGTGAAGACAAAAAGAGATTAAGCAATCAGCTCAGAGAATAATCGACCAAGTTCAGGACGGACATTACTGCGTTGATTCTTATATAGGATCGGAGCTAAGCTGGTTAAGAAAAACCAGCTCGGGGAATTTATCCAAGTAGGTTGAGGATAAACCATCTCGGAAGAACAGAATCAGATCAGATTAGAAGAGCAGAAAAAATTTGATCAGTTTATCAGTTGAAAGAAGAACAGAATCAGATCAGATTAGAGTATAAGTGCAGAGAGAATCCGAACAAAACAAGTATAGCGGACTGATAGAATCGATTTGGGGGGGTTGTGTTCATGAGCTCTACCACAACTCGCGTAGGCTCTCACATAGCCCAAACACAACCCCGTGAGTTACGTGCATTTTAAAAGTATTGAGTTGAAAACCAGCACGCAACTGCGAACCAGATCAACGTGAAGCTGGACCCACAGCTCTGCGAGCTGGTCCGGATCACCAGCAGCTCTACAAGCTGGTTTAACACAAATAGTCTGGTTCTTTATATCTTGAGCTGCAATAGCTCAGTGTTCTTGAATATTCAGCGCACCGAGATACAGATTGAGTAATGAAACAACTGAAACTGAACTATTATATTTGAAATCTTATTTACGGTATTATTTAACACAGTTTGTCAAATATGCAATGCGTATGAATGTAAATGCAGAAAGCTGTAGAACGATACGCTGCAATTTTTTTATGTAAGTTAGGAGCTGAATCTTCTACGTCTCTCCTTCTTCCGCAATCAGGAAGGATCCACTAGAAGACTTTGATTACAGCGACCCTCGCTGTAACCCACTCCTACGATCAGCAGCCGCAAGAACTCCTAGCAACCACTGCACACCAGCGTGAGCTGCGTGGGTCTAACTCACTCCTTTACTGCCTCAGTGAGAAAGGCTACATACACTTATTTAACATCTCAGTGCGAAAGACAACGTAGAATTGTTTAACGCCTCTGTCCAAAGACTACAATGGAGAGTTTTTAATTTGATTCACTCAACTAATCTTAATCAGCTCTCTAAAATATATGTGAGTGAATCATGTGTGAGATTACAGTGTATACTCAATCTCTCAAAAATAAAATCTCACACACTGGGAAGTGCTCCTGTCTGAGCTCGTTTTACGAATGTCTTCCCAGAGCTTGTGTTGTGCGTGCTGGTGTTTTCTTTTCTGATTTGCACAATACTTCGCTCTTTACTCTGCGCTCTTCTTTAGTTGTGTGCGCCTCTCTCTCTTTGCTTGTGCTATTGTGACGCTCGAACCCACGGGGTCACGAAATTGGGGTAAATAAAAATTTTAGAATAAAAATAAGGGCTGAAAGACAATTTGTTATAAGCTGTATTTCTTCTAACTTAAAAGAATGAAACACGAACTCAACCAAAAGCTGACAGACACTCACTTGCGCGCTAACTACTAAAAACATTTGCGGAAAAACAGATTCTGATATAAATTTGCAATTGCGAGTTACAACATCTGAAATTCTGTTTGAATATACAACTGTTGTAATTGATCTAATACAGATGCCTAACATACTATACAACATCAGCTATGACACGGAAAACGCTGGCCTTTGATAAACACAACACCCAGCAACTGCTGTCAGATTTCACCTCCCATTCGCTCCTCAGCTGTCATACCTGCACCATTTTAAAAGCTAATGAGCCTAGGGGCTCAGCAAGTAAAATCTGAGTGATAACAATTTCATTTAACGCAGGCAGACATCTGAACATACATACTTGAGTTAAAGGAATCATCAATACATAAACATTTCTTTCTTTCATTCATAAACTTGGAGATGGGGATAATAGCCCAGATCTCATCATCATCATTTTCTTTCGATTTATGGCTTAGAAGCTCTACTTAGGTCCGTGTTGCACCTGTTCCTTTAACATCCTTTATTTCTTTGAAATCTCTTTAAACATCATCGGGTTCCATCATTTAAAACTTTCGCTTCCTATTTTAAAACTTTACTGAGTATCAAATTCGACTGCTGAAACTCATCGCTGAAATGAAATAGTCGCAACTAGAAGAAACTGTACTGGGAAACAAAACTGATCTTCGCTGTTCACGATTATCGTAAAACAGCTGCAAGAATATTTGTGAATACTTGAAACAGACGTGGCTTGGGATACTGTTTGAATAGTTAACAGCTGTAACTATGAAATAGATTGGTCAACTCAGCTGTCAACGAATTGATTTGATCAACTCAGACGTCAACACAACTTAAACAAAGGCTTTCAGGTGTTGAAAAAACCAACAGCTGAATACAACCTAAAGCAACAGCTGAATACAACTAACACAACAGCTGGTTACGAACAAATGCAACAGCTGGTTACGAACAAAACTAACATCTGATGAACAATAAAACTAACAGCTGATGAACAAACTAACAGCTGATGAACAATAATACAACTTTTTACGAAAACTGATGCAACAGCTGATGACTCAATAAAACCAACTGCTGATGAACAATTACAAAGCTGACAACAGCTGATGTGAGAAATTCTCAAAACCAAAAGCTGACTTTAAACTTGGTGTTGCAACATCAAAACGACAGCTACGCTATCAGCTGTTATCTATCAAACCAGACTTTATACTGATTCTACTAACAACATCAGATTACATAGCATCCAATTCTGATATTACAAACCAACTGAAAGGAGAACATTCATAAGCATTCTCAGATCAAACTTGAATCTTTGGTATTTCAAAAACACCAGTAACTTTCTGGAAAAACTTGGAAGCATAAAAACATCATTTTGAACCCATCTTTCTTTCCTTCTTTCATGCGTAAATCATTTTAAACATGAACTTCAACATATCTTAAACATACAGGCAAGCAGATCCAATAAAATGAATAAAATCAATATATGCTTTAAATGGTGTAGCAAGGATCAGATTTTACTTGTCTTAACAAAGCTTTGCAACCGTGGTTAATTCCGGCACAATCTTCTCCCTGAGCAATACACGAATTCCTCTGGAAAATATTTTGAAAAACACTAAGGATTTTCTTTGCAAATGATAATGATCTTGCTTTCAAAATAGCTATTTATATGGAAGGGATTAATGGCAAGGTGCTATGTTTACAAAGCATGACACACTTCAACCAAGTTGTAAAATTTTAGTAAAATTCCCTTCATATCATTTAAATTTGTAAAACACCAACCCTTTTCAAAAAAATCATTTTTCCTCCCTAAAGATATTTTCAATCGATTTAAACCTGCTCATGTATCGCTTTTGGAGTCATCTGCTGGAACCATCCGCGACGTATCTTATTTTCTGAAATCAATGAAATCAGCAAATGCATAACATTTAAAATTGTCATTTTTACCCAATGAAAATAAACAAGATTCGTATATGTAGTCCTATGGATTTTGGGGCGTTACAAATCTACCCTCCTTATTGAAATTTCGTCCTCGAAATTTTACCTACCAAACAAATATGGGTAAAGGCTTAGCATATCAGCTTCTGTCTCCCAAGTTGCTTCTCGCTCCGATTGATTAGACCATTGTATCTTAACCATAGGAATACTACGATTTCTTAGTTTTCTAATTTCTCGGAGGAGAATTCTTTTTGGTCTCTCTTCATAGCTTAAGTCTGGTGCTAATTGAATTGGCTGATGACTTAGCACATGCGAAGGGTTAGGAATATATTTCCTCAAAGCTGATACATGGAAAACATTATGCACTGCTGACAACTGTGGAGGCAGTGCTAATCGATAGGCTAGTGTTCCTATCTTCTCTAGGATCTCATATGGTCCAATATATCTTGGACTAAGCTTTCCTTTCTTCCCAAACGCATTACTCCTTTCATTGGAGCAATTCTCAAAAATACGTGATCACCTATTTCAAAATTCAGTTCCCTTCTTCGATTATCTGCATAA
>KV007455.1:33788-47811 GCA_001598015.1 Dorcoceras hygrometricum
AATCTACAGACAATTTGACTCCTCCCCACCAAATCATGGCGTCCTCTCTCAACATATAGATAGCGCACCTTGGCCTATCTAAATCAGACATCTGGAGGTATTCAAAGATAACCTCGATTGATTTGATCCAGCTTTCAGCAATTAGTGGATCAGTTGTACCGCTGAACTCCTTTGGTTTTTGCCGTCTGAATTTTTCTTGAGGATCATCATTACTTGGTCCTCTGCTGCAGGAATTGGAAATTACCTCTATTGTTTTGCTCTACCAGCAGTCTTAACAATTGACTAATATTAGCATTATTGTCAGTGTTGTTTTCCTCTACGGGATTACTTCTTCTACCTCTTCCTCTTCCTGACATCTTATATTCTATATAGCCCGTAATCCACCACATATATATATATCAGAACATGCTAAATAATTTAAAGACAATGCTCTGAAAATAAACTCACAACTTAGAGGAACGGACGATGAACTCTGATTCAGCTAACAGTGCGTGTGTTTATCTCAGGAATGTTGCTCTGATACCATGTTGTGACGCCCGTAACCCACGGGGTCACGAAATTGGGGTAAATAAAATTTTTTTGATAAAAAGAAGGGCTGAAAGACAATTTGTTATAAGCTGTATTTCTTTTAACTTAAAAGAATGAAACACGAACTCAACCAAAAGCTGACAGACACTCACTTGCGCGCTAACTACTAAAAACATTTGCGAAAAAACAGATTCTGATATAAATTTGTACTTGCGAGTTACAACATCTGAAATTATGTTTGAATATACAACTGTTGTAATTGATCTAATACAGATGCCTAACATACTATACAACATCAGCTACGACACAAAAACGCTGGCCATTGATAAACACAACACCCAGCAGCTGCCATCAGTTTTCACCTCCTGTTCGCTCCTCAGCTGTCATACCTGCACCATTTTAAAAGCTAATGAGCCTAGGGGCTCAGCAAATAAAATCTGAGTAATAACGAGTTCATTCAACGCAGGCAAGACATCTGAAACATACATAACTTGAGTTAAAGGAACATTAATGAATATATCATTCATTCGTAAACATTTCTTCCTTTCATAAACTTGGAGATAGCATTTTCTTTTGATTTATAACTTAGAAGCTCTCCTTAGGTTCATGTTGCACTTTGATCAAAATGACTTCTGATATCAGTTTTAGCATATAGCTCATATGAAAGTGCAGCCGACATCTGGACGACTACTCACCCTTCTCCTTGTGACCGTCTGTTATCTATGACATAAATCTTAAAATAACTTTTTGTTCCTTTAACATACTTTATTTCTTTGAAATCTCTTTAAACATCATCGGGTTCCATCATTTAAAACTTTCGCTTCCTATTTTAAAACTTTACTGAGTATCGAATTCGACTGCTAAAACTCATCGCTGAAATGAAACAGTCGCAACTAGAAGAAACTGTACTGGGAAACAAAACGGATCTTCACTGTTCATGATTATCGTAAATCAGCTGCAAGAATATTTGTGAATACTTGAAACAGACGTGGATTGGAATACTGTTTGAATAGTGAACAGCTGTAACTATGAAATAGGATTGGTCAACTCAGCTGTCAACGAATTGATTTGGTAAAACTCAGACGTCAACACAACTTAAACAAAGGCTTTCAGGTGTTGAACAAACCAACAGCTGAATAAAACCTAAAGCAACAGATAAATACAACTAACGCAACAGCTGGTTACGAACAAATGCAACAGCTGGTTACGAACAAAACTAACAGCTGATGAACAATAAAACTAACAGCTGATGAACAAACTAACAGCTGATGAACAATAATACAACAACTGTTTACGAAAACTGATGCAACAGCTGATGACTCAATAAAACCAACTGCTGATGAACAATTACAAAGCTGAAAACAGCTGATGTGAGAAATTCTCGAAACCAAAAGCTGACTTTAAACTTGGTGTTGCAACATCAAAACGACAGCTACGCTATCAGCTGTTATCTATCAAACCAGACTTTATACTGATTCGACTAACAACATCCGATTACATCGCGTCCAATTCTGATATTACAAACCACTGAAAGGAAGAACATTCATAAACATTCTCAGATCAAACTCGAATCCTCGAGCAACACACGAACTTCTCTGTATTTTATTTTGAAGAATACTAAAGATTTTCCTCGCAAATGATAATGATCTTGCTTTCAAAACAAGTTTAAATATGGAAGGGATTAGTGGCAAGGTGCTATGTTTACAAAGCATGACACACTTCAACCAAGTTGTGAAATTTTAGTAAAATTCCCTTTCATCTCATTTTAAATTTGTAAAACTACCAACCCTTTTCAAAAGAAATCATTTGTCCTCCCTAAAGATATTTTCAATCGATTTAAACCTGCTCATGTATCGCTCTTGGAGTCATCTGCTGGAACCATCCGCGACGCATCTTATTTTCTGAAATCAATGAAATCAGCAAATGCATAACATTTAAAATTGCCATTTTGACCCAATGAAAATAAACAAGATTCGTATATGTAGTCCTATGGATTTTGGGGCGTTACAGCTATGCTCTTTGTTATTTATATCCTGACACGGATTTTAATCTGTAGCCGTTGAAAGTCTTCTGACATTGTTGTACTTTGCATCCTTTGTCTTTAAATGCGTTGCAGGCTTTTATTCACTTTAAGCACGTGAGCACTGTACTTTGAGAAGACAATACAAGCAAGTCGATTTGAATACTGAAAAGCAGTCTTCGTATAGTCCTGTATTCAAATCGCTTTGCTAGTATATTTGATAGCATCTGTCATGTTATCTGAACTAGTTTGTCCTTTACCAGTTTACCATTTTATCTTCGTTCTGGTTTGTGCTGAGCTGGTCTTATTGTCCACTTCTGCTTCTATCTTCGTACATCATCTGTTCTGCTAGCTAAGCTGGTTTGACCTTAACCAGCTTGGTTCTTTGAACCAGCTCGTTGATTTGACGGAATCTGCTGTTGTGCTATCGAAGCTGGTCTTTGCTTCAAGCTGTTCTCTTCTTCTGTTCTTATCTGCTCTTGAGCTGCTCTTGTTCTGTTATTTCCTGCTCTTGAGTTGCTTCGAGCCAGCTTGTTCAACATACTCAGCATGTCACTTCTCTGAGCTGGTTTCTCAGCTGGTTTCCTTCCCAGCTGGTTGCTTCTTCCACTACAGCAGCCTTCTGCTTCCCCATCGTGAGCATCTAGCTGCTGGGATCCTTGATCAGGTTTTCTCTTCCCTGATCTGATTTACCAGCTCGGCTCTACTCTTCTCGTCAAGAGCCGTTGTGTGCCCTCTTTTTCACTTGGTCCATTCAGACACCTCATCCAAACCATTGGCAAGCACACCTTTCTTTCACTGGTTGACCTGCAATCCAGCACCAGTGATTATATCCCATTTCCTTGGGATATAATAACCAGTTCAGATTCAATCTATCTTCAGACTGAGATCCCTATGATGAACTGGTTATAGCCGTGCTCAGTGATCTGATCTACACTTGATCACTGCACTTGTGTACGGCTCTGCACTTGAACACCACACTTGTACGCTGCACTTGGTCTGCTCTTGAACAGTTCTGCAGTTCACCAAATCTTCTCTGTGCTTGGTCTCTGAACTGCTCTTGCTTCAAGCTGGTATACCAGCTTGGTGTTCCATGCAATCTGGAAGACTACTGTTGTACCAGCTCGAGCGTCCCCTCACTATTCCAGTATAGATATCTTCAATTGAACCAGCTTAGTCGTCCCCTTACTGTTCTAGTTTGGATATCTCTGCTTCCTTCTTAATCAAATGCACTGCACAAGCCATATAAACTGTTAGTAAGATATTAACAGATTTTGTGTCAATCAAAAACATAGATTCTGATCTGTATAAACAGATCCAACACGGACTCTGTATCATATCAGCTGAGAGAATCAGATCATATTAGAAGAGCAGAAAAAATCTGATCAGTTTATCAGTTGAAAGAAGAACATAATCAGATCAGATCAGAGAAGAAGTACAGAGAGAATCTGAACAAAACAGGTAGAGCATACTTTGTATTAGATCAGCTGAGAGACGAGATCGAACAAACCATATCGGAGCAGAATAGGTTCAAAACAACAGTCTTTTGGACTGCGATCTGATCAGAGAAGCAAATAAACAAAGACTACAATCTGAATAGAACAGAACAAAAAGATCGAAGTAGAATCTTAGAGCAAATCAGATGATTAGCTCAAAAACCAGCTCGAAGGTATAACACAGGAAATCTTGCCAGAGCTGGTCCGGCGTTACATGACAAAGCAGAAAATTTGTTCAAGCGCAGAAAAGGTTTTTGATTCGCGACAAACTATAGAGTCGTTGTAAGCAAAAGAGGAAGGAGCATTTTTTATCTCAGGTGATTATTAGACTGTTTTGCACCAGTTTTAGCAAAATGGACAGAAGAGATTTTTTTGAGACATTCGAAAGTTTCCATTTTGTGCTAAAAGAAAAAAGGTGTTGCAGACAAAGGTCAACCTTCAGGAGATGCATTTATGGGAGCGTACTTTCTTCTTAATACAAGAGCAGTGTATCTATCGGCTAAATTTATTAACCTTGAAGAAGAAGAGTATATATAGATGATGAGCTGAAGCTTAAAAAAACAACAACGAGTTACAACTACGAATCCTTAAAACGATTAACTACGTTTCACAATGATCGTCCTGATCACTACGACCTTACTCTAAAAAGCCTAGAATTCATTTTCTAAGTCATAGATTCACTCTGTAGTATTGAGCTTGCTTTGTAAATAAAAAACAGAGAGTTGAGAGCTAGAAAATCTAATACAGCTTAGAGATGAAATTTGTATTCCAGAACAGGTCGCGAGTATGTTTCTGTTGTAAGGGTGCTAGGAGTTCTTACATCTACTGGTTGTCGGACTGGGTTATAGCAGGAGCTGTTGTAACCGAATATTTTAGTTTGGAAGAAGGGGAAACGTAGAAGTTTAATCTCCGAACTTCCATAAACAAATCATATTTCTTTTATTTATAACATTCCGTTTTTACATTATCTGTTCACTGTTGAATCGAATTAATTCCGCACAATCATCTTTGTTATCGTGACAACAGATTACACTGAGAAAGCTTCGAGCTGGTAACTCAGGTCAGAGACAAGTCGAGAGCTTGCAAAATAATTTTTACGAAAGAATTTTAACAAAATCGAAATGAGTTCATTAACCCCCTCCTACTCTCTGAACTCCTGAGCTGTTTTTAACCCTTTTTCGATCCTAACACTAACAGACTGAGCATTGGCTCTCGATCATCCCATAATCACGTTATTTACACAATCAATCGAATTCATTGACATAAATAATAATTTAATCAAATCAAAATTTGATTATTATTCAATAAAATCATATTTTAAATATAAAATCATATTTTATCATTTTAATTGAATCAAATTAAATATTTGCAACACTAATTATCTTAAAGGAATAAAATTAAATTTTTAGAAAATATTATTTTTCCAAAAAATAATTTTTGAAATAATTTTGGGCTTAAGACAATTTCAGGTCTAATACCTCGAAATAATTCAAAATTAATTCTGGTCCACCCGGAAAAACCCAATAGCAAACATCAACCCAGAATTCCGACACGACGCCAACACCAAAAAATCGCTAGACCATCGCCAGTGCTGCCGCATCCGTACAGCAACAGGTGTTGCACGCCGCGCGCAGGAGTCCGACAGACATGTGAGGGTGGCGACACCGTGCGCAATAGGTCGGGCGGCACGTTGAAGCGTCCGCACGCAGAGATCGCACGCGGTGTGCGCAACAAGGGCGCAGCGATTGCAGTAATGCTGCAAACAGCATGTGCGACGGGCGCCCAACGTCCGTCGCAATGAGTGACCGCGACGTTCGCCACGGGAGCGCGATATGCACCATGATATGTGACACATCGTGCATGCAGCAGGTGTGTGACTGTCGTGCGACGTGCCGATGCGGCACAACGTGCGTGTGGCAGGCTGTGCGACAGGCGTGCGACGGTAGCCGAAATTTTTTTTTCTTTTGAAAATTCTAGGTTTTGATGCAATTTTACTGAGATTCACGTAAAGCCGATCCAAGCCTAAAGCGTTGATACCACTGTTGGCGTGGTGACGGATCGGGATCATGCCCAGACAGAAGCGGAAGATTAAAAATTTTGTTTCCGCCACGAATCAATCGCGACGGTCGGGTATGCTCATACATGATAAATCAAAACATTAAACATGCATAGGATGTTTAGAATATTTACCTTTTGCGACTTTGCGCCTGGCTCCAATTACCGGTTTTTTATGCGATAATAGCACTTCAACGGTTTAATCTTCGATTGTTTTCCTAATTCATTTCGTGACCAGTTTCCAAATTCCTTCTCTGAATTGCACTAGAAAGCACGACGAATTGTCACGAACGGAATCTCCTCGCCAAGACACCCGGAACGGGTTCTAACAGGAGGCGGTAGCGGAGGGGAGGCGAGAGTTGACAACACAACTTGGTACATTAATAAAGGGGTTACTGAATGTGTCTTCTCATTGTCATATTTATAGGTAGAGGGATAGAATTTGAGTTGGACAAAATAGTGAACATTTGGTTCAACTCAGAACATTCGGTTCAAGTCAAACAGTGAACATTTATTTCGATTTTCACGATTGTGGTCTCATCATAATCACGATCGATGATCAAATATCACCGATGTGCTCAGTTTACAGAACTAACCATTATGATACAAAATCAAATTTTCGGACTACTAAATCTATAGATGGTAGGTTTACTACTATTAGCTAAATATGGAAGTCCTGCTCTCTTAGTTAATTTTGGAAGTCACACTCACAACCTTCCTCCTACTATACTAAACACTTTGAGTATCATTTCCGTTCAAGAATTGAGAAACCAGTACTTGTGTGACCTTCAATGAGTCAGGATTACAACTAATCGTGGGTTCACAACTCCTTGTGACTCCGAAAACATTTCGGACTTATCCATCGGACCATGATAAAACGTCTAACAACATCACCCCATGATCCCCTAGTATCACTGATAGTGCCTGCAAGAACTAGTTTATCATGGTTAGCATATAATACGGTCCTTTCATCTTCAATATCCCGATCGAATCAACGATCATTGATAAATCGAGAGTCGCTAGAGATTCAATAGTCATGCTTGCATCTTGGAGATCAAATAGTGACATCGCATGTGCTACTAAGTAAACCCATTTATCTAAAGCACATCTATTACTCTGGCCAGAGATTTGTCACAATATTATCTCCTCAGATAACATAGTATATCCATGCCCAAGGGTGAGCGGTGAATCCTCGAAAACGAAGCATCGACTCCTACATGCGTCGTGACCTCACTCAACCTCACCACCTGATGACCCTCATGGAGTCGATAAATGAGTCAAAGTGAGGCGATTAGCCTGTAGAGTCTCAATGATGTTTCGAGTAATAAGGACTAATCTATACAATCAAGACCTCGGACTTAATCCACTCGATAAATGCTAACCACTTGAAAAGTCCGAATGAAGTAGTTATGCGAAGGGGTACCAGCTCGGGCTCTCAAAAGTATACGATCTGTCTTATGGTCGAAAAATGACTAACACTTGATCAACAGCTTAGTATGTAACATAAGTTCTCCCGATCTGATTTACAGTAACCATCGACCAGCACGGACCTCTAAGCCGATACCAGCTCGCAACATCCAGGCCTCTTCTTAGCTGCCTCCAGCTCAGGCCATCCAGATCAAGCTCTCACATCTCAACCAGCACGGCACCAACGGATCAGCTTCGTGCTACAGTACTATTAGATCAGCTCGCGTTACGCAAACCAGCACGCTATACCCAAGACAGTACAGTACTACCAGATTAGCTCAGCTCGCCACCAGATCAGATCAGCCCGGACCAGATCACACAAATCAGCTCGATCAGGTTAGCACACTTGATTGGTCACCACGCTCGATCTAGTCCAGCATTGTTCCATCAGTTCAGCACGTTGTACTCAAATCAGTTTGCGCTAGCAGATCAGCTCAGCGCTCATGCAACCAGTTCAGCCTGCACCCGAGCTGCTCTACTCTAAGCTGATTAACCTGATCTAAATTCGAATGTCTCACATTTAAGGTTTTAAGGTGTAACAAATAGGCTTTTGGATATTTTTAGACCCGTTAGGCCTTAATTTTTTAATGCTCATGCTCAAGCCCAAATTAAATTTAATCATGCTCACTAAATAAGTTTACCCCAGGACTTCAATTCAATAATTTGTATTTCAACAAAAATATTTATAATCTTCGTTTACCCGCTCTTTTGCCCGAAAATCGACCAACCGGATGAAATTCCCAAAGAAATAATTTTTCATGTATCATTTATTCAAGACTTTAAATTTAACATTAAAGAAGTATCTATGTCTCCTATGCTCTTTAAAATGAATTTTAGAACATTTTAAGTCACCTCTATCGTCCTCGATTACCCACCGTGACACGACACCGAATATTCACCTGAAACCACGATAATTCAGAAACACGTTTAAATCTCATAATAAAATCATAGATAATATTTAAAAAAAAATCATCTATACAAATAAATCTTTTAAAATGGTTTGCATGATCAGATCTCGGACGCTACAGCCACCTTAAGACCAAATTGGAAACAGAAAGATGTGAGTTGGCCACTGTCAAGGAGGAGGTGGAGAACAAAGTAATTGAATCGAGAAAGGATCCTCCATGAGATATTGACCATCATGTCTTAGTTGTTTGCGGAGAATAAAAATGAAAGAATCCAAGTAGCGGCAAATGTTTGTCACACCACTCTCGTGGGACTTATATAGATTGGCCTTCATATATAAAAACGATCGAAAACACGAAGACGAAGAAACAACAAACAATGGACAGCCATTTGCAGTGCCCCCAAAATTTAAACTAATTGGATGGTAAAAGTAATAAGAAAATAATTGACACATACCCTCCATCAACCACGTCATCTCCTAATATTCGGGGTTGACTTTTATTTTTATTTATTTTTTCATAATTTCAATCCCTTAGTTTTATTTTAGAAGGATCGATAATCCTAAATGTTCCGTCATTATTTTCTTCCATTTGTTTACATTGGTGAATGATCTATTATTGTTCATGTCTTTAATGTTCTGGAGATATAATCGAATTGTTCCAAGAATTCTGTCCCTTCATCAGCCAAAGATATCTCATCAACTAATATGAAGCTCTACAGGATAACCTCGAGTGTCTCGAGAGATTTTTTGATAGGTTTGGATCTGACTATGGGCCTAGTACTTTAATGGGCCTGATTCAAAAAAGGCCCTAATAATAAATAAAGTTAAAATCCCAATATTCTTCCTTCCCACCTTCCTCCTTCCGCCAATAACACCCCAAGCTCCACGCACTAAGCGTATCATGGGTTCCAGCAGCAAAGTTCTAATGGAGTTAGAGGGTAAAGACAAAAGTTCAACAGCTTCCTATTTAGGTTGTTTTTCATCATTATTCTATCTTTCTCAAATTTTTCTGAGTTGAGTTTGACGATTTAATGTTCTCTTTGCAGGGTCGAAACTTTTTTTTACTGCCAAAACGTCTGTTAATGTACATTCTGATTCAGTCGGTGAAAAGCCCTCTATTGTTCCTGTTCCTAAGAGCCAAGGTAGTAATAATCCTGTTTTGAGTTCGTTGTTTATCGGGATGAATTTGAAGGTTAAAGTTTGTATTGTTGGAGTTATAAGAATGGAGTAGGTTCTGGGTTCTGCGTGTATAATCCGAAGGGAATTAATATCTGAAGTCTACTTAGTTGTTCTTGGATTGGATTCCGAAAATTGTGCTCTTTATTTTGCGATATATACAGGTTGATTGGTGAATTTCTAGCTGTGGAATTAGCATGTTGGTGTTTGATGTGTTCTTGTAGGAAATTTGTTTGAAGGCCAGTGGATGCTTAGTATTAGTAATATGGCTTTCATTGCTTCAACTAATTCAGTGGACAGAGAATCCAAGTTTGATTTTGGCTTGTTTTGTTTAGAGTTGTACTGCAGTCAGATGATATTCAGTTGCGAAAGCATTGGAATTTTGCGTTAGAATTTCATTTGATGTATGTATTTGATGCGAAGATGGAATCACATATCATTACTGGAGAAAAGGAAGACTTAAGAAATAATAGTTTGTTTGTTAGTGGAGAGCGATTATAGTAGAAAATCTAATCCCTCTGATATAAAAGAGACAGATTAGTATTGGTGCTCATTCACTTGCAAATATAATGAAAATCTCAGAATTCTTGTTCTTGCCTCCCAATCTTCCTTCCTGAGGCTAGCTACCTCAAATTATCTATCATATTATTTCGTGCTCTCTTTAAAGTTCGATGTAGCAGAAGGCACGATTTAGAAAAGGGCTTTCATCTGATCAAAGTCGAATATTGTAAATTATAGACGGACTTAAGGTGTATCATTCATGCACTAATACTGGGTGATGTTGGAAATTTGTCTAGACAGGGTCACAGCAGACCTAGACTTATCATGAGATCAACAAGTTACAAACGTCCTACATTGAATATAAATAAATAATAAAACTAGTAAAATAGTGTCTTATAAACCCAGGAGGTATACCGCCCAAATAGTTAGACATGTTGAGATGATACCTGTCTCGGGTTAATAATTAACAGTATTAATCCTATATTTTCTTATTTTCCATCTTTAAGACTGACTAAGGTTGATCCATTTAGGCATAGTTTTGGTTATTAGTCTTTCCTTGATGGACATATTTGTTAGCGTCAATTTATTCTTACTTAATTGGTTCCCTAATGATTATTGGTCTAGATCGTTATTACTAATTTATGTTGTTTAGTTATCTTTTATTGATGCGATCATGTACTCGTGTCACTGTAAGGTTTTAGCGGCTTGTGTTTGTTGTCTATAGCTAGGACCTTATGACTAGGAAATTTGGGTGGTCTGAACTCTGAACTGCTTTCTTGTGCTGACTATAATTTGAAATCCTTGGAAAAAATTAATACTATGAATGTCTAGGTTGGACGAGTAGATGCAAATTTTCAGATTAAACAGGAATATTCTTAAGTTTGATTGTCGGAGGTGTTTATTCGCATGTAGTGTTAGATGTAACCATAGATATCAGAAGTCCACAAGGCATAGAGGGTCAACCTTCACCTAAATGCAAGCCAAAAGTTGGTTCATTGGTGAATTGTGCACCTTGTTTGTCAAGCATGAGCATTTTTACACTATAAAAGCTCGGTGCAACTTTCAGCCTGCCTTAAATTTAGCTATCGGAAATCAATTGGCGCGGGTTCCCTTCATGCCAAACATGAAAAAATTAATTTTTTTAGTTTAACACTAATAAGATTCTGTTGTTTAATAGCTGGTATGATACATATTGGACGATGTATTATCAATCCTTTTTTAAACTACTGATCTCTTAGTGCGTCTCTATTAAATTTTGTGTAAGGCTTGGCTTGCACCTTGTGGTTTGTACTCATTGCTCCTGTATCGATGGATACAACTAACTATACTCTCCAATAGCTAATAAGGCTTCCTGTCCCAAGACAAGATCCCAAGAAGCTGAAAAATTTTATGTTCCTAAGTATGAGAATTTGGAGGTTTATCTATGCATGATAATGAAGATGCCCCATTACTTCCAGTAGAGTAGTGTAATTTCATACTCAAGAAAAGAATTTTCTTGCATTTGTTTGCTGTTTTGTCGATTAAAATACTCTGATTTGAGTGCATATAAGCAACCATGGACTTAAATTTTTAGCCACGGCCTTCAGTTTAAATGTTCTCCATGATTGTCTTTCAAGTCACAATGCATCACTTTGTTGGCAGTTCTAGGCAAAGTGAAGGACTTCCTAGGTGTGATATCCGAGTCCAACAAAAACCTGTTACGAGATGCAAAGGTTCAAAAGTCTACTCTACCCAACCATTCATTTTTATATTAACGACTTCTGTGGCCAAAACTTAGTATCTTGTTATGCAGGGAAATTCTGATGACCGTGATATTGAAGTACTTACTGGCAAAGAGTCGCACATCATTGAATTGGTAAATACTGCCCCATTCCCTTTTTGCCATTTCCTCCATCTCAGGAGTTGACACGTATAGCAGATTATCATAAGAACATTTTTGAAGGATTTAATGCTGGGCATTGCGGATCTTCACACGCCGGAGGCTGTTGCTGCAGCGGAAGCTGTCATGGCTGGTTATCAATCAGTAATTTCTGCGGGCGCCAGTAGCAGTTCGGAATCTGAAGATGAAGAAAACAATGATGGGAACGACGACAGTACTGATGAAAATGGTAATACTTCTTCCAGATCTAATGGCAAAGGTTTTTCAAGAAAATTATCAAAAAGCCAGAGATCAAGAAAACGATCCAAGATTGTGGAGCTGTGTTAAGATTGTGCTGGGTGGCTAAATCCACACGAATAGATATTTATATAATTCAGATTCGGATTTGAATTTGACTATATATCATACTAGGATTTTCATCCTGCTAATGGTTAAGATCCCGGGTGTTATGAGTAGGATTCTTATCGTCAAGGTATTGTTGCCTAAGTGATACCTCAATCATCAAAATTACCACTGTGAGTTCTTAAATTTGTGTCAATTTAACAATTATGCTAATATTCCAGAAGCAAATAATTGCGTGTTTTTTTTGTATGTTAACAATAAAATAAAATTGGGATACTCATGCGAACTAACCGTTTCTTATATGGCCCAACCAAAACATCCAGTAACTGTTCCCAGATTTTCTGCTAGGGTGAGCATTCTTTAACCAAAATTTTTTAGCCTAATCAAACCCAAAATTTTCCCTAAACCGGATTAAAGTCTGTTATCTCGCCTAATTTAAATTTAAAAAGATTACAAAGTTAAAAATATATACAAGTTAATTATTGAAATATGCGATTTTTATTTTAATAAAACAGATTTGGTCTAAAAAAATTAAAATAAAAACAAATCATACTATTAAATATAAAGTATTAAACAAAAATTATAAATTATATAGAAACCAAATGATAAAATTTCAAAAGTTAATTAATAATTCGATTACACGTTTTTTATAAAACCGAAAACCAAATCTATTTAAGCGATTTTTTTAAAGTCATAACCAATTTTTGAAATAACTTAAATTCGGTTTCGTTTAATTTTGATAAAACGTGCAAGGGTGATAGTAGTACTAATTTGGATGACCTCCTATTAAGCTCTCGTGCGAGCTGATGACATTAAGCCGCTTAATTGGTTGGCTAGGTTCGCCGTAAAAGTGTGATGTCAGATCTTAACGAGTAATACTATCTTTACATGGATAGGGCCGGAGGTAGGAAAGAGTAACAGTGATATCTAGAAAATGAGACAGCACTAGCAGTTAAACACGCAACTCCTCGTACTCATGGACCTAACACCTCGACCTTAACATATACAATAGGTGCACTCTATGCTGCCACATGTATAAGAAAATAAAGTTGCACATTGGCTAACAGCTATAACTTTTGGCCTAGTAGTAAACGCTTGATTCTAACAGTTTAATCGAAATATTGCTTGTTCCTATACTCTACTGAGATAGAATAAAAAGTGAGAGTGGAGGACTTAACTACCAATCAGTTTTATACTCTCATTTGCAAAAGAATTTGAGAAAATAATTTGTGTTGATCAAATAATTTCATTTTTTCAATTTTTGGTCTGATCCTTTATCTTTCCTTTTCCACTGTTTTTGTAACGCATGTAATATTCCTGTTAGAGTAGATGCCCAACTAGCCAACTTGTGGCGTGTGGGTTTATAGACTCTTGTATAAAACAATCTTTATATATATGATACTCGCGTTCTTTTTATCTGGCGTTCTTTACTTTCATTATGTGTGTAATGATTTACAATTGCGTTGAGTAAAGACCTAGAATGCACTAAAGCGTATGTTAGATGTGATAGTGGGTATGACGGCTATCATGAAACACATCTAATAGTCGCTGTGCATTCTGAACATGTTCCTAGTCGATTGGGCCGTCAAAATGAGGATAAGGCCGCCCGAGTTCGAGACTAGTATCTGCGATGCGAAGTACCATGTTTCATT
>KV007456.1:0-39704 GCA_001598015.1 Dorcoceras hygrometricum
GCAGATATGCGGACGACGCTACCCGGAGTTATTTGGTACATACTTAATTTCGGGGACAAAATTCCTATAAGGGGGGAGAGTTGTAACGCCTAAAAAATTTCTGACTACGTAGAAATGAGTACATGACTAGGGGGAAAATAATTTTTAGATGATTACATGCCATTTTATGTGATTTGTTTATGATTTTATGATGCATGGTATGGATGTCATGTTTTCTGCCTGTTTGAGTTACGGACGTATGGACGAGATTAGGGACGACCGAGATTAAAATAATTTAAAATTTTTAAGTTCTTAGATTTTTAAGAATAAATTTATTATTTTTAAGCAGTTATTTCTGAAAATTGGGATTTTATGATTATTTTGGAGGGGAACCCGTTTTTCGCATATACGGGCTGTTTTAATGGATTTTAATGTGTTTTAAAATTTGAGAGGGCCTTTATTTCGAAAATTAGAAGTTTTAAAAGCTTGGACTATAGTTTTAATTAACTTGGGAACTTAGTGGAGGGGTAAGCATGTAAAAATCCATTTTCTTTTCTTAATTAACTATTAGGGGTCAATTGTGTCACACCCTATTCTTTCAAATACAAACCAAATTGTAACCTAGCCTCCACACTCTCCACGGTGGCCTTCCCCCTCCTCTCATTCATCAACCCCCCATCGGTTTCTTCATATTTGGTGATTCAAAGGCGGTCCTGTCCCGATCTCGCGTCCTCTACGTCGGTAACTCGCAGATCTCTATTCTCTCCAAGTCAGGCATGTAATATCTATTTGTTTTCTCACCATTTAAGCCATAGTAAACTATTTTTAATGTTTTATGCATGATTTGAAAGTGATTTATTTAGATCTAAGCACAATTGTTCTAGATCCATGCATGACTCACGTTTTTCTCACATATCATGATTTGATTCTTGCATTGTTCGGCCAAGGGCTATTCAAGGGGACTTGGAGTTGGTTCATACAGGTCCTAGGAGGACATGGTGGTCCCTAGATGAGGAGACAATGGCTAAGATCGACCAAACCATGGATGGTCGTGGAGCTCGCACGGTGCGGCGCGCATGGTTGAGCAGCCCGCTTCTCTCTTTTGTGCGTGCACTGTAGCTCACGGTTGGGGCTGTGGTTTGTCCATTGGAATCGGCCGGACCTGGGTTGGTCCAGCCGGTGGGGCTCCGACCATGGTGACCGGATCGAGGAGGAAGAACGGTGGAAGTCGGCATGGCGCATGGTGGGCGGCGGCGTGCATGGGCTAGGTTTCTTTTGGTGTTTGCCTCGATTAATTTGAACCGGTTTGGCCGGTTCGATTGGACCGGGTCGAATAATCGAGTCTCGAGTCAAAATGTTTTAAAGTTGGTCCGAGTTAGTTTATTTATGGATCGGTTATTTTAATTTTAAGTCAATGGTCCAATTTTAAAGAAAATGGTCAATGGTTTTAAATCTAGTAAAATTTTTAATTTAATTGGGCTGATGTTTATTTTAAGTTTTTAAGTCGAAATTAGAGTTTTTGGATTTTTAATTAAGTCAACATTGATTATTGGATATTAATTTGGTCAAAATTTGTCATTTGGGTCAAAATTGATTGAGTTATCCTTTTTAAAAGTCAAAATTGGTTAAATTGATTTTTAAGTCAAAATTGATGTTGAAATTAGTTAAAATTAGTCCTTTGATTTTAAAGTCAAAATTGGTGAATTGATTTTGGATTAGTCAAAAATTGGAGTATTTTAGGGATGTTAAAGGTGAATCTTAAAGTTATGGGCTAAGTCCATTTTTTAAGTTAAGTCTAGAATTAGTGGCCAGGCTCCTGAACCAGTACTTGATCGAAGAAGAAAATGTAGAAACCCGTGAATGTACATTTAATTAGATATGTAGTATTCTATGTACGTAAAATTTTTAAAGGAAATGATTAAATATACATTGACGGGCTAAGCTTTTAAATTGCATGATTTTACCCTGTGGACTTTATCCCGATTGGCCGTGAGGACCTATGAGCGTCCATTGCAGTAGTACCCCATGGCCGATACGAAGTCTTTATTTACGTCATGATACACTTTTTCGACATTTATTTACATGTTATGTTTCCGCACTTTTTCATACTCTGACTTTTAGGCAGCATTGATGATTTATTGTTTTTGAGGTATTGGTTTTATTCATGTTATAAAATGATGTTGAGAAAAATGTTTTAAAGGGAACGAGCCATATCTTTTCAGTTTATTTATTCCGCACATGTTAAAAAAAATTCTAGAATACGGTTCGTTTCAGTATGCTTGCTGGTATGTGTACAGTGTGTATGCTATAGTTTTGTTGTTGCTTGCTATTGTTCTGTGCTTGTTATTGCAAGATATTGTTGTGCATACACGCATTTTTCCTGTTGAACTCATACCCTGTTCGCCATTTGCTGTTGTGCTAACCCGTGTGTGCCAGGATGCTTTATGTTGAGGACGATCGTCAATACCGTTCTCCTCATCTCCCTGCTGATCTAGTTGTTAGCCGCTATGAGACGAGTGGATAGCTACCACGCTCTCACGAGCTTTGGCACCAGTAGGTTGAGTAATTGAGTTTATGCTCTGGAACAGTGTGTTGAGACGAGTGGATAGCTATCACCCGGGGATCCCCTGTTTTAATGTATAATTATGAGCCTATGGATCCATGTGATCACGATATGGGAAGTGGCAAGCATAGAGGTGTGAGGGATCTCGAGGTAAGGTCGGGTGAATCGCACCGCCACTTACGTTGGTTATTTCGACTGATCAGTCACACGCCCGCTCGCATTCACTGATACGATTTATAGGTTTTTCATGTTACGTTATGTCATGTCTTATGTACGTTATATGTTATGATATGTTGTGAAATGTACGAACAAGGTTTTAAGATCATCCATGCATACATGTTTTAACGTTATTTTATTACAAGTACGTGCTTGCATGTGACTTTATGTATATGTACCTTGTTATTTTAAAAGATAGAGCATGCTGAGCCTCTAGGTTCACTAGGTTTAAATGGTGCAGGTGATGACCCTGTGGACTTTATCCCGATTGGCCGTGAGGACCTATGAGCGTCCATTGCAGTAGTACCCCATGGCCGATACGAAGTCTTTATTTACGTCATGATACACTTTTTCGACATTTATTTACATGTTATGTTTCCGCACTTTTTCATACTCTGACTTTTAGGCAGCATTGATGATTTATTGTTTTTGAGGTATTGGTTTTATTCATGTTATAAAATGATGTTGAGAAAAATGTTTTAAAGGGAACGAGCCATATCTTTTCAGTTTATTTATTCCGCACATGTTAAAAAAAATTCTAGAATACGGTTCGTTTCAGTATGCTTGCTGGTATGTGTACAGTGTGTATGCTATAGTTTTGTTGTTGCTTGCTATTGTTCTGTGCTTGTTATTGCAAGATATTGTTGTGCATACACGCATTTTTCCTGTTGAACTCATACCCTGTTCGCCATTTGCTGTTGTGCTAACCCGTGTGTGCCAGGATGCTTTATGTTGAGGACGATCGTCAATACCGTTCTCCTCATCTCCCTGCTGATCTAGTTGTTAGCCGCTATGAGACGAGTGGATAGCTACCACGCTCTCACGAGCTTTGGCACCAGTAGGTTGAGTAATTGAGTTTATGCTCTGGAACAGTGTGTTGAGACGAGTGGATAGCTATCACGCTCTCATACACCTTGTGGCCACTTCTCTCTTTCGACCTGTGTAAGCTGTTGGGTTGTTCTTGAGCTCCTATGGCTTCCTTTTAGATTGTAGCCTACTGCCCTTTTATTCTTCTTCTCTCATGCATAGAACATTCATTTATATATGTTGCTCTCTAATTGCTGTTTTAAGTTGCTATCCGTACTGGGGTTTGACCCTTGTCCCTTTGGGGTTGTTTGGTTGTTATGTGTCATTCAGGTTTTCCAGGTTATTCAGATGGCCATGGAGGTGATCCAGCTGGTGATGACCCCAGAGGTTGATTGAGTGTCCCAGATATCTATATAGATATATGTAATGGTGTTGCTGTCGGGTAATGCCCCATGCTATCGATGTAACCAGATTTGGTTTCTGTTGATTTTGTATGTCGATACTTGCTGTAATTGTAGCTGTGGTGTGCAGCTTTTTGGTTGTTGTAAAACCCATATCTTGAGTATAAGTGTACTTTGAAATTATGTTTTCTAAGTCAGGCCAAGCGAAATATTTTAGCCACTATTTAAGCTTCCGCAGTTGTGTTTGCATGTTTAATATCTGTTTTGTGCACCGGGCCAAACTTTTTTGATATCAGATCTTAAGCTGGGATATGCTCGAATTCTTTTGATCACACTTGAGTCTAGGCATTGTGTTACTTGTTGCGTGTGCTTGACTATGTGTTACATTTGCTGTGTGATCTTATCGTCTTAGTAATTTCGTAGATGCCGCCTAGACGTAGGGGTAGAGCTAAAAGGCAAATCCCGATAGAATCTAAGGCTCAGAACGATGAGGGCGAGCGCAGTATTCCAGTTCGTAGGCACGGGAGATAGGTTGATGACGAGGTGGATATGTTGGCAGACCGTATAGACGAATGGAACTGATTATGGCGAGGTTTCAGCTGATGAATCCTCAAACGTTCAATGGTGACGGTCTAGTTCCGATGGTGATTCCTGGTTGCAACATATTACAGGGCTGTTTGATCGAGTACGGTATGACGATGAGAGTAGGCTGAGTCTAGCTACTTTCCAACTGAGGAAGAATGCAGAGCGTTGGTGGAGAGGTGCATACCGAGCTCTTGAGGAGACTGGTGTGGGGATATCATGGAACAATTTTTGTACTGTGTTCCGTCAGGAGTACATTCCAGAGTCATACGTTAATGCCAGGGAACGCGAGTTCGATAACTTGGTTCAGGGAACCATGTCTGTGGGGGAGTATGCTAGAAAGTTTTCCTCTCTTCTTGCCTATGTTCCTCATGTGTCCGGTCGCTATAGGGCGAAGAGAAACAGATTCTTGGAAGGGCTGAAAGAATATATCTACTCTTTAGTGTTGGAAAGTTCCCCTACTAGCTATGCGGATGCGGTGGACAAGGCGATGGATATCGAGGAAGGGTTACAGAATCGTAGATCTCGGGTTCGGACGCCAGCTGCTCAAGGGACGAGCGCCGCCAGCTGCTCAAGGTACTCGTCCCAACGTTCAAGGGGCCCAACCTCCCCAATCTTCTCAGTCATCCCAGCAGCCCCAGCAATTTCCCCAACAATCTGAACGTCACAGTTTCAAACCATGTGGCCATCAGTTTAAAAGAAGTTGTGTTCTAGTTCTTTTGGTTCAGGTAGTTCGAGCAGCAGCAGCAGTCCCAGGGCTAACTTTTGTGATCAATGTGGAGGTAAACACCCTTCGACGCAGTGTGTAGCGGGTCAGGGTGTTTGCAATCTTTGCAGGCAGTACGGGCATTTTGCGAGACTATGTCCTTTGGCTGGATCTCAGCATACCGCTGCCCCACCACAGAGCCGTTCTGGCGGGTCATCTCGAGGTCGTTCATTCCCTGTTCAGCAGTAGAGGATGGGGAAACTCAGCATAGGCAGTTTCAGCAACCTGGTCCTTCGCGTTTTGGACAATCTTCCCAACCTCATTTCTCAGGGCCTCAGCAGGCCCAAGTTAATGCCATGACCAGGGAGCAAGCAGAGGGCACGCCTGGAGGAGTGATCTCAGGTACCTGTACTGTTTTTGACTTTCCATCACGTGTGTTGCTTGATACTGGAGCATCACATTCATTTATAGTTGATGCATTTATTGTTGAGCATGGTTTACGTACCACTATTTTGCGTGATGTTGTTTCTGTAGCGACTCCTGCCGGCGCGAGCTTGTTCTCCCAAGAGATTGTGTCGAATGGCGTACTTATGTTTGGCGAGAATGTGCTGATAGCCTATTTGATCAGGTTAGTTATGTGGGATTTCGATTGTATAGTGGGAATGGATGTGTTGTCTAGTTTTAGGGCCACCGTGAATTGTTTCCATGGCGTTGTGCGTTTTTGCGCCAGTCTGGAGAGAAGTGGAATTTCTATGGTCATGATTCCCATTCGAACATTCCGTTGATCTCTCTATGGAGATGTTTGGCCTACTGTCCTTGGAGAATATAGGATTCATGATTTTGCTTTAGACGCATCCTCGAAGTCGTGTGTGGAGCTTAGTGACATTCCCGTCGTTCGTGATTTCCCTGATGTGTTTCCAGAGGAGATTCCTGGTTTCCCTCTGAGGAGAGGAATCGATTTCAGCATTGAGTTGGTGCCGAGTACAACTCCTATTTCACGAACCCCATATCGCCTAGCACCAGACGAGTTAAGAGAGCTGAAGGTACAGCTTAGTGATCTGCTGGAGAAAGGATTTATTCGGCCAAGCGTGTCATCGTGGGGAGCCCCTATTATTGTGAAGAAGAAAGATGGTTCGATGAGGATGTGCATCGACTTTTGGCAACTGAACAGAGCTACTGTGAAGAATAAGTACCCATTACCGAGGATCGACGATTTATTTGATCAGCTTCAAGGTTCAGTCGTGTATTCTAAGATCGATCTGCGTTCACGGTATCATCAGTTACGAATTCGAGACGAAGATGTTGCGAAAACTGCTTTCAGAACGAGGTATGGGCATTACGAGTTCTTGGTTATGCCGTTCGGTTTGACTAATGCCCCGGCAGTTTTCATGGACTTAATGACCTGAGTCTTTAGAGAGTTCATCGATCAGTTCATGATTGTTTTTATCGATGACATATTGGTTTATTCGAAGACTCTGATACAGCATAAAGAGCACTTGAGGCTAGTCCTCCAAACACTTCGAGACTCACAGTTGTATGCTAAGTTCTCTAAATGCGAGTTTGGTTGGATAAGGTGGTGTTTCTTGGTCATTTCATTTCGGCTGGAGGATTATCTGTTGATCCAAGTAAGGTAGTTTGTAAAATGTTAACGTCCCAAGAACGTCTCAGAAATTCATAGCTTTTTGGGATTGGCTAGCTATTATTGACGCTTAAATGAGAGATTCTCTAGTATAGCTAAGCCTATGACGCAGCTGACCCGGATGGATAAGAGATTTGTGTGGATGGAGGAATGCGAGAACAACTTCCAACCGCTCAAAGAGAAGCTCACTACAGCGCCGGTGTTAGCTTTACCTTCAGGTTCAGGAGGATTTGTGGTTTGTTATGATGCTTCGCTTAGTGGATGCGTTTTGATGGAGCATAATTGAGTCATTGCGTATACTTCCCGTCAGTTGAAACCTTTGCGTTTTTGATGCATCATGACGAGTCATTGCATATCGCTTCCCGTCAACTTGAAACCCCCATGAGACTCGATACCCGGTTCACGACTTGGAGTTCGGCGCCGTTGTCTTCGCTTTGAAGATTTGGCGCCACTATCTCTATGGCGAACAGTTTGTGGTGTACACTCACCACAAGAGTCTTCAGTACCTCTTCTCCCAGTCCGACTTGAATATGAGGCAGCGTATATGGATGGAGCTGCTTAAAGATTTCAATTGACGCTGATTCAGTATCAACCTGGGAAAGTGAATGTAGTTGCTGATGCGCTTAGCAGGAAAGCTCAAGTGTTGATGCTTGCATCGCTAAATATCTCTAAGGTGCATGAGCATCTGAGCACTACTGGTTTGCGTTTCTACCCAGGTGATGATTACGTTGTGGTTTCATCTTTTCAAGTTGAGCCACAAATGTTTCGGACATCAGGGCAACCCATAGAACTGATCCTTATATTCATGAGTTGAAGTTGAACACTCAAGCTGGACAGCTGGAGGATTACACTGTCGCATCTGATGGTTGTTTGAGTTTTCGGGGAAGGTTAGTAGTGCCTAACTTGATTGATTTGAGGGAAATGATCTTAAAGGAAGCTCACTGCAGTCGACATAGTATCCATCCTGGTGCAAGGAAGATGTACCATTCTTTGAAACCGCTCTACTGGTGGGTAGGTTTGAAGAACGATGTTGCTGAATTTGTCTCTCGTTGTCTGAATTGTCAGCAAGTTAAAGTAGAAAGGATGAGACCTTGTGGACTATTGCAGAGTTTAGAGGTTCCCCAATGGAATTGGGAGCATGTAGCGATGGATTTTGTGACCCATTTACCTCATTCCAGCCGAGGATGTGATGCTGTTTGGGTAGTGATTGATAGACTTTCGAAGTCAGTGCGCTTCATTCCCTGCAATATGATGAATTCTTTGGATAAAATGGCGAAACTGTACATTAATTTTGTAATTCGATTGCATGGAGTGCTTGTATCCATAGTTTTAGACAGAGATCCGAGGTTCACTTCCAGAGTTTGGAAGAGTTTTGAAACGCCTAGAAATCCTCAATACGTAGAAATGAGTGCATGACTAGGAGGAAAATCATTTTAGAAAATTACATGTCATTCTATGTGATTTATTTATAGTTTTAAATATTGCATGATATGCATGCATGTATTGATACATAATATGCTATACGCTAACTGGGACACTCTAACCACCTCCTGGGGCACCGCCAGTTGGGTCTACGCCACGATCGGTAGAGTAACCATGATAACCTGAAAACACACGCAGGCAACAAACAACCAAGCCCCAGAAGGACAGGGGTCAAACCCCAGTACGGAGAGCAACTGAAAACAGCAGTTAGATAGCAACAGATAAAAATGCAGATGCCATGCATGAGATCAAGGCTACAACCGAACACAGGGAGCCAAAGGATTCCAAAGGCAGCTCAACAACTGGAATCTGAATAGAAAGCAGTCGCCACAATGTGTGTGAGTATATGGGAGCTACCCACTCGTCTCGGAACACGGTACCAAGTGCATAATCAATGCTCAACCCACTGTTGCCCAACACATGAGATGTGGGAGCTACCCACTCCGCTCACAGTGGCTAACAGTCCCAGCAGGGAGATGAGGTACGGGAGTTACCCGCTCGCCTCTCACAGCACCTGGCACGCTCAATCAGCAAGCATAAGGCACGGGTACAAGAGATCTGAAACAACATGGAACAGATGCGTGTATGCAGTGCAACAAAATGCAACAGATAACAATACAATATACAAAGCATCACAAAACAGCAAGCATAAGCACATATCCATGCCAAATCTCAACGCTGTAACAATCTCACATCCTTACCTCAAGTCTCTGTGCAACAATTATTACAAACTGGGTCCGAGCAAATCAGATCTCACACCTGATAAGCCAATTACAAACAACTACTCAAGGACCGAAACACATGAAAAACAACAGCTGGGAGCTACGAACTCGACCAGTGCTATACTACTCCTCTAACTCAACAGAGAGCTCTAAACAAACACAAGGCAGGGTCTGAACACTTACCCCAACATGCTAGGATGGAATGCTAACAGACTACGCAAGGGAGATGTATTCGCACACCTCACCATCTTTAAGCAAACGTCCGAAAGCAGTATCCAAACGAAGAGTCTCAGCAAGAGGAGTCCATCGCTACCACTCTCACTTCAATTTGAGCTGTCTACCATCTGCAATCGGAGAAGATAAGGTTCGGTGAACAGTAGCTAGGGTATCGCGACAGAGTTTGAAAATCGGGAAATATTCTAAGTGTCGGGAAATAATGCAAAGCAGCGAAGACCAAGTCCTCTTATATACTCAAATCTGTCCAAGACCGCTGAACAGATCTCACCGACAACTTAAATCTCAAAGATGATATTCCCGCTCACATCCAGATCTCACTCTACGCCAAAACAGATCTCTACTAATTCAAACGACGTCGCGCAAAGTCTACTGTCTCAACTGAACACGTCACCCGCTACTCAGATCTAATTCGCTAGCGCCAAAGAAATCTGAATTCCAAAACGGCGTCGTTATCTAACACTCAGATCTCCCTCAAATCTGAAGACCAACACTGCTCACTGATGAGTTTCCTCCGCTAATTAAAAACGCTGTCGTTCCAACTAATCCAAACGACGTCGTACCAACACCCGCTACTGAAAACACGCTTGGAGACATCTGAATGCCTACGATATCAGACTTCTCCTCAAAACTGAAAACCAACAATCCAGAGACAACTGCTCATGTCACCACTGCTGAACGCTAGCACTCAGCGATGACCCACGCTAACTTCTGAACAGATCTCAAGCCAAAACTCTAACTCTCAAGACTTGTTCCAAGGACGAAAACAAAACCCGATAGATTTTTCAAGCACATCGACGCAAATCTGATCTCAATTAATTAACTCAATGAATCTCATCAGCTTTTCCGGTCTCACATCTCTCCCCCACTAAAACAGGATTTCGTCCTCGAAATCAAGCAACTACTGATCTGACAGGAACTCAACGAAACCAAGAGTTCAAGATAACTGGGGAAACAACCACCAGCAACCACTGGAAAACAGGAACAAACTAGCTACTGAAATCTGATACAAAGCTCACTCAAATATATGCGGCCACTCACGCTGCATCTTCTCTTCCAGTTCCCAAGTAGCTTCTTTCCTACCATGTTTGCTCCACTGAACCATCACCAAAGGAATGGTTTTGTTCCTCAGCTGTTTCTCTTTTCTATACAATATCTGCAAGGGATACTCCACATAACAAAGTCCTATCTAAATCCACCTCGTCAGTTCTCAATACAAGCGAGGGATCTGGCTCATACTTCCTCAACATCGAAATATGAAACACATCATGTAAGGAAGACAAATCTGGTGGCAACAACAAACGATATGCCAAAGGGCTAATTCTCTCAGCTATCTCATAAGGACCAACATAACGAGGAGCTAACTTTCCCTTGAGACCAAATCTCATAACACTGTGGAAAGGAGAAACCTTAAGGAAAACTAGATCACCAACCTCAAATTCTATAGGCCTACGCCTCTTATTCGCATAACTTGCTTGGCGATCTTGTGCAGATTTCATTCGCTGGTGAATCAAAAAATCCACCTGATCTCTCATCTGCTGCACAAACTCTGGAGAAGACAACTGCTTCTCCCCCACTTCTTCCCAACATAATGGCGATCTGCACTTTCTGCCATACAAAGCTTCAAATGGTGCAATTCCAATCGTGACCTGATAGCTGTTATTGTAGGAAAAATCATCCAAAGACAACGAATCTTGCCAGCTACCACTAAAATCCATCACAAAAGCTCTTAATATATCCTATAAAATCTGAATAGTTTTCTCAGATTGGCCATCGGTCTGGGGGTGATAAGCTGTACTCATCGCCAATCTAGTTTCCAAAGCTGTTTGCAAACTCTTCCAAAACATGGAAGTAAATCAAGGATCACGATCTGAAACAATCGAAACTGGCACACCATGAAAACGCACCACGAAATCTATGTACAGCTTTGCCATCTTCTTCAAAGAATAGCTCCTGTTTGTAGGGAATGAAGTGCGCAGACTTCGACAATCTGTCTACAACGACCCAAACCGCATCACAACCTCTGCTGGAACGAGGCAAATGCGTGACAAAATCCATAGCTATATGCTCCCAATTCCATTGGGGCACCTCTAAGCTTTGCAACAAACCACCAGGTCTCATCCTCTCAGCCTTGACTTGCTGACAATTCAGACAACGGGCTACAAAATCAGCAACATCACTCTTCAAACCTGCCCACCAGTAATGCTGCTTCAAGGCATAATACATCTTCCTTGCACCAGGATGGACACTGTATCTACTGCAATGCGCTTCTCGCAAGATCTCTTCCTTCAGATCGATCAGATTTGGCACAACCAGCCTGCCACGAAACCTCAAACAACCATCAAAAGAGACAGAATATGTGACGCCCGAACCCACGGGAATCACGAATTGGGGTAAATAAAAATTTTCAAATAAAAAGAAGGGCTAAAAGATAATTTGTTATAAGCTGTATTTCTTATAACTTCAAAAGAAAATAGAAAATGCGAAGACAATTCTAACAGGCACTCAAATGCGCGCCAACTACTGGAAACATTTGCGGAAAAACAGACTTTATTAATAACTGCAATTGCGATTTACAACAGCTGCTATTCTATATAAATGTACAACTGTTGCAACTGATTTAATACAGTGTTTCTAATACAAAATAACATCAACTGAAGACACGGAAAATGTTGGCTTTTGACAAACACACACCACCCAACAGCTGATTCAAGTTTCACCTTCTGTTCGTTCTCCAGCTGTCGCACCTGCACCATTTTAAAAGCTAGTGAGCCTAGGGGCTCAACAAGTAAAACATGAATAATAACAAGTTTAAATATGCAGGTGGACTTCTGATCTATACATAAGTTAAAGGAACATTAATGATCATCATCATTTTCTTTCATCAACATTTCATAAACTTGGAGACAGGGGATAATAGCCCAAATCTCAACATCAATATCTTTCATTAGATTTATGGCATATAAGCTCATCATGGTCCGTGTTGCACTTTGATCAAAATGACTTCCGATATCAGTTTTAGCATATAGCTCATATGAAAGGGCAGTCGACATCTAGACAACTGCTCACCCTTCTCCTTGGTGACCGTCAACTATCTATGCCATAATCTTAAATAAAATTTTGTTCCATTAACATCCTTTCGTAAATCTTTCTTTATTAAAATCCTCGGGTTTCCTAATTTAAAACTATCGCTTCCATTTTCAAAACTTTACAGAGTATCGAGTTCGACTTTTGAAACGTAGCATCGACATGAGACCAGTCGGAAGAGAAACCAGTCGCAGAGAATAGGAACCAATCGAAAGAATAAAACTAGCTGCAATAAAACCAGCTACAAGACCCTTTTTACTCAAAACATCCGTTTTAAATGAAACGATGTCGTTAGCGCATCAACCAGCCGTAAGAAAAAACGTTAAACAACCAGTCGCAAGAAAAAGCGCTAACATCTATAAAACCAGACGCAATGAACAGTATCATTCGCAAGACTAATACCAGCTGCAATGAACAGTACCAGTGGCAAGACTAATACCAGCTGCAATGAACAGTACCAGTCGCAAGACTAATACCAGCTGCAATGAACAGTACCAGTCGCAAGACTAATACCAGCTGCAATAAACAGCATCTCTGCTGGTTTTACGAAAACAACGCAACTGCTGAATTTAACAACGAAATGCATCTGTTGGTGAACAGTGCATCTAATGGAATTTATGAAAACAACACAGCTGCTGAAATTTGGCTTTATATTTATAATATCAAAAGAACAACTATGCTATCAGCCGTTGCCTATCAAACTATACTTTATAATGATTCAACTAGCAACTACCGATTACACAGTTATCAAATTCTGATATTACAACTACTATATTGAAGAACATTCATAAACATTCTGGGAATAAACTCGACTCCTCAGTACTTTAAAACATCATAAACTTTCTGGAAAACATTTGTAAGCATCAAAACATCAATTTGAACCCATCTTTCTTTCCTTTTCATGCATAATTCATTTCAAATATGAACTTTAAATATACTGTAACACATATAAGCAAAAAGACTCAGAAACATCAATATATGCTTCAAATGGTTAGTCAAAAATCAGATTTTACTTGCCTTAAACGAAGCATTGCAACAGCAACCGATTCCTGCAGAATTCTTCTCCTTAAGCAACGCACGAACTTCTCTGGAAAATATTTTGAAGAACACCGAAGGTTTTCTTTGCAAATGATAAAGATCTTGCTTTCAAAACATTTAAAATTGCCATTTTGGCCCATGAGATTAATAAAATACATAAATATGGTCCTATGGATTTTGGGGCGTTACAAATCTACCCTCCTTATTAAAATTTCGTCCTCGAAATTTACGTACCAAATAAATGTGGGTAAAGGGAAAGCATATCAGCATCTGTCTCCCAAGTTGCTTCTCGCTCCGATTGATTGGACCATTGTATCTTAACCATAGGAACACTACGGTTTCTTAGTTTTCTAATTTCTCGGAGGAGAATTCTTTCTGGTCTTTCTTCATAACTTAAATCTGGTGCCAATTGGATTGTTTAATGACTTAGCACATGCGAAGGATTGGGAATATATTTCCTTAAAGCTGATATATGGAAAAAATTGTGTACTGCTGCCAGCTGCGGTGGCAGTGCTAAACGATAGGCTAAAGTTCCTATCTTCTCCAAAATCTCATATGGTCCAATATACCTTGGACTCAACTTTCCTTTCTTTCCAAAACGCATAACTTCTTTCATTGGATCTATTCTCAAAAATACATAATCACCTATCTCAAAATTCAGTTCCCTTCTTCGATTATCTGCATAAATTTTCTGTCGACTTTGAGCAGCTTTCATTCTTTCTCTTATTTTTCTAACAGCTGTTGCTGTTTGTTCCACAATATCTGGTCCTAAACCAGTCTCTTTCACCAACTTCATCCCAATCGAATTTTCTGAAAAATCCACATACAAGCTCTGAGTAAGTCTTCTAAAATTTGAATCACCCTTTCTGATTGTCCATCAGTCTGGGGGTGAAACGCAATGCTGAACGTCAACTTTGTACCCATAGTTTTATGTAAACTTTTCCAAAATGCTGATGTAAACTTAGGATCTCTGTTTGATACAATAGAAATTGGAACACCATGTAGCCTCACTATTTCCTTAACATATAATTCTGCGTATATTCTCACCTCATATGTTGTTTTAACTGGTAAGAAATGAGCATACTTAGTGAGTCTATCAATTATAACCCAGATGGAGATATATCCTTGAGCAGTCCTTGGTAATCCAGTCACAAAATCCATTGCTATACATTCCCACTTCCACTCTGGAATAGGCAGTGGTTTCAATAATCCAGCTGGTCGCTGATGTTCAGCCTTCACCAACTGACACGTCAAACATTCAGCTACAAATCTAGCAACATCCCTCTTCATTCCTGGCCACCAATACAACTGCTGGAGGTCCTTGTACATTTTCGTACTTCCTTGATGTACTGAATATGGAGCTGTATGAGCTTCTTTCAAAAGATCAGCTCTTAAATCATCTACTTGAGGTACCCAGATTCTGCCCAAATACCTAACAATTCCATCTTCTGAAAAATAGAGGTTGCTGCCTCTTTCTTTATCTTGTTTAACCCATTTCTTCAATTGTTCATCTTGCAGCTGACCTTATATAATTTGGTCTAACAAATTTGATCTTACTGAGAGGTCTGCTAAAATCATATTACTACTGCTGCTGGACACTATCTCGAGTCCAAACCTTTCAATATCAGCTGCCAACGGCTTATGGACAATCAGCTGCACAAGTCCTACTGATTTCCTACTTAGAGCATCAGCTACCACATTTGCTTTTCCTGGGTGATAACTGATAGTACAATCGTAATCTTTAACCAGCTCCAACCATCGCCTCTGCCTCATATTCAATTCTTTCTGAGTAAGAAGTATTTCAAACTCTTGTGATCTGTAAATATCTCACACTTTTCCCCATATAGGTAATGTCTCCATATCTTAATGGCAAAGACAACATCTGCCAGTTCTAAGTCATGCGTTGGGTAATTCTTCTCCTGATCCTTCAGCTGTCTAGATGCGTATGAAATAAATTCAACTGTCCAGTTATACTTCACCTGTTTCCTTGTTAACGTAGTCAATGGAACAGAAAATCCTTGGATAAATCGCCTATAGTATCCAGCTAGACCCAAGAAACTCCTTATCTCTGCAACATTCTTTGGTACTGGCCAGTCGCGAACAGCTTCTACTTTGGCTGGGTCAACTTCTATTCCATCCTTAGAAATTATATGGCCTAAGAACGATACTTTCTCCAATCAAAACTCGAATTTTCTGAATTTAGCAAACAACTGCTTATCTTTCAAATCTGAAGTACTGTTCTTAAATGTTGAACGTGCTCATGTCGTGTCCTAGAATACACTAAAATATCATCAATAAAGACTACTACAAATTGGTCGAAAAATGGTTGGAAGACCCTATTCATTAAATCCATAAAAGCTGATGGAGCATTTGTAAGTCCAAAGGGCATAACTATTTCTAAAGGCTGTTTTATAAACATCTGATTCCTTAATCTTTAATTGATGGTATCCAGACCTCAAGTCGATCTTAGAAAATACTACTGACCCTCTCAACTGGTCGAACAGATCTTCTATCCTGGGTAATGGATACTTATTCTTAATCGTCAATTTGTTCAACTATCGGTAATCTATACATAACCTCATACTTCCATCCTTTTTCTTAACAAATAAAACAAGGGCTCCCCAAGGGGAAGTACTTGGTCTAATAAACCCCTTTCCAACAAATCTTGTATTTGTTCTTTCAGTTATTTCATTTCTGATGGAGCTAATCGATAGGGTGGTCTAGATACTGGAGCAGCTCCTGGAATTAGATCAATTGAAAATTCCAGCTCTCTATCTGGTGGTAATCCCTGGATATCTTCTGGAAAAACTTCAGGGAACTCGTTTACTACCTATACGGCTGACAGTGGGGTCTATCAGTCGCTACTAAGGATGATATAGTTGAATGGACTTTATTAACATGTTTGGCTAAAAATTGGAATGACTCTTTTCCTGGTGGGTTGACAGCTACTGCTCGTAGTTTAAAGTCAATTACTACCCCATACTTAGTTAGCCAATCTATTCCCAAAATCATATCAAATTCTATCATTGGCAATACGATTAAATCAACAGTAATCTGATTCCCTTGAAGTTTAAGTTCTAAACTCCTAAACAATTCGTGAGAAACCAGCTTCTCTCCTGATGATACTGATACACAATAGCCTATCAATACTTGCTCTGGCTAAATGGGCAATTTCTTAACAAACTCAGCAGAAATGAATGAATGTGTAGCTCCTGAATCTAATAAAGCCAGAGAAGGAAATCCAGCTATCAAAATTTCACCTGTGACTACTGTTGAGTCTGGATTGGCTTGGTCGGCAGTCATTACATAGGCTCTACGAGTCACCAGTTGCTTGAGCTTTGGACAATTTTTCAAAATATGTCCGGGCATTCCACATTTATAGCAGACGTTTTGTCCAAGTCTGCATTGCCCCAGATGATTCTTATGACACTTAGGACATTCTGTTCTATTATTACCAGCAGGAACAGAGCTAATAGGTTGAATCGACAGAGGCTTTTGCTCTTGAGGCCTCTGCTAGTTTTTGTTTTGCTTCTTGAACGGCCTCTGGTCCTTCTGCTGAAAGGCTTGTCGCTTCTGCTGCCTTTCTCATCAACATCTTTCCAATCTCTTTAAATTTGCAGGGCTCTATCCACTGCTTCTCTGTAGGTTCTGGGCACCGATAGCCTAACATTCATTTTGAACATCGACTTCAATCCTTCCACGAAATGACTCAGTTTCTCTTCTGGGTCATTTCCTATCAATGGCACAAAATAGCACCCTCTTTCGAAATTCCGCACATATTCCTGTACGGTTAGACTTCCTTGTTTGAGGATCAAAAATTACCTCTTCAATTCGGATCTCTTACCAGCCGTGAAGTATTGCTCAAAGAAAACTTGTTTGAAATCTTCCCAAGTCAAATTCATCAAATCCACTAATAGTTTGGCTCCTTCCCACCAAATCATTGCATTTACCTCAACATGTAGATAGCGCACCTTGGCCTATCTAAATCAGACATTTGGAGATACTCGAAGATAACCTCCATATATTTAATCCAGCTCTCTGCAACTAGTGGATCAGTAGTACCACAAAATTTCTTAGGCTTCTGTCGTCTGAACTTCTCTTGGGGATCGTCATTACTAGGTCCCCTGCTGCTGGAAGATTGGCCATTGCCTATGTTATTTTGTTCTACCAGTAGTCTTAACAGTTGTGTGATATTAGCATTATTATCACAATCAGTTTCTTCTAAAGGAATACTTCGTTTAGTTATTCCTCTTCCTGCCATTCTATATTCTATAGCCCGTAATCCACCACATACATATATCAGAACATGCTAAATAATTTAAAGACAATGCTCTGAAAATAAACTCACAACTTAGAGGAACAGACGATGAACTTTGATCCAGCTGATGGTGCGTGTGTTTATCTCAGGAACGTTGCTCTGATACCAAGTTGTGACGCCAGAACCCACGGAAATCACGAATTGGGGTAAATAAAAATTTTCGAATAAAAAGAAGGGCAAAAGGACAATTCGTTATAAGCTGTATTTCTTATAACTTCAAAAGAAACTCATCGACCTGTCTTTCTTCTTGAACAAGATAGGCGCTCCCCACGGGGACATGCTAGGCCTAATAAATCCATTCTCCAGCAAATCACTAAGCTGAACCTTAAGCTCCTTTAACTCAGCAGGCGCTATACGATACGGAGCATGCAAAATCGGAGCTGTACCAGGTACCAACTCAATGCTGAAGTCTATCTCCCGCCTTGGAGGAAAACTAGGAATCTCCTCCGGAAACACATTCGGGAAATGGCGAACAACTGGGACTCTACTAAGCTCTACGCTCGAAGAAGAAGAGGCATATAAGGAATAAATCATAAAACCATCATTCTCTAGCGACAACAGGCTAAACATCTCCATCAAAGAGACTAAAGGAATCTTCGATTGGGAATCTTGGTCGTAGAAATTCCATTTCTCACCAGACTGGGGCCTAAATCGCACAATGCCATGGAAACAATCCACAGTGGCCCTATAGCTATACATCACATCCATTCCCACGATACAATCGAAATCCCACATCACTAGCCTGATCAGGTTGGCTAACAACACACTCTCGTCAAACCTAAGAATACCATTCAACAAAATCTCTTGGGAAAACAAGCTAGCGCCGACAGGAGTCGCTACAGACACAACATCACACAAAGATGTGGTACGCAAACCATGCTCAACAAACACACGCGCAGGAAAATCAAAAACAAAGCAAGTACCTGCGATAATCCCTCCGCCTGGCGTGCCCTCCTCCTGCTCCCTAGTCATGGCATTCACTTGGGCAAACTGAGGTCCAGAAAACTGAGGATGGGAGGACTGTCCAAATCGCGAAGGACCAGGCTGCTGAAACGGCCTAAACTGAGGCTCCCCTAACCTCTGTTGTGGCGCTGGAAAAGAACGACCTCTAAACAATACACCTCGACCCTGCGGTGGAGCTGCGGTATGCTGAGAACCAGACAAAGGACACACTCTAGCAAAGTGTCCGTACTGACCACAGACATTGCACGAACCCTGCACACCAACACACTATGCTGTCGGGTGCTTTCCACCACACTAGCCACAATACTCAACCCTGGAGCTACTGCCACTGCTCGAACTCCCCGAGCCAGAAGAACTAGAACCAGACTTCTTCTTAAACTGGCGACCATGAGGCCTAAACCTCTGGTGTCCGGGCTGTTGAGCTACCTGTTGCTGGTGTGGCTGAGACGACTGCACTGACTGGGAATGTTGCACCCCCGGAAACCACAGGACGACTACCTTGCACTCCCTGCGGCCTAACACGAGACCGACGATTCTGCAGTCCTTCCTCAATGTCTATAGCCCTGTCCACCGCTTCTGCATAAACTATCTATCTGCATGCTCAGAACATCACAATGTTCCCTACCAATGAAACATGGTACTTCGCATCGCAGATACTAGTCTCGGGCTCGGGCGGCCTTATCCTCATTTTGACGGCCCAATCGACTAGGAACATGTTCAGAGTACACAGCGACTATTAGATGTGTTTCATGATAGCCGTCATACTCACTATCACATCTAACATACGCTTTAGTGTAATCTAGGTCTTTACTCAACACAATTGTAAATCATTACACACATAATGAAAGTAAAGAATGCCATATATAAGAATGCGAATATCATATATAAAGATCGTTTATACAAGAGTCAATGAAAACCCACACGCCACAAGTTGGCTAGTTGGGCATCTACTCTAACACATTGATCACATAGAATCAATTAATCAAGCACATGCAACACACAACACTGTGCCTAGACTCAAGTGTGATCAAAGAAATCGAGCTTATCCCAGCTTAAGCTCTGATACCAAAAATTTCAAGCCTCGTGCACAACACAGAGTTAAACCACACAACACAATAGCGGAAGCATACAAAAGTGGCTTAAAATTTTCGGTTTGGCCTGACGATTAAAACATATAATTTAAAATACAACAATACTCAAAATATCTCAGTAATTAAAATCACTCAATACAACAGTACAACATTAAAACATATATCAAGTACCATACAACCACTACTACCAAGCACAGGACAACCCCCGACTAACAGTACTGATACATAATATGCTATACGCTAACTGGGACACTCTAACCACCTCCTGGGGCACCTCTAGTTAGGTCTACTCCACGATCGGCAGAGTAACCATGATAACCTGAAACAAACACAGGCAACAAACAACCAAGCCCCAGAGGGACAAGGGTCAAACCCCAGTACGGAGAGAAACAAAAAATAACATTTAGATAGCAACAAATAAAAATGCAGATGCCATGCATGAGATCAAGGCTACAACCAAACACACGGAGCCAAAGGACTCCAAAGGCAGCTCAACAACTGGAATCTGAATAGAAAGCAGTGGCCACAATGTGTGTGAGTATACGGGAGCTACCCACTCGTCTCAGCACACGGTACCAGGTGCATAATAAATGCACAACCCGCTGTTGCCCAACACATGAAATGTGGGAGCTACACACTCCGCTCACGGTGGCTAACAGCCCCAGCAGGAAGATGAGGTACGCGAGTTACCCGCTCGCCTCTCACAGCACCCTAGCACGCTCAATCAGCGAGCATAAGGCACGGCTACAAGAGATCTGAAACAACATGGAACAGATGTGTGTATGCAGTGCAACAAAATGCAACAGATAACAAGACAATATACACAGCATCACAAAACAGCAAGCATAAGCACATATCCATGCCATATCTCAACGCTGTAACAAGCTCACATACGTACCTCAAGTCTCTGTGCAACAATTACTACAAACTGGGTCCGAGCAACGCAGATCTCACACCTGCTAAGCCAATTACAAGCAACTACTCAAGGAACGAAACACATAAAAGCAACAGCTGGGAGCTACGAACTCGACCAGAGTTATACTACTCCTCTAACTCAACAGAGAGCTCTAAACAAACACAAGGCAGGGTCTGAACACTTACCCCAACAAGCTAGGACGGAATGCTAACAGACTACACAGGGGAGATGTCTTCGCACACCTCACCAGCTTCAAGCAAACATCCGAAAGCAGTATCCAAACAAAGCGTCTCAGCAAGAGGAGTGCAACGCTACCACTCTCACTTCAATTTGAGCTGTCTACCGTCGGCAATCGGAGAAAACAAGGTTCGGTGAACAGTAGCTAGGGTATCGCGACAGAGTTCGACAATCGGGAAATATTCTATGTGTCGGGAAATTATGCAAAGCAATGAAGACCAAGTCCTCTAATATACTCAAATCTGTCCAAGACCGCTGAACAGATCTCACCGACAACTTAGCTGTCATTCCAACTAATCCAAACGACGACGTACCAACACCCGCTACTGAAAACACGCTAGGAGACATCTGAATGCCCACGATATCAGACTTCTCCTCAAAACTGAAAACCAACAATCCAACGACAACTGCTCACGTCACCACTGCTGAACTCTTGCACTCAGCGATGACCCACGCTAACTTCTGAACAGATCAAGCCAAAACTCTAACTCTCCAGACTTGTCCAAGAACTAAAACAAAACCCGATAGCTTCTTCAAGCACATCGACGCAAAGCTGGTCTCAATAAAACCCGATTAATTAACTCAATTAATCTCATCAGCTTTTCAGGTCTCACATTTATGATTATTATTGAGGGAAACCCGTTTTTCACCTATACAGGCTGTTTTAAAGGACTTTCCTATATTTTCAAATTTAGGAGGCCATATATTATGAACATTTGGAGTTTTTAAGAGCTTGATTTTGACTTTGTTCAACATTTTAAATAAGTGTACGGTTAGTATAGGAAAAACTCCTAATTTTCTTAATTAAAACTTTGGAGGGGTTGTTTGGCACAACTCAATCTCCCCGTCACCCTATTTTTGAAAAACCTACTCCTACCCACTCTCCAAGCCGCCTCAAGCCACTCCCCTCTCCATCAATCTCAAAATTTTGCAAGTTTTTGGTGATTCAAGGTGGTCTTGTCCCGATCTCGCGTCCTCCTCTTCGGTAACTCGCAGATCTTCATTATTCTCCAACAAAGGCATGTCATATCTCTCATTTTCTCACCATTTAAATCATATTATACTGGTTTTTAAAAGGATGTTCATGATTTGTATGTGAATTGATTAGATCTATGTTTGTTATTTGAGATCCATGCATGCATCACGATTTTAACACGTATTCGATTCTTTTCTTGTGAACTTCGGTCATGGGCGGTTCATGGGGCAAGGTTTTGGTCCAAGGGTGGTCCAGGTAGTTATTCCATCAATTTAAGATCATGTAGGTCCAAAAGGGAAGTGATTTGGTCAAGTAATGAATTAGTTACGAATTTTATGATCAACACGTGTCTTGGCTTATTGTCTGTGCACGACAGTATAGTTGTTGTAGTCCGGTAAGTTGCGATATGCGATCTGTGTGGTCAAGGTTGATTGCAGGAGATATCCCATTGAGTTAGTGTCACGTAGGTCCCATTCAGTATTTTTAGAATTTATTTGGTTTATGGGATTTTTGTCAAATTTTAATGTTTGATTTTAAAGTGAAGGAGTGCGTATTTTATAAACTTTTTAAAATTCAATTTTAAAGTTATGGGCCAAGTCATGTTTGGGTTAAGTTTTATTTTGAGGTTAAGTCTAGGCTTTTGGACTTAGATTTAGTGGGCCAGGCACCTGAACCAGTTCTTGACCGGAGTAGAAAATGTAGAAACCCGTTAATATATATTTAATTATATATGTAGTATTCTATGTACGTTAATGTTTTTAAAAGAAAGGATTAAATATATATTGATGGGCTAAGTTTTTAAATTGCATGATTTTAAGAAATGCACGCATCATGAAACTTTATAAAACGTTTAAGACATGTTCTTATTTTTGAGAAAAACCCGAGGGATTGAAGTGACTTGTGGCAAAATTTAATGATGGGAGCTAGCCGGGCACGGGGATCCTCTGTTTTAATGTATTACGAGCATATGGATCCATGTGATCACGACATGGTGAAGTGGCATAGGAGGTGCTTGGGATCTCGAGGTAAGGTCGGGTGAATCGCACCGCCACGTACGTTGGTTCTTCGACTGATCAGTCATACGCCCGCTCACATTTCACAGATAGGACTCATACGTTTTTTATGTTACGTTGCGACATGCCTTATGTATGCTATATGATTATGATTACGTTATGATATGTTACGAACCATGTTTTAATAGGGCATGCTGAGCCTCTAGGCTCACTAGGTTTAAATGGTGCAGATGATGACCCTGTGGATTTTATCCCGACTGGCGGTGAGGACCTCTGAGCGCCTGTTGCAGCAATACCCCATGACCACTATGATGTCTTTATTTATGTTATGATACACTTTTCAGACATTTTATTTACATGTTCTGTTTCCCCAACATTTTCGTACTCAGTCTGATTTTTTTAAACAGTATGGAGGATTTAACGTTTTAAGATATTTATTTTATTTACGTTTTAAAATGATGGTTTAGAAAATGTTTTAAAAGGGATACGAGCCATACTTTTAGTTTATTTATTCCGCAAATGATTTTAAAAAAATTTTAGACTCTGGTTCGTTTCAAGTTTACAAGCAGTCTTAGGCACCAAGTTGGCTATGAGTACAGCATATCATCCCCAAAACGATGGTCAATCTGAATGAACTGTACAAACCTTGGAAGGATATGCTACGAGCTGTTGTTATAGATTTCAGTGGTATCTGGCAATATTCGTCGTCGTTGGTGGAATTTTCGTACAATAACAGCTACCAAGTAACGATTGGAATGGCACCGTTCGAAGCATTGTATGGTAGGAAGTGCAGGTCGCCAATCTGTTGGAAAGAAGTAGGAGAAAAGCAGTTGTCTTCACCTGAGTTTGTGCAGAAAATTAAGGATCAAGTTGATCTAATTCGACAACGTGTGAAGGCTACGCAAGATCGCCAAGCTAGTTATGAAAATCTGAGGCGTAGGTCTTTAGAATTTCAGGTTGGTGATCGAGTGTTCTTGAAGGTTTCTCCTTTTAGAAGTGTTATGAGATTTGGACACAAGGGAAAGTTAGCTCCTCGTTACGTTGGACCTTATGAAATTGTGGAAAGGATCGGTCATTTGGCTTATCGTTTGTTGTTTCTGTTAGGCCCGGTGCACGATACAGAGAATAACCACGCAAATAACAACCGCGGAAGCATTTAAAAGTGGCTAAAATTTTTCTCTTTGGCATGACTTAGAAAACATAATTTAAATACACTATACTCAAAATATTGGTTTTAAAACAACCCAAAAGCTGAACACTAGCAGCTACAGATAACCATACAACAATCACAAAACAAACATCGAGTGTCACCCACACAACAAAACTATCCAATCAACAATAGAACATCACATCACTATGGGACATTCCCCAGTGACAACTCTGTTACATAATTATATAGAATACATAACTGGGACACTCTATCCACCTCTCACGGCACCACCAGCTGAGTCATCTCCTCGACCAGCTGAGAAACCTTTATAACCTCAACAACACAAAGATAACCAAACAACCAGCCCCAGAGGGACATGGGTCAAACCTGGTATGGAGAGCAATACAAACAGCAAATAGATGGCAACAGATATAAATGCACGTGCTATGCATGAGATAACAACATGAAAAGGCAATAGGCTACAACAGATCAAGAAGCCAAATGAGCTCAAGGACCAGCTCAACAGCTGTAAACAGATCACAAGGAATGATAGTGGCCTTGAAGCATGTGAGAGCGTGGTAGCTATCCACTCGTCTCAACACATAGTACCAGAGCATAATCAAATCGCTCAACCTGCTGTTGCCAAAGCTTATGAGAGTGTGATAGCTATCCACTCGTCTCATAGCGGCTAACAACTACCCAGCAGGGAGATGACGAGCACGGTATTGCCGCTCGTCCTCAACAACAGCTCCTGATACATACCGGTTAGCGAAACAACTACAAACGGCTAACAGATATGAGCTCAATCAGGAAAGATTCGTGTATTCCAATGCAACAGCTTACAATAATCAGCACAAAGACTAGAAGTAAGCAACAACGATACGACAGCACACAATACACGCATACCAGCAAGCATACACATATGTCCATGCTTACCCCAAAGCTGTAAGACAAGCTCAAATCCGTACCTTCAGTTTCTGAGCTATAACTACCACAAAAAAAGCCCCGGCTAACTCAAATCTGCCATCTTCTAGGCCAACCAACAAAACCAGCTCAGGGACATTACGCATAGAAACACAAACTGGGAGCCACCATCTCAACCCAACTCTATTCTACGTTTCTAGCACGACAACTAGCTCTAAACAAAGCGCAAGGTAGAATCTAGTGCTTACTCGAAGCACTAACTGAACATAAGAACCAGATCTGCCCGTACACGAACAACGACGCAATTTAGCTCCTTCGCGTTCTTCTTCCAGCTTAACCCAAGCTTCGAAATTGGTCGTAATGGAAGCGTCTCAACAAGGGGGACTCAACGCTACCAATCTTTCTCCAATCGGAGGCTTATATCATCGGCAATCGGAGAAGATAAGGTTCGGTGCACAGTAACTAGGGTATCGCGACAGAGTAAACTCACGGGAAAATATTCTAAGTGTTCGGAAGTAAATTGCGAGATTACAGTCAAAGTCCCTATAAATATAACTTAAATATCCCCAAATATGATGAGCAGTAGTCACCGACAACACATGGCTCACAGCTGATACCAACTCAGATCTGAGTACTACTCCAGATCTGGACTCTACGTCAAAACAGATTTGGACTCCTCCAAACTACATCGCACAGAAGTCCACTCTCCCAACTGGTACACGTCATCCCGCTAGCACCAAATCAGCTATCCCTAAATGGCGTCGCATCGCTCCAAACCATAACACTCAGATCTCATGCACGCAGACTGATGGATCTGTGTAAACAGATCCATTTCTGTGTTTTGAATTACACAAAACCTGTTATTGTGTTTCTAATATCTCTACAAAGTGTGCAGATGTTTACAAAGAAAGAAATCTGATGTTAACAGTATGTGAAGAGAAGAAGTTGAATCAGTGACTGGAGAAGCTTATTCGATTATGATGTTAACAGAAGGTTGTTAAGAAGTAAAGAAGAGCTGGAATCAGTAACGCTGACGTCAGCATTTCTATTGGAGTAATCTGGAATCAGTGGTGATGACATCAGCATTACTATTGGAGGAATCTTGAATCAGCGATGATGACGATAGTATTTCTATTGGAGGAATCTGGAATCAGCGATGATGACGTCAGCAGTATCAGCAGACAATGATATGGATCAGCAACAGTGACGTCAACAGAATCAGTAGATGGATCAGCGATGATGATGTCAGCAGTGATGTCATCACAATCAGCAGTTGGGCAAAAGCAATATCAGCAGTTGATAAGAGAAGCGCAAGAGATGGAGCAACGTCGTTTAACTTTTAACAGTGAATCAGACGTAGCGCGAAAAAAAGATGAATCAGCAGTAAGATGCAAGCAGCAGTGTTTCAGCGATAAGATGCTGAAGAGAAAGATTCAGCAGTGAGCTACAGTACGTTCAGCAGTGAGCTACAGTATGTTCAGCTGTTGAAGATGAAAAACTGGTGCGCAGAGAACGATCAGCTGGAAGCAGATGAGAGCAGTCAGCTGGAAGCAGATGAGAGCAGTCAGATTGAATCAGCTGATGAAGATGATTCAGGCGTAGCGCTAAGGAAAAAATTAATCAGACGTTGCATGAAGAAAAGATGAAACAGCTGGTGCGCAAATACGTAAACAACTCAGGAGTTGATTCAGCTGTTGAAGAAGTAAACGAACCAGATGTTGTTGTGCAGCTGTTGACATATGAGATGTTGATCAATAGAGGCGAATCAGCTGTTGGAACAACGAACAGCAAAACAGATGATGAGATATACGAAGAAAACCAACAGCTGAGCGAACAGTTGTTGAACAATTTGTTGGTATACATCAGACGCAATCAACCGCTTAAATGGAATGAATCAATGGTTGAAATTGAGTCGTGCAAATGCCTTAATTTGAGGAGACAAGATTTGTACTATTCTGGGAAATAGTACAATATCCAGAGGATGATTGCACAAATTTGGGAAGAAGACAAATTGGCCTTGACAAGCGCGGATGGGATTTGAATCTACTGTCTAACGGCCATATTTGGAGAGAAGCTATATATACAAGGAGATTTTTTTAAGACGGTGATTTTGAAAGATTAATTGAAGCACAGTGCAAAAACAGAGGGAAGAAAAATAGAGGAACGAAGCAGTCGACCACCATTAGAGAGGAGCTTACTACGAGCGTCGACTGCTGAGTTCTAATCAGATTTTGTAGAAGCATTTTCCCAGTGTGTGAGATTTATTCTTTAGAGAGTTGAGCGTTCACTGTAAAATCTCACACACACAGATTCACTCGTATATTTCGAGAGATGTGCGAAATTGATTAGCGAGTGAATCAAAACCCAAAAATCAGATCACGTCCAAGCACGAAGACGTTAAACTCTATGTCTGTAGCCTTTCTCACATAGGCGTAACGGCCATATTTGGAGAGAAGCTATATATACAAGGAGATTTGTTGAAGACGGTGATTTTGACAGATTAATTGAAGCACAATGCAAAAACAGAGGGAAGAAAAATAGAGGAACGAAGCAGTCGACCACCATTAGAGAGGAGCTTACTACGAGCGTCGACTGCTGAGTTTTAATCAGATTTTGTAGAAGCATTTTCCCAGTGTGTGAGATATATCCTTTAGAGAGTTTAGCATTCACTGAAAAATCTCACACACACAGATTCACTCGTATATTTTGAGAGATGTGCGAAATTGATTAGCGAGTGAATCACAACCCAAAAATCAGATCCCGTCCAAGCACGAAGATGTTAAACTCTGTGTCTGTAGCCTTTCTCACATAGGCGTAAAACAAGTGAGTGACACAGCCGAGGGATGGTGTAAAGTCTAGGAGTTCACCTAGAGCGAGGCTCGGTGATTGGGTCTGCGGATCAAATTCTTCTAGTGGAACCTTCCGAGGAGGAAGAAGGGGAGACGTAGGAATATTTATATCCGAACTTCCATAAAAAAATAGCAGTGTATTGTATTCTTTTATTTACAGTATTCCGCATATGCACTTTAACATTTACACGCACGCATACACTTCAGTTGCACACACAGTAGTCAAACAGATTTCTGTTTACAGAAATCTGTTTGCGTTAGTTTTAAAATTAGGATTCAGTTCTGGTGTTTTCCGCATGTTTTTATTACATACTAGATCTTTCTATGGTGCTCTGTTTTATGTTCAAGAACCCGAGGTATTGCACCTCATAATAGCAGCGCAAAATTCTTAACAAGTAGCAGCGCTCGCTTTTTATCTTTTAGGATCAGATCTCTCGTGTTGTGTTGTTTATTGTATAGAGATCTGATCCTTCGGTCCAACACAGACCAGTCAAATCTGAAAGCCATGAACCGTATCGATCTACTCCAAAACCACAAATCGGTCTGGTCCGCACAATATTAGATATCTGATTTCTCCCAAACGACGTCGCTTTGCTATCCGCGTAGGAGATTCAACTAGCGTATCCAGAATGGCTTGTGACAACCAGATTTGACCACCAGCCTTGATTACCATCAACCAGCGCTAAATCCGAAGTCACCAACCAGCACTTCTCAACTTCCAAATCTGATTACTACCCCGTAGAACTCTCCAACCGTCCAGAGCTGCTTCCAATACACTTACATAGAGACCCAATTACGTTCACCAAGTATACTAGCTCAAAGCTGGCCTGTACTAGATCTTCTCACGCCAGATCTGGTCTATACTAAACCCGATTAAGTAATTTAATTTTTCCACAAATCTTTTGGGTCTCACATTCCTCCCCCACTGAAAATAAGATTTCATCCTCGAAATCAAACGACAAATCCAGAACTAAACAAAAACTCAACAAAATAACCAACGGTGGAAAAAATTACGCTATGCACAGCAAAACTTTAACACGCAACAAGAGGCTACTAACCAAGAATTCAAGATAACTTGGCAAAAACAACAACAAGCAATCTAGCTGCTAGAGTTCATGCAATTTCTACCCAAACAGATGGGGCCATTCACGTTGCATCTTCTCCTCCAACTCCCACGTAGCTTCTTCTCTACCATGCTTGCTCCACTGGACCATCACCAAAGGAATGGTCTTGTTCCTGAGCTGTTTCTCCTTCCTGTCCAGAATCTGCAAGGGATACTAAACATAACTCAAAGTTTGATCCATATCCACCTCGTCAGTTCGCAATACATGAGAAGTATCTGGCTCATACTTACTTGACATAGACACATGAAACACATCATGTAACGAGGACAGCTCTAGTGGCAACAACAAACTATAAGCCAAGAAACCGATCCTCTCCAGAATCTCATAAGGTCCAACATAACGAGGAGCTAATTTTCCCTTGTGCCCAAGTATCATAACACTTCTAAAAGGAGAAACTTTCAAGAACACTTGATCACCAACCTGAAATTCTAAAGGCCTATGCCTTCTGTTCGCATAGCTAACTTGGCGATCTTGTGCAGCTTTCATACGCTGTCGAATCAAATCTACCTGATCTCTCATATACTGCACAAATTCATGAGAAGACAGCTGCTTCTACCCCACTTCTTCCCAAAAAATTGGCGATCTGCACTTCCTACCATGCAACGCTTCGAATGGTTCCATTCCAATCGTTACATGGTAGTTGTTATTGTAATAAAATTCCACCAGCGACAACGAATCTTGCCAGCCACCAATGAAGTCCATAACAACAGCTTGCAACATATCCTCCAAGGTCTGTATCGTTCTATCAGATTGGCCATCGGTTTGGGGATGATAGGATGTACTCATAGACAATCTGGTGCCAAAAGCTGTTTGCAAACTCGTCCAAAATCTGGAAGTAAACCTCGGATCTCGATCTAAAACTATGAATACCGGAACTCCATGCAGTCGCACCACGAAATCTATGTACATTTTTCCCATTTTCCTCAAAGAATTCGTCATATTATAACAAATGAAGTGAGCTGACTTCGAAAGTCTATCAATTACTACCCAAATAGCATCACAACCTCGGCTGGAACGAGGCAAATGGGTCACAAAACCCATAGCGACATGCTCCCAATTCCACTGGAACACCTCTAAACTCTACAATAGTCCACCAGGTCTCAACATTTCCGCCTTAACTTGCTGACAATTCAGACAACGAGCAACAAAACCAGCAACATCGCTCTTCAAACCTGCCCACCAATAGTGCGGCTTCAAGGTATGGTACATCTTCCTTGCACCAGGATGGACACTATGTCTACTACAGTGAGCTTCCTTCAAGATCTCCTCCTTCAAATCAATCATATTTGGCACTACCAACCTGTCACAAAACCTCAAACAACCATCAGACGTGATAGAATAATCCTCCAACTGTCCAGCTCCAGTATTCAACTTCAACTCATGGATATACGGATCCATTCTCTAAGCTGCTCTAATATTCGAAACAATCTGTGGCTCAACATGAAAAGATGACACCACAACATAGTCATCACCTGGGTAAAAACGCCAACCAGTAGTGCTCAGATGCTCATGAACCTTCGAGATAGATAACGATGCAAGCATCGACACTTGAGCTTTCCTGCTAAGCGCATCAGCAACTACATTCACTTCCCAGGCTGATATTGAATCTCACAATCAAAATTCTTAAGCAGCTCCATCCATCTACGCTGTCTCATATTCGAATCAGACTGTGAAAAGAGATACTGAAGACTCTTGTGGTCAGTATACACCACAAATTGTTCGCCATAGAGATAGTGGCGCCAAATTTTCAAAGCAAATACAATGGCTGCCAACTAAAAATCATGGACTGGGTATCCAGTCTCATAAGGTTTCAACTGACGGGAGGCATACGCAATGACTCGACCATGCTGCATCAACACGCAATCCAATCCATTAAGCAAAGCATCGGAACACACCACAAAACCTCCTGAACCTGAAGGTAAAGCCAACACTGGCGTTGTGGTTAGCTTCTCTTTGAGCAGTTGGAAGTTGTTCTCGCATTCTTCTATCCAAAAAAATCTCTTGTCCTTCTGGGTCAACTGAGTCATAGGCGTAGCTATACTAGAGAATCCCTCGATGAAGCGTCGATAATAGCTAGCCAATCCCAAAAAGCTATGAATCTCTGAAACATTCATGGGACGTTCCCAATTCACTACGGCCTCTACCTTACTGGGATCAACAGACAATCCATCGACCGAAATGACATGACCCAAAAACACTACTCTATCCAACCAAATACTCGTATTTAGAGAACTTGGCGTACAACTGCGAGTCTCGTAGTGTTTGGAGAACCAACCTCAAATTCTCTTTATGTTGCATTGGAGTCTTCGAGTAAATCAAAATATCATCGATGAAAACAATCACGAACTGATTGATGAACTCTCTAAAGACTCGGTTCATTAAGTCCATGAAAACTGCAGGAGCATTAGTCATCCAAAAGGCATAACCAAAAACTCATAATGTCCATACCTCGTTCTAAACGCAGTTTTCGCAACATCTTCCTCTCGAATCCACAACTGATGATACCCTGAATGCAGATCGATCTTAGAATACACTTCTGAACCCTGAAGCTAATCGAATAAATCGTTGATCCTCGGTAAAGGGTACTTATTCTTTACAGTAGCCTTATTCAGTTGCCAAAAGTCGATGCACATCCTCATCGAACCATCCTTCTTCTTTACAAACAGAATAGGAGCTCCCCACGGTGACATGCTTGGTCGAATGAAACATTTCTCCAACAATTCTCTAAGTTGTACCTTCAGCTCTCTCAACTCGGCTGGTGCTAAACGCGTAGAAATTCCACTTCTCGCCAGACTGGGGCCGAAACGCACAACGCCATGGAAACAATCCACGGTGGCTCTAAAACTAGACAACACGTCCATTCCCACTATGCAATCTAAATCCCACATAACTAATCGAATCAGGTTTTCTACCAACACATTCTCACCAAACTGAAGTATGCCATTCATCACAACCTCTTGGGAGAACAGGCTCACGTCGGCAGGAGTCGCAACAGAAACAACATCGTGCAAAATAGTAGTATGCAAATTGAGGCTGAGAATACTGTCCAAAATAGTGGCGTGCCCTCCGCTTGCTCCCGTGTCATGGCATTAACTTGGGCATGTTGAGGTCCTGAGTGTGAGACCTGAAAATGTGTTAAAGATTGATTGTTGGATTAATCGGTTTATATGGAATTCTGGTGGTTCAGATTTCTGTTCGAAGGTTTTGTTTGCATTTTCGGATCACATTTCACATTTGGAGCAATTTTGGAAATTTTGATATTTTCGAGTTTGAAATCTGATTTTGTGAGAAATCTGAATTGTTGGTGAGATCTGTCGGATTTCTTGAGAAATCTGGTCGCCGCGCGTAATTGGTAGCGCAAGATCAATACGTCGTCATTTTTGTGAAGTCTGGATATCTCGTGGGCAGGAGAGATCTGTTGCGTTGATGTGTAGAGGTCTGCGCAGCGCATTGTATCGTAGAAGCTTGTACGTCGTCGTTTAGGAGAGATCTGATATTTCGATAGCGCTAAGATCTGATTTATAAATCCACCCCGCATGTTTTGTGTTGATATAATATGATGTCATTTAGATAAGTTAATACGGTGTCGTTTGGCCTAGCGTTTGGTTGTGAGATCTGGTGCGCGGGACAATGTATAGCGCTAGTTTTCAGATGTCACCAATACGTCGCCATTTTGGTTAGCGCTTGATGGAGAGATCTGTTAGCGTGTTGTATTCCAGATGTCTCCAGCCGTTAGCGTTTTGCCTTCAGACTTCTCTAGCGTTAGCTTTCCATATTTCACCCGTAGTGTTGCGCGACGTCGTTTCGGGTAGTGAGCGCTGTTTAGCGTTTGCGTTCAAAAGTCTTGGAATCTGATTGTGTCGGTGGACAATTTTAAGCAGATTTCACGTGTATATATATTATAAGGCTGGTCTTCGTTTTCATTAAAACAGATTCCATACTTAGAGAAATATTTCACCCGATTGTCGTTCTTTGCTTCAAACCCTCGGGTACTGTACACCGTGAGTTTCTCCGGTGAATTCCAGTCGTTTCCGACCATCATTTTGGACGCTCGAGGTAGCGTTGGACTCCTTTGTTCGTGTGTTTGACGTGTGCAGGTAGCCTTTCGGTTTAGTTGTTGAATCTTGTTCCTAGCCTTGGATTAAGCTTCCTGTTAAGTTTTATTGGTAGGATTGATTTCTGGTTGAGCTTAGATCCCAGCCGTGAGCTCTATAATTGGCCGTGAGTTTCTGTTAGATTGCCTGAGTTGTTTTGTGCGTTGTTTGCTTCGGCAGGTGCTTATATCAGATTTCTCGGGCTTGTTTGCGGTAATTGTTGCCCAAAAATTAGAGGTATGGATCTTGAGCTTGAAATCCAGCTTGGATTAGCGTGAGATGTGAGAGTTGGTTTGCATCTCTGGTTGGGATTTCCATGCATAATTGCTGTGTATTGCTTGCTGTTGCATTTGTGTTATGCTAGCTGCTCTCGGTTGATTGCATACACGCATTTGTTCATGTGCATTTCAAATCCCTTGCTTTGTATCTTGTTGTATTGTGCTGTTGTTTCTTACCAGGATGCGAGGGCGAGCGGCGATACCGCACTCTCATCTCCTTGCTGGGATCTGTTAGCCCTCATGCGCCGAGTGGTTAACTACCACAGTTCATGAGTTGTGCAACGGCAGGTTGAGCTGTTTGATGCATCTGGTATTCGGGTGTGGTGCCAAGGCAAGTGGCTCATTACCACACTTTGAACACACCCCGTGGCCACCATTCGTTGCAGATTCTTGTTGAGCTGTGCTTGAGCTTCCTTGGCTACCTTTTCGGTTGTAGCCTTCAACGGTTATCCTGTGTCTCATGCATAGCATCTGCATTTTATCTTATGTTGTTTCTTTAGCTGTTTCAGTTGCTCTCCTTACTGGGGTTTGACCCCATGTCCCTATGGGGCTTGGTTTGTTTGTTTGCCTGTTGTTGTTCAGGTTTCACAGGTTATTCAGCTGGTCGTGGTGCTGACCCAGCTAGAGGTGCCCCAGGTGGTGGTTAGAGTATCCCAGTACCGTATAGCATATTTATATGTATCAGTACAGTTAGCCAGGGGATGCCATGTGCTTTTTTTGTATCTTGTGATACTCAGTTGTGGTTGTTACCAGGTATTTGATACATGTTGTGCTGTACCGTTTGTTGTGGTGGTTTTGTTAAACTTGGATATCTATTTTGAGTATTTCCGTATTTTAAATTATATTGTTTTAAACCGTCAGGCCAAAAGCAAAAATTTTACCCGCTTTTTAGTAACTTCCGCTTGTGTTTATGTGATTTTACTCTGTTGTGAGCACGAGGCCTGACACTAAGAACTGAGGCTGAGAAGACTGTCCAAAACGCGAAGGACCAGGCTGTTGGAACGGCCTACGCTGGGTCTCCCCCATCCTCTGCTGCAGAACAGGGAAAAAACGATCTCGAGATGACCCACCAGGACGACCCTGTGGTGGGGCAACGGTGTGCTGAGATCCAGCCAAATGACATACTCTCACAAAATGTCCATATTGCCCACAAATGTTACAAGCACCCTTGTAAGGCCCGGGATTATTTGATTTAATAATCCGAGATTATTTAAGTTTAATCTTAGAATATAAAATTTAAGAATATTTAGAGTTTGGAATTAAATTCTAATGTTCTTGAATTGTTTTGGATTGAAATTGAGTTAAATTGAGGGCCGGGGACTGAATTGCAATTACGGAAGTTTTGGGTACTAAACTGCAATTTGGCTTATATATATCCAATTTTAACATCTTCACCACTATGTTTTAACGTGAAAGGGAAGTAGGTTCAGAGATTTCACATGCCATTTTGGTTATTTTATACGCTTCGATTTTTTATCATCCGGCCGTCAGAATTTAGAAGCGATCGTATATTTGCGATCCTCGCGTCGAAGGCTTTGTTCTGATGTAAGTTTTATTATGTTCTACTATGATTTGATTTTGAGGTGCTTATGGAATCAGATTATGATGATATATATATGTTCTTGAGTGGACAACAATTGTATATCCAAGACGGATCGAGGAATGTTCGGCGTTTGAATTAGTTATGATTTTTGAGCTATCTTTGAAAAGGAAGCTTGCTAGTATTGCAATTTAGAATTCTTTATGCTGTTGTAGTCATGATATGGTTGTGATATGGATTGTAGTTGATTGATATCTTGATATATTTAATGTTCGGGTTACCGATTTTTAGCGGTTACGCCGCCGGTTCGAGAATTGATGAGTTTTGGGGCAAATGATTGAGCCGTGTATTTGTTCGGGTTACCGATTTTTAGCGGTTACGCCGCCGGTTCGAGAATTGATGAGTTTTGGGGCAAATGATTGAGCCGTGTATTGGATTGAGTTTGGATTCTGATTTTGATTATATTATACTACCTTTCAGATTTTGAATTTAAATGGTGATGGATATCGAATGATTGGACCGAGATTGATATATGTTCTTGCTATTACATTTCAGCATGAAGTCTGATATGAATGTTTTGGTGTTATGTTGCAGATTTGAAGCATTCCAAAACAGAGCTAAACAAAGGTATAGTTTGACATGGAGAGTCAGGGAATTTGAATACTCGAGAATGATATTTCTTGAGTTATCCCGACAAATCACATACTCGCTGATTATTGTTCTTGATTTAGAACTTAAAGTTATATTTGTTGATCCATCACAGGTAGTGGACCTTTTACATCGATATGAGATTATATGATATGATAGAAAATGAATTGATTCTAATGCCAAGGTCTGATATGACCTTATTTTCGAAGTGTGAGTTGATTTCGTTAGATGGATATCCATGTCAAGATCGGATACGAATCTTGATGGCATCGATTCGAGATGAATCATGTAACTCCCCAAAATACATAGCACCACATATTTAACCCTTTTCTATTTCAAGGGCTTATTTGATATTGCGTATTTCAGCCTTAAGTTTATTTCGTTTGTTTTAACAGCTAATTTTCAGTTGTTGCTTTGAGACATGACGCGGAAGGTTTCCAGGCAGCTCGCAAGGGAAAGTTAGCCCCTCGTTATGTTGGCCGTATGAGGTTGTCGAGAGGATTGGCCCTTTAGCGTATCGGTTGTTGTTGCCGTCTGAGTTGTCCTCTCTTCACGATGTGTTTCATGTGTCGATGTTGAGGAAGTATGAGCCAGATCCGTCTCATGTGCTTGGAATTGACGAGGTTGAGCTAGATCAGTCGTTGAGTTATCAGGAATACCCTTTGCAGATCCTTGGCAGAAAAGAGAAACAGTTGAGGAATAAGACCATTCCTTTAGTAATGGTGCAGTGGAGCAAGCATGGTAGAGAAGAAGCTACTTGGGAGCTGGAAGAGAAGATGCAGCGCGAGTGGCCGCATCTGTTTGAGTAGCTGTTGAGCTATATTTTCCAGTAGCTAGTAGTTTTTCTGTTTTCCTTCCTTAGTTGTCGTGATTTGTTTGCTCAGTTATCTTGAACTCTTGGCCTTGTGTTGGGCGAGTTTCTGTTTAGCTTTTTGTTGTTGCTTCGAGTTGCAGTTGCGGTGTTATGCTTTCAGAATTGTTGTTCGATTTCGAGGACGAAATCCTTTTTAGTGGGGGAGAAATGTGAGACCTGGATTTGTTATTGAGAATTTTCGTTGGAATAATCGTTAAATAGAGGTTCTGCTGGTTAAAGATCTCTATTTGAGTGTTTAAGTTGCATTTTCGGGTTCCATTTCGTGTGTTGAGCAATTCTGGAGATTTTGTATTTTCGCATATTTGAGGTACCTGCTGGATGACGTGTCAGCTGGTTTGGAAAGCTAGCGACTGGTCGGTGGAAAAACCAGTCGAAGCGTGTTTTAGCTCGAGATTCTTGAAACGCCGTCGTTTGCGTGAAGTCTGGTTGCGTTTGTTGTGATCAGTAGATGCTTAAGCGTAGTTGCGTTGAGGGCTAAAACGACTGTGTTTAGATTAGTTGGCGCGATGTCGTTTGTATGTTGCGTCTGGTACCAGCTGGTAGATCGCGTTTTGAGTTCCTGCTGGTCGATCAGCAGATGTAGAGGTCAACGAGGGTCAACTTTCCTGTAGCTCGAAGAGGATGCGTCGTCGTTTCGTTGTTGCGACTGGGAGTCCAGCTGCGAGTGAGTTTGGACGCTATTGCTTGTTGCTGGTTTTTCGCGAGAGTTTGCGACTGGATGACGTCAGTGGAGCGACGTCGTTCGAATTAGTTGCAACGCTGCGTTTTGAGGTTGCGACTGGATCCAGCAGAGAGAAGCTTTGCGTTGTTTTGTCTTGCGACTGGATACCCAGCTGCTGGTAGTATGCGACGTCGTTTGAGTAAGTTGGTGCGACGCCGTTTTGAGAACCAGCCGTTAGTCATTTTAGCGTTTGTTGAATAGATCAGCTGTTGGTTCTTGCGTCTGCTGGTTTGGGAAAATTGTTTAGTGTCGACTGGTTTTGGTGGTGGACAATAATTGTTATTGATTTCCAGTCGTAGCAAGTGCTATTTATAGGAAGACTGGGTCTTCGAATTGTGGTATCAATTCCATACTTAGCAAATATTTCCAGCATTTCGTTCCTTATCTTTCGAACCCTAGAGAACTGTTCAGCCGTGAGCTTTCCGGCGAATTCCCGTCGTTCCAGTGGTTGTATTGGCTCGTGCGAGGTAGCGTTGGACTCCTCTTGAGAAGCTCTTCCAATTTATACCAGTTTTAGAAGCTGAATTTGGCTAGTCGAGGAACGCGAAGTTGCTGCCGTTCGAGTGTTGCGCGATTTGGTAGAACTACGTTCTGGTTTTTGGTGAGACCTTGTTTCTAGCCATAGTTTTAAGCTTTCTATGTTATTGTTGAGGTATATTGGGCAGCTGGTTGAGTAAGACTCCCAGCCGTGAGCTTGGTTAGCAACCTGTTAGATTTACGTTGTGTATGCCGTGTGTTTAACAGGATTTTACCAGAGTCTTCGGGATTTCTCGTAGGGTTAGTTGTTGCTCGGTATAAGGTACGGATTTGAGCTTGTTTTACAGCGAAGTTCTGGCTTGGATGAATTGTAGTCGCTGGCATGTGGAATTTCCGTGCCTGTTGGTTGTGTTCTGTTGAGAATTGTGTATGCTATTTGTGTATTTGCTGCGTGCATATGTTTAAATGCCTGTATTCCCGCCTGTTACGTACATGCATGGTATTCCTTTCCAGTTTTGGTAGTCTTTGTACCATTGTTGCATTGTTATTGTTTTCTTACCAGGATGTGAGGGCGAGCGGCAATACCGCACTCTCATCTCCCTGCTGGGAGTCTCATGCATAGCACCTGCATTTTATTCCTTGCTGTTATTTCTGTTGTATTATTGCTCTCCGTACTGGGGTTTGACCCCATGTCCCTCTGGGGCTTGGTTTGTTTCCTTTGTTGCTTGTTTTCAGGAAACCCAGGTTCTACAGCTGGTCGTGGTTTCAACCCAGCTGGTGGTGCCCCAGGAGGTGGCTAGTGTGTCCCAGTAGCATATAGCATATATATATATGTATCAGTAAGCCAGGGGGATGCCCTGCGCTTTGTTGTTGTATCCGTAGGGGAATATGATACATGTTTGAATTATGTATGCTATGTTGTTGAATGTTTTATGATTTGGGAAACTTAATTTAAGTATCGTTGTATTTTAAATTATATGTTTAAAACCGTCGAGCCTAAAAGCGAAAATGTTACCCACTTTTTGATAGCTTCCGCATGTGTTTTTCTATTGTGTGCACGAGGCCTGACATGAAGTGTGACCACAGTCGATTGATCAATCTATAAACCAATGTACGTGGCGGTGTGGTTCTCCCGACCTCGAGCCGGGATCCCTGTGACACCTATATGTTGCCACTTCACCACGATAGCGACACGTGGATCCATAAGATGCCACTTCACCATGATATCACACATGGATCCATAAGCTCATCATACATTCATCATAAGTTATCACAAATCATTCAATCCCTCAGGTTTTGTCTTTTAAAAGAACATGCCTTTAACATTCATAAAACATTCATGATGCATACATTTCGTAAAATTATGCAAGTTTAAAATCTTAGCGCGTTAACGTATAATTAATTCTTTCCTTTAAAATCTTTTTACGTACATAGCATACTACATATATAATTAATTATACATTTACGGGCTTCTACATTTTTCTACTTCGGTCAAGGAATGGTTCAGGAGTCTAGCACACTACTCTAGACTAAACATCGCTCTTAACTTTGTCGATGAAACGAATGTTCACCCCTTTGATTTCCAGTCGTAGCAAGTGCTATTTATAGGAAGACTGGGTCTTCTAATTGTGGTATCAATTCCATACTTAGCAAATATTTCCAGCATTTCGTTCCTTATCTTTCGAACCCTAGAGAACTGTTCAGCCGTGAGCTTTCCGGCGAATTCCCGTCGTTCCAGTGGTTGTTTTGGCTCGTGAGAGGTAGCGTTGGACTCCTCTTGAGAAGCTCTTCCAATTTATACCAGTTTTAGAAGCTGAATTTGGCTAGTCGAGGAACGCGAAGTTGCTGCCGTTCGAGTGTTGCGTCGATTTGGTAGAACTACGTTCTGGTTTTCGGTGAGACCTTGTTTCTAGCCATAGTTTTAATCTTTCTATGTTATTGTTGAGTATATTGGGCAGCTGGTCGAGTAAGACTCCCAGCCGCGAGCTTGGTTAGCAACCTGTTAGATTTACGTTGTGTATGCCGTGTGTTTAACAGGCTTTTACCAGAGTCTTC
>KV007457.1:0-16039 GCA_001598015.1 Dorcoceras hygrometricum
CGACGCAACATCAAGACGACGTCGCGCCAACTAACCTAAACGCAGTCGTTTTGCCCTCAACGCAATTATACTAACGCACCTGCTGATCACAACACACGCGTAACCAAACCTCACAAAACGACAGCGTTTCAGGAATCTCGCGCTAAAACGCGCTTCTGCTGGTTTTCATCACCGACCAGCAGCTAGATATTAACATCAGCTGACACACCAACCAGCAGGTACCTCTAATATGCGAAAAAATACTAAATCTCCAGAATTGTTCAACACACGAAAAGGAACCCGAAAATGCAACTCAAACACTCAGAAAAGAGATCTAAAACCTCTATATATCGATTCATTCCAACGATAAATCTAAATTACAAATCCAGGTCTCACAAAGAGGGCAAGCTTCGCCTGGCCGAGGTGGAGAGGAAGGCTGCGATGTATTTTGACAAGGGCTTTGAGGGATGCCTGGCCCAATTTAAGGTTAACGGCTATCCTGAGGAAGAACATCCGGCCTCTTTTCTTGACGTTGAGCAGGCTTTTGTTAACATGCCCGAGGATCCTGTAGAGGATAGCTCGGGTCATGATGGTACCCCTCCCGTTTGATCTTGTTGTAATGAAATTATTTTGTATTTGCGTTTGAAGTTTTGATGGAATCAACAATTTCACCTTTCATCCTTGCCTACTTTTACTTCGCCGGTTTCGAGACAAACTATCCCGAGCAACTCTGACTTATGATAACTCATGTATAAAAACTATTAAACAAACTCCTTAAGGATCACTTCTCATAGCAGAATTCGTCTAAGCGTAGGGGGGCAAGGCAAGAGGTATACTTATATGCCGAACTTCTTTGTTAACCCGAGCTGAACTTGTATGCCGAGATGGTCGGCCTTAAGACGCCAACAAATGTTGGACTCGTAATGCCGAGCCAATCGGACTTAGTATGCCAGCAAGGCTGGGTTTCGTAGTTGCGTTGAAGAGCTACGCGAAAAGGTGCCAGTGCAGAACTGGGCCTAAGTGTGCCGAGCTGGTCGGGCTTATGTTGCCAGTGCGGAACTGGGCTTTGAGATTGCCAGTGCGGAACTGGGCTTAGGTGCCGAGCTGGTCGGGCTTATGTATTTGCGTAGAAGAGCTACGCGAAGTTTGCCAGTGCGGAACTGGGCTTAGGTGCCGAGCTGGTCGGGCTTATGTATTTGCGTAGAAGAGCTACTCGAAGTTTGCCAGTGCGGAACTGGGCTTAGGTGCCGAGCTGGTCGGGCTTATGTTGCAAGTGCGGAACTGGGCTTTGAGATTGCCAGTGCAGAACTGGGCTTAGGTGCCGAGCTGGTCGGGCTTATGTATTTGCATAAAAGAGCTACGCGAAGTTTGCCAATGCGAACTGGGCTTAGGTGCCGAGCTGGTCGGGCTTATGTATTTGCGTAGAAGAGCTACGCGAAGTTTGCCAGTGTGGAACTGGGCTTAGGTGCCGAGCTGGTCGGGCTTATGTATTTGCGTAGAAGAGCTACGCGAAGCTTGCCAGTGCGGAACTGGGCTTAGGTACCGAGCTGGTCGGGCTTATGTATTTGCGTAGAAGAGCTACGCGAAGCTTGCCAGTGCGGAACTGGGCTTTGTAATAGACTTGCCAGAGCATGTCGTTTTCTCGAGAAGGTCGAGAAAATAGATTGAGCAAATAACGTGCTCCCGAGCGAATAACGTGCTGGAAAGCGAATAATGGGCTCCCGAGCAAAGAACGCCCTCTCGAGCAAAAGACGTGCCTCCGAGTAAATAACGTGCTCTCGAGCGAAGAACGCACTCCCGAGCAAAAGATAGTGGTTCCCGAACATAACTATATAGGACTCATAAGCAGGATAATAAGTCTTCGAGCAGATCGGGACAATAGATCCCTCGGCAGGACAGCGTGACGCACCGACTCATACTAGAACACGATTTTTATGTAAAGTAACACGACAAGAGGGGAGTTACTACTAACCTTGGTTCATAATGTTGGTGCGCGAGCTTTAATCTCAGCAGGTGATGGATTCCCGAGCCCTACAAGATATGACCCCAGAGCAGGGTATGAGCCAGACAGACAAGAGATCCCCGAGCAGGCTGATACAATAGATTCCCGGACCTTGGTAATAATCCTCCCACGAAGGGATAATAAGTTCCCGAGTGAGGATAATAAACTCCCCAAGCAGAGCACAGAATAATTCCTCGAGCGGAGCGATACAGAATCTCTATGCAGGATATAGTACACCCTCGAGCAAGACATAATAAATTCCCGAGATAATAGCAAATAAATGCCCCAGTCAATAAAACTAACGTATTCCCGAATCGGTCGAGGTGATATATTGCTCGGTAAATATATATCAAACATTTCCCCGAGCAAATCGAGTTATCCTGCGCTAAAACACAGTTTCTCTAAAGCAAAGTATTTTACGGGGTAAGATAACTACTATCCTTGGTTTAACTTGTCCGCACGCGGGCCATAATCTCGGGCGAAGAGGGTTCCCAGTGATATGCGATCTCTCGTAAGATACTCCAGGTCGGGAGCCGCCCTTATGCTAGCTCCGTAGGTCGGGGGTCCACTCCGCCAGCAGTATCCTACGTATGCGTACCCAAGCCAAAGTGGTGGAATGTACCTGTCTAGGTAGTTATGAATTTGCGCGGACCTGGCATGTTCCCTCGTCTGACACTAAGTTGCTTGTGCAGGGTCAAACTGATGCGCTCCGCGGTTTTGAGTTGGGGCGCCGCTGGTTATACTACCAGAATAATCAAGACCCGAGCGCTGCTAGTTTCTCCGGTATCCCGAGCTCTAATCCCTTTAAGTGGTGTTTTGTTCTCCTTCTTCAACGTTTCCCACAGACGGCGCCGATTGATGTAGCCAAATATCTCAGCCGAGGAGCTGACACCACGTCGAGGAGCTTGGGCACCGGGTCATCGAGAAGCTGTCGTCGGGTGTAGGGACTCGAATGATGGATTGCGCCTCGCGCCAGTACCTGCGGCCCTGCACGTTCTGCCAAAACGTGGGTGAGGTCGTGCGCACGTCTTCCGCATAATCCGGCCCACGTTCTCCGCCTTTTGCGGAAGTGCTTTAACACGTCGGGACAGTAAGCTCGGGAAGTATACCCGAACTGGTAGAGAGTCCTCGGGAAGCACTCCCGAGCTCTAGTAGCGTAGGTCGAGCCTATAGCATGGTGCTGATCCTCGGGAGACTCCCGAGCTATACCTGTGTCGAGGTCATGGATGAGTTGTTCTATCCTCGGGTCCCGAGGTGGTTATGGGGGGCATCATATACAAATTTCAATATTTAGACACTATTTATTTCGCTGGATGAGATATGATTGGATTAATAACAAATTGTATGGTTATAAAATGATTGAATTTGATAGAGAATAATGTTTGGTAAGAACAATATATTTGGTTTGATAGATTAAATTTGGGATAAAGTGTGAAACTATATTTTTTATCTTTGTTAAAATTAATAAATATAGTAAAAAAATACGAGCCATAGTATTGTGATTTAATATTAATGATTTCATTATTATGAATAAATAATTAAAGATTTGATTTATATGAAATAAAAATATAATGATTTGGGATAAGTAATAGTCACCTGAATATGAGATACAATATGATTATGATATGATTATTAATATTATAAATACGAGAGAACATTGCCTCAATATACAGAAGAAAGGAAAGCATTTTTCAAGACTTTGTTGATGCCGATAACTTAGTAAAAAAGTAAAAATAAGTCTAAATATTTGGACAGATAAAAGAAAATAAATATGACCTATATTATTGAAATGGAGGGAGTAATTATTTGTTTAACCCACACTTTTTATATGTACTTTGATAGTGGATGTAAATATATACACACACTTTGTAATCGTACTCTAGAAAATGGTTTTAGATAATTATTCTTGGTATAGATCAAGTAATGTATCCGGTCATGTTATTGGTATATGTTGATTTAGAGAAGCGTCTAAATATAACCATAATTTGTCTACCATTTTAAGCCAGTTCTGTAAGTGGTTAACCGACATTTTTTATGTGCCACCGGCCTTTCTATCAATATCAAATTCCTTTCAAAATTCGATCCACTTACAGTTACAGACTGCTCAATCATTCTAGCTTCAAGAATGAATCCAAATGGGTAATAATCATTTTTCAAGAAGCTTACTCCACATGTCATATCTGGATACATGTCAAAATGGGTCAGACCCATTTCATTATTCACCCACTACCATGGAAAAAATATTTAGTTTAGTTTGATAATCTATATATTATATTGGGATATATGTCAAACTTGGGTGACACATTCGATCAATCACTCACCTATTATAAAACAATATTTAGTTAGTTTGATAATTTTTTAACACGTAAAAATATTATATGAGTTGATCTCAAATACATAAAAAATTTAGGTTATGTTGATATTTGAGACGAAAACCACACCCATCTATAGGTGTGGTGGATCGTAATTGGACGCTCGATCTTTTCCACTCGCCTATTTTGCATTTGTCTATCGTGGCAAAATATGAGGATACAGATTTCATAGTAAAAGTGTCTGCCATATGAGAAGGCCACCGTCGATTTTTTCAGTTGAGATTTTCTGCAACCTCGGCATTGTTTTGCGGATATATGGTTTCCATGAAGTAAGTACTTTTCATTTCCAAGAAATCAGTGGCTATGTTATTCACACTTTTGTGTCACGGGCCCACAAGCACTCCCAATGCATTTTACATTTATAATCAAAGAAAATACCACTTGGATGAATGCACATAATATTTTATCATGTAATATCTTTTTTTTAATGGGTATAAACCTTTTATGTTCATTCGTATCAGATTGTTAGCACCATGGCGCATATTTCAGGTGCAAACACAGATGTAACCAAATTTTTCCTCAATCAGTTAGCTGCCACCACGTCAGACAATAACGTCGGAACTTCGGGAGGTCACTCCTCGGGTTTGGCCTCGGCAATTGGATGAAAGCGTGCGTATGGTTACCTGTCGTCACTGACCGGGAGATTTGTCATCGGGAGGATGCACCTCGAGGCCTGAAGCCCCAAATCCCTCCTCCCCATCTTGTACTTGATTTTTGTACTTGTAATGATACTAATGAAATGTTCTTTTTCCTTCAACTCTTGTATGTTGTTCTCGAGCACTAATGTGGATGCATAGCTGAGGAAAATTTTTCCAAAAAATAACTACGTACAAAACGGGATAAACCGAACATACACTCCAAAAATCCGAGATTGAAAATGATCACGTTGGACTAGCTCAGCAAAATCTATTAAGTTTGAGTAGAATTCTTGAAACAGCTCGAGCTTTCTTAAAAACTCTGTAATAAAAACTACCAAGTATGAGAGATTGATACCAGATCCGAGCAAGTCATTGAGCAGGTTAATCTTTTCCTCGCAATCAAGTAGAGCTTCTACTCGATGAGAGGTCTGAACTAGTTTAGTGTATTTTTAAGTAAGCAGTCGAGGAAACTCTCTAGCCACGTTTTTAATCGCCAAGAAAGTTGATTCTGGATAGGTAGCGGCCTCTTCATACCGAGCTGGTTGGTCTCTTGATTGTACTTGGATAGAGCTGCTATCAGAGATTTTGTAAATAAGAAGTGGACTTTTTGTGCCGAGAAGGTCGGGTTTAATGTGTCTGTCGAGCTAGTCGGGCTTATGGTGCTGAGCTGATGGCGCTTTTTGCCAACGAGTTGGCCTTATGGTGTGAGCTGGTCGGGCTTAGTGTGCCGAGCTGATCGGGCTTTGTGTCAATGAATGTTGGGCTTATGGTGCCGAGCTGGTCGGGTTTAATATGTCGACATGATCGGGCTTTGTACCAACGAGAGTTGGGCTTAGGGTGTCGAGCTTGTCGGGTTTAGTGTGTTGAGCTGGTCGGGTTTTGTGCCAACGAGAGTTGGGTTTTTGGTGCCGAGCTAGTCGGGCTTATTGTGCCGAACGGACCGATCTTAGTGCCAATGAGAGTTGAACTTTGTGGTGCTGAGTTGGTCGGGCTTAATAGAGTGCCGAACGGATCGGTCTAGAACGCCTTTTGAGTTCGCAGCTCCTCGAATTGTCTCATCAACTCATTATGGCGATTGAGAATCCCATCCATAGAACTCCTGGTCATGACGACCTCGTTGTGCTTGAGTGAGGCGGTGGGCTGTTTCACCACTCCATACCAAGGCCTGCACAGACAAAGCAGTTAGCATAAAAATGGGAATAGCGGATGATAAGTATCGGGTCGCTACATACTTGCATGAAGTTGAGAATTACGGCTTCGAGGACCTCGAGGTCAGGAGTTCTCCGTACCAGGTCAAAGTCCTTGTCAGGGACCATATCGTGAATAAAATCCAGTGAAACGAGGCGAGGGTGTGGCCACAAAAGAAAGCTCAGAGGTATCCAGGGCTTCGGAGGCGCACCTATGGACTGCTGCTTGGGGAGCTCTTCCACCAAGCCTATCAGCTCGGCTGTCGGGGTCTCAAGGTCTGCTATTGGTGTAGACTCTGTCGTTGTCTCCCTATCTTGGTGTTTCTAGGGCCTCTCCTCTTCGTTCACCAATGTCTTCCTCTTCCCCTTGCTCCCAGGCGATGGGAGCTCGAGTTCCTTCAGGCGTATACTTCCGCTCCCTTCAGAGATCTCATCATCTCGCTTTTCCCATCTATCGTCTGCACAGACCAAACACGGGTTAAGAGATCAGGACATCAGAACTAGTAGAAACAATGCAAGAGAAATAATTATGATACCTAAGTTCCCGACCAATTCGAGCCATTTCCGACTAAACCTAAAGTAGCACATGAGGTCTTCCTTGACTAACTCCCGCGTGTTGAAACACTTTGCGCTCATGGTATCCAGGAAGTTTGTAACATTGGGTGCGTGCTCAGGTGTCGAGGTGAAGAACGTATAGGCATGGTCACGCCTGGACATATCGCAGCCCCACGGGCTCCCGCTCCTAACACTACGCTTAACAAAAAAGTACCTGCTCATCCACCCCTTGTAGAGCTCAGATTCCATCCTCTAAACCAAGCTCAGTCTTATTAGAAATATAGAAATTTCCAGGCCTTAACCTCTTGACCTGGATCAGCTGCATCAAAGAGGGATCTCAAAAAACTAAGCAAAATACCTAAAGATAGGAGGTAACTGTACGAGTTCGGAGCCAACTGGCTAGGGCTGACCCCAAGATTCCTACATAACTGTTGGGATCAATTTGCCCTCTGTTAGCGTGTAGATGTTATTTGATTAATAACCACTCTTAGAGGGAATAACCAGATATTGTGAAAGACGCTGGATTTAGCTGGACGCTGAAATCAGACTACTGTCACTAAGTGGGTTCCAGCTGGATGCTGAAACCGGATCGCTCTTATATGACCAGCTCAGCGCTAAACCAGTGCGGTGCAAGAGCCTGGTTCTAGCTGGTTGTTGAAACCAGCTCAATAAAAATGCAAGCGATCTGGTTATTTAACTTGAGCTGCAATAGCTCAGTTTTCTTGAATTAAAGTGCACCGAGATACAGATTGAGTAATGAAATTAAATCATGCGGAAATAACTCAAACTGCACTCTTAGATTCGAAAGCTCATTTAAACAGTTTTATGCTCAGTTAGAGATATGCAGTGCGTATTTAGGAATGCAGAAAACAGTAAAGTAATACGCTGATTTGTTTATGGAAGTTCGGAGCAAACTCTCCTATGTCTCCTCTTCTTCCGCAATGGGAAGGATCCACTAGAAGACTTTGATTACAACGACCCTTGCTGCAACCCACTCCTACGACCCGCAGCCGCAAGAACTCCTAGCATCTACTACCGCACACTAAGCCCGCAAGCTGTGTGACTCACTCACTTCTTTACTGCCTCAGTTGTCACGCCCCGAGACTGAGACTCATGACATCGGCAATATTAAACGATTATAAAATTATAAAACATTAAGCCTCATAGTATACAGTCTATTACATAACCAAAATATAATCCCGCAGCCGCAAGAACTCCTAGCATCTACTACCGCACACTAAGCCCGCAAGCTGTGTGACTCACTCACTTCTTTACTGCCTCAGTTGTCACGCCCCGAGACTGAGACTCATGACATCGGCAATATTAAACGATTATAAAATTATAAAACATTAAGCCTCATAGTATACAGTCTATTACATAACCAAAATATAATCTTTTTTTTTACATCTGAAAATCAAAGTCTGAATAACAGAGTGCGGAAGCGAAATTACATTAACAAAAGGAAAAGCAGAATCTTCACCAGCCCTAGAACAGCTCTTGTTCCTCTTCTTCAACCTGTTCTTCGTTCTTATCTGGGTGGAGAAGTAAGGGGTGAGTGTTTGGGAAAACACTCAGCAAGTGGGGGATACCATTCGAGCATAAAAAAATATACATATACATATACAGACTTGGGACAGAACATGTAACAGAACTGAGCAGAGCATATCACAGAACATGTAGCACTGATAGTTAATTCGTTTCTATGGTTTACTGATCAGTCCCTAATTTTTACTCCTCTAAGGGTGTCGAGGCCATAGTTACACCACGTAACTCAGAGTGCGGAATATTCCGTAGACCCATATTACGACAGAAACATCAGTGCTAAAATGGAGCATAATTCATATCATGAACTTGACACAAAACGGAATCTGATATGGAACAAGTGCTCGAACAGTAGGTTCAAAACATGATTTTAGCATTAATAATATATAATATATCAAAAGAATATCATAGCAAAAGCCCACTTATAGTAATCTGAAGCTTGATTGGTTCAAGGGACGAAATCTGATACAACTTGTGCAGAATTTCAACGTGGAAGCCTACTGTTGTTTTACTGAAATTGTTGGAGTGAGTGTGGGTCCTTTGATGCTACAGCGAGGTCCCACTTCGAATCGTGGACACAAAGGACCAGGTGCTTAGACGAAGAACAATCTCATACGTCAAAGTCCAATGGTCCAATCACACCAAGAGAGAAGCCACATGGGAAATGGAAGAGAAGATGCGCAATCAATATCCTTACCTTTTCGATGATCAAGGTAACCAAAGTTTCGAGGACGAAACTTCTTTTAAGGAGGGAGGGATGTGAAAACCCAGAAACTCAGCTTTAAAACAAAAATCGGGTCGGTCAACTCAGATCCCTCTCGGTCAACTCAGATTTCGTCGGTCAACTCAGATCATGTTCGGTCAACGTCAACTCAGATCCTGTTCGATCAACTCAGATCCTTCTCGATCAACTAAGATCCTGTTCGGTCAACCCAGATCCTGTTCGGTCAACTCAGATTTATTTGGTCAACTGAGATCCATCGGTCAACTCACATTCTGGATAATCAGCAGTCAACACAGATTCTGTACAGTCAGCACAACTCAGCTATGACTGGTCAACTCAGCTATGACTGGTCAACTCAACTTTGACCAAGGAAATTCAGATTTGGCGAATTCAGATTTGGCGACGAAAACTCAGATTTGGCCCGTGAATTTCAGTAAGCTCTTCACGCGTACAGAGCAGATTTTTTGCAACCGTAATTGCCAATTTGGAGAGATTAATGGCCAATTAAGAGACTCAAATCAATGCCTACACTAATGCTCTCGTAACAGCCATTTTAATGACCATAAAATCAGGAAATTAAGGCTTTAATGACTACCCTTTTGACTCTCATTCCTTCACCTATAAATACCTCGCTATAGTATCAAAGGACCCACACTCACTCCAACAATTTCAGTAAAACACCAGTAGGCTTCCACGTTGAAATTCTGCACAAGCTGTATCAGATTTCGTCCCTTGAACCAATCAAGCTTCAGATTACTATAAGTGGGATTTTGCTATGATATTCGTTTGATATATTATATATGTTACAACCTCAAGCAGAGCTAACATGCTCACAGGACATGCAGGAAAGCCAAAGAGTAAATAACATCCAATCTTCAAGTTAACAAATCAAGTATATTAAAATCCAGTAATTAATACGTCAAGTCCATTACAACAACAACAACTACTCAGTGCATCCCCTGATAATGACTCGACAAAATATACATATAAATATTCATAACTGGGACACTCGATCAACTTCTAAGGGCTCCACTAGAGGACGTATCTCCTAGCCCAGCTAAAGTACCTAGATAACCTGAATGATACAACAGAACCAAAACACCCCCAAAGGCAAAATGGGTCAAACCCAGTACAGATAACACAGTAAAACAACAATCGGAGTACGTTAGATATATGATGTGCTACGCAATGCATGTCCGGTAACAATAAATCTCGGGTACCAAAAACCTGAGGTCAAACAAAATGGTCAACAACAACATGTGGCAACATCATCGGGATTTCGGGAGCTACCCGGTCTGTACCAACGGAAAATATATTTGGCTCATCGTCGAGGGTGACGGGAGCTACCCGCTCGATCGGGACGGCAAACAACGGTGCAATACGACCACCCGCCAGCACCTATCCAAGCCACAACAAACTGAGGGGGTGGGAGCTACCCGGTGCATCCCTAGTGCTCTCCTCGGGAGTATGATACACAAATCCACTCCACGAGAGTACAACTCAAGCCAAGTATCAATGCAACGGTTGGCAATAAAATCTCAAGGCTCAATATGCAAATTTTCATGCTCGATGTCATGACATGTATATGAATATATGCAGTCACATGTCAAAAACAGTACATGCAACAGCATAGTCGCACATATCAAAACATAAAGCACATAATCATACTCTACAAAAGCTGTAACTATCAGTTCCAAATCCGTACCTCCTGTATCTCTTACAAAATACCTCAAATCAGTTCTAAGTTTAGGACAGTACACCCACACTGTCAACTCAGGCAGTAAACAACAGCTCCAACTCACGCACGCTCCACATAACAGATCGCGTAAACCAGCACTTCAGCTAACAAGGTGGAAATCATGCTAAAAACCACAAGAGTCTCCAGCAGCTCAGGAAGCTTACACCACCAACTACAATATGTTCAAACCTAAACGAAATCAGCTTGGAAAATCTAACCCGAAAAGCGACCTAGGGAAAAACAGCTCAAACTAGCTCAAATATACTCTAAATTAAACCATGCTAGTCTCACAACAAATCTAAGGAGAAGAGTATCAACATATAACTCATGGTGACGTGAACTGAAAATCCCAATAGTCGGAAAATGCGAAGAACATCTCGCCTCTACTATCATCGCACTTTTTTCCAGATAACCATAGGCTCCGAGAATGGTAGGGAAGGATGGGTTTGGAGAGAGAAGTCCAACAGTACCAACCTTGCTCCAATCTGAGCCGTCTACCACCGGCTATCGGAAAAGATAAGCTTCAGGTGAACAGTGTCGAGGGTTTCACGATGGGGCTATCATCTCGGGATCTCAGGGTAGACAATATATCTAAGTGTCGGAAAATGGCTAACTCTTGGTCAAAATCTAAGTATATAAATTAAGTTCTCCCGATCTGATCTACAATAACTATCAACCGGCTCGGCACGTCCAGTTCTTCTCTAAGCTGACTCCAGCTCAAAAGAACCAATACGCGCAACAACACACCAGCTCAATGTCAACAGATCAGCACGGGATCCTCAGATCAACTTAGCGCTTCCCAAACATCATGGGCAATATTAGTACGCTACCATCCAGCTGAGGCATCAGATTAGCTTGTTCAAACCAGCATTCAAACCAGCATGCGCTAATCAACAATAAAGTACTATTAGACCTGCTCAGCTCGCACCAGATCACCGCAGCTCGCACCAGATCAGCACAGATCAATCAACACATAATTCGATCAGCTTAATGCAGCTTGATCAGGTCAACACGCTTGATCCAATTCAACAAGCTCAATCAAGATTGGAACTGTTCCATCATATCAGCATTCTTCAACAGATCAGCTCAAGAAACCAGTCCAGCTCAAGCTTGATATGATCCATATAACTTGATTAATCCAACTTAATTAACCTGAACTGATGTTTTGGGCCTCACAGGGAATCGGAGACCCATATCTATCTTTCAATATAAGTATGGAAGCCCGTAGGGGGACGATGAGCTCGGTCCTTGACGTCAGGAATTATTACCTCGAACCTATAGGACATCCCCACTTTCTCCTTAATTAAAGAGATGTCCGACTCTCTTAGATTATAAGCCTTAACCTCATACCAGGTATACCCTGAGGAGAAGAGCTCCACCTCTTCCCGAGAAATCTTAAGTAGCTTTGCTCTATGAGTATCTACAGCGGTCGGGGTCTGCCACCCTCATTCCTAGATCACGAGGACGAGAGGGAATCTAAAGACTGTACTATTTCCCTGACGAGGTTGTTATTGGGGGATGAAAGTTTTTCAAACAGGACTAAAAACTTACAAGTATGAAAAATTCGGTTGGGAGAAATGTCAAACAACTCAAGAGCTCGGGATGCGAATAGAAATTTTGACTGAGTTTTAGTATGATAAGAAAAACGAAAGTCAGAAGGGGTAGCAAACAACCCATACTCACACGCAAATAAATCAGATATGAATGAGTGTGATGCTCCAGTGTCAAATAAAACTCCTGTAGGATAATCAAATATTAGGCAAGTAACTGTATTCATTCCTACGGGCATATCATCAGTCTGCTCCCTAGTCATCTTATTCACTTGAGCCTGCTGAGGTACCAAGTGCTGAGGTTGATAACGCTCTCTGAACCTAGACGCCTTCGGTGGCTGATAACCTGATTGCTGGGGCTGAGCAGGGGGATAGGGTCTCCGGGAAGAATCTCCAGAAGGACCCTGATACGATAGATTAGAGCGTTGTGCCCTGGTAGGACACACCCTCGTAAAGTGTCCAACTTGCCCACAGATATGGCAAACCCCCTGCACTCCATGACGTAGTGAAGTCGGATGTCTGCCACTGACTGCCCAGATCACTGCCCTCGAACTTTCTCCACCAAAACTGTCCGAACTAGAAGAACTCGAACCAGACCTCTTGAATTATTTCCCTCTCGGCCTGAACCTCTGATGATTCGGAGATTGTGGTACCTGAGAAGGCTGGGAAGAATGCGTCCCAGAAGGTGCAGGAATAAAAACTATGTCCAGCTAACGGCTGGACCCAGGATTTCCTATTCAACAGACCTTTCTCAATGTTGATCGCTCAGTTCATGGCATCAGCAACGTGAGGGACATAGGACAGAAGGGAAGAAAAATGTCTAGCATATTCGGTCACCTCCAGATTCTCTTGCACCATGTTATTGAACTCTCACTCCTTGAAGTTGTAGTACGACTCGAGAATGTACTCCTGAGAAAACAGTACAAAAACTCTCTCACAAGATCACCATACCCATCTCAGTCATCGCTCGAGAACTTAGGATTTATGATATATGCTTTGGATGCGACTTCGGAACCACGATTGGAGGTTGGTGACATCTCTGTTGTTTGGGAGTTCCGTAACATCTTTCCAGATGATATTCCTGGATTTCCTCCGAGATGAGATATTGATTTCAGCATTGAGTTGGTGTCAAGAACTGCCCCGATTTCTAGAGCTCCTTAGTGTTGAGCAACAGCTGAATTGAGGGAACTTAAGGACCAGTTGCAAATTTCTAGAGAAGGGCTTCATTAGATCGAGTATGTCACCTTGGGGAGCTCCGATTTTGTTTGTGAAGAAGAAAGATGGGTCAACGCGGATGTGCACAGATTTTAGGCAACTAAAAAAGCAACATTGAAGAAAAAATATCTGTTGCGGAGGATTGATGACTTGTTCGATCAGTTGCAGAGATCAGCGGTGTACTCAAATATTGATTTGTGTTTGGGTTATCATCAGTTGCGGATCTGAGATGAGAATGTTTTGAAGATGGCTTTCCGGACCAGGTATGAGCATTATGAATTTCTGGTGATGCCTTTTGGATTGACGAATGCCCCTACTATCTTCATGGACCTGATGAAACGAGTTTTTTGTGAGTACATTGACCGCTTTGTGATCAACTTTATCGATGATATCTTGGTCTACTCGAGGACCAAGAGGGATCACAAGGAGCACTAGAGATTAGTATTGCAGACTTTGCGAGACTCACAGTGGTATGCAAAGTTCTCCAAGTGCGACTTTTGGCTGGATCGAGTAGTCTTTCTGGTCATGTCATCTCGTCTTAGAGTATTTCAGTGGATCTTAGCAAAGTTGAGGCAGTCATCAATTGGGAGCGGAAAAGAATGTATCTGAGATTTGTATTTTCTTAGGTTTGTTGGACTATTACAGATGTTTCATTGAGGGATTTCGACGATAGCCAGGCCGATGATGCAGTTGACCCAGAAGGATAGGAGGTTTGTTTGGACCAATGAATGTGAGTCTAGCCTTCTGAAGATAAAAGAGAAGTTGACTACGGCTCCTATGTAAGCATTACCCTTAGGATCGGGAGGTTTTGTGGTGTGCTCTGATGCTTCTTTGAGTGGTTTGGGTTGAGTGTTGATGAAGAACGCATGAGTTATAGCTTTTGTGTCTCGATATTTGAAGCCTCGCAAGACAAGATATCCCGTTGATGACTTGGATTTGGCTTCCATCGTGCTAGCCTTGAATATTTGACGCCACTACTTGTATGGAGAGCAATTTTTGATCTACATCGATCACAAGAGTTTGAAGTATATCGTCACTCAAGGACTTCTATTGTGAGATCCAGTACTAGCCTGGGCAAGTGAACCTTGTTTCAGATGCCCTGAGTAGGATAGCCCAGCCTGCGATGCTGGCAGTGTTGAGCATTTCAAAGGTCCACAAGCATTTGGGAACTTCAGGATGGCGTTTTCGCCCTTGGGATGATTTATTTGTGGTTTCCTCGTTTCAGGTTGAACCATATATTGTTGCGGACATTAGAGCAGCATAGAGGACTGACCCGTACATTCATGAGTTGAAGCTGGAAGCCTAATCAGTCCAGTCAGATGATTTTTGTCAGGTCTCGTGCTCAAATCAGAGATAAATCACGCAAACACTAGCGGAAGAAACTAAAAAGTGGTTAAAATTTTTGCTTTTGGCCTGACGGTTTAAAGCAATATAACAGGAGTGTTGTGCTGTGTTGATTGGTGAGATCATCTTAGGCGTAAGTTGAGGGAGAAGAGCAGATTAGGCGAGAGCTGATTGTGCTGGAGAGCTGATTGTGCGCTAGAGCTGATAGTGCACGAGAGCTGACCTGCGCCTGTGAGCATGATCTGTTACGAGCGTGATCTATTTTGTGAGTGTGATCCGTCTGCGAATGCGAACTGTTGGGAGCGAGAGCTGAATTGAGTACGCGTGCAGAGCTACATGCCTAAGCTGAATACAGTGTGGATATGTGAGCTGATCTGAAAAAACTATAGCCCAAATCTGAAGAACTTAAGTCGTATATATACGAACATTGACCAACACTTGGCCATTTTTCTACACCACAAATACCTTATCTTTTGAGAACTTCCGACCTCGATATTTTCCCAAACCCTTGTCGTCACTGTTCATCGACCTGGTATTTTCTCGGTCGTCGGAGATCGGCCGATCAGTTTTGAGCTAAGGTACTACGTTGGAAACCTCTCTTCAAGCTCTACATTTTCGTACCAGTTTAGAGGATGGTAGCAGCCTGAATAGAGAAGTCGAAGAGAAGCTGAAGTGTTCGACCTTTAGCATTTTCCGGCCGATTTACGCTTTGGTTCAGGATCTGTCAATACACCATTCTTCCTGAATTGCATCAAATCTTGTTTTTGAAAAAAAAAAAATTTCCGGCCGCACGTCGTCGCGCCACCGCCGTGCGCGCAAATCACGACATGGATCGCGGCATACATGCGCGCATCCCGCGCGCACGATGCGGCGTGCGTTGCAAACCTGTCACGCACGCCCTGCGCGGACAGCCCGGCGGGCGTTGCGCCAGCTAGCCGGCACCCGTGCGTGCACGTCGCGTGCGGTGGTGCGCGCACCCTCCGCCCCACCTGCGCGAGCCGGTCGTGCTGGTAACCGCCCTCCCGTGCGCACAACGTGCAGCACGCGTGCGGGCGGCGTGCGCACACCCGCCGCCCCACCTGCACGAGCTAGTCGCGCAGGTGGCCGCCCCCCGTGCGCACTCGTTGCGCACAGGGGCGCGCACAGCGTGCAGCACATGTCCCGGACGGCCCGAGGGGTTTTTGGGCCAATAC
>KV007457.1:16088-43951 GCA_001598015.1 Dorcoceras hygrometricum
ATTTATGTCAATTAATTGAGATAATTGAATAGATAATGTTTGGGATGATCGAGAGCCGTGCCCAATGTGTTAGGTTTATGCTAGGTTTTACAATTCTTGGTTGTAATATTGTTGAATTCATTTCAAAGTGAGCCTGGTTTATGGCCCGTTCCCACCCGTTTAAAATGTGTCCCTATTTGTTATGGCTATTTAAATGTAAATATTAGACTTTGTGGGAGGATAAATTTGAAGATGGTGGAGATGATGATCAAAGATATTGAAGACCAAAGACTTGTAAAACTGAAAACTTATGTAATAGGTTTGCATTTGCATATTGCATGTCATCTATGATTGGACCTAGATCCGTGCTTGGCAACCACGGATCGCATAGCTCTCGCTCATCGATCATTCCAATTATATATGTAAAATATATATATGTTGAATCCGCAATTTTTAAATTTGATTTAAAATTATTGAGACCAAATTTCAAAATTAAAATCCCTCATTTTAAATTTGATTTAAAATTTATATCAAGATGTAAAGTTTCGTGATTAAATTGAAGGAACTTAGTTTGTTGATAATTATGAAGAAATGTGATTAAACGTTATCTAAGGGAGTTCTTTATAGACTGGCTAAAAAACGGCTTGTACCGGCTAAGTCTCCCTGAAGGGCGTTGCTTTGTCTAATGAGGTTGGTTTTTAAGTGGGCCTTAGCCCCTCCAACCACCTGGAAGTACTCTTAGACAATGTTAGTCCATGACTTCTTAATTGATCATAAAACAAAAGTTTATTCGATAAGATCATGAAGCTAAGGGAATTTAAATATTATTTAAAATTTCCTACCTTCCATCAACAATGGGTGTACATCGATGCTACCCGCATACATAGCCCGGCTCATATTATTGGGGGGGTTCTGTGTGCCGGAAAGTTGTACACGTCATTGACACTTGCTGTGAGTTGGTTCAAACTCCCTTTAACGTTGGCTCATATTATTGGGGACATTAAGGGGACCGTCCATCACGACTCAACATTGATGGGTTATCTTGACACGTGATAGTAATCGGCGTCATATTATTGGGCCCTTACTGGACGTGAAAATACATGGAGGTTGCACCTGTTGCAATTAGGCTATACCTTTTGAAGGTCATGATTGGCTGATATTATTCGGGACCATGATTTCTTGATTGGACTCTGTGTACCCACTAATGAAACTTGCTTTCTCGATTTCATTAGAGGGTGGTGAAATCATTAAAATAGTGGGAGGGTAATTCATAAAACTGAATGACCATGTTTTATGTCTTAGCGTTTTTCATGAATAGTCAGTAATGCATATATGTTTTTCTTTTCAGTATCAACTGCTTTCATTATGTCTTCGATCAAAAATCCACTTGCTGCTATACTGGATAGCAACAAGTGCACTAGCTTAAACTACGAAGATTGGCTTCGAAACCTCAAGATTGTCTTGGCTTCAGAGAAACTTCTCTACACGCTAGAGAAGAGCCCTCCGAAGGAAGCCCCTGCCAATGTCAGTCCTGAGGAGCTGGCAAAGCTGGAAAAATGGTGGGATTATGAGCTTAAGGCACGATGCTATATGATAGCATCTATGTCCAACGAATTGCAGCGGTGATTTGAGAAGACAGAGTATGCTGCTGGCATACACCTTCTTCTCAAAGAGCTGTATGGGGAGAACTCTCGGACTGAGAGGTTCACTACTGTCAAGGAGCTCATGACGAGTCGCATGCGCAAGGGGACTTCGGTCCACGAGCATGGGATCCGTATGATTGGGCTTATTGAGAAGCTAGTGGGCCTTGATATCACGCTTCCACATGAGCTGTCTGTGGATCTGCTTCTCCTCTCCCTGCCTGTTGCGTTCGACCCCTTTGTGGTCAACTTTAACATGAACAAGCTGGAGGCCACCCTTGAAGAGGTGGTAAACATGTTTGTCGTGTTCGAGGGGACCATAAAGAAGGACAAGCCCGTCCTCCTTTTGGGCTCTTCTTCCTCTGCGAAGAAGGGGCCAAAACGCAAGGGTAAGAAGCGTTCTGCCCCTGCGAAAGAGGGAAAGCCCTCCAAGAAGCCCAAGGCAAGGACTTCAAAGCAGAACAAGTCTGAGGATGTTTGTCACCACTGCCACAAGCCTGGCATTGGAGGAGGAACTGTAAGGATTACCTCGAGCAGTTGCGAACTGCAAAAGGTATGTTCTACATTGAAATAAATATGTCTCTTAACTCGAATTCTTGGGTACTTGATACCGGATGTGGATCTCATATCTGCAATGACTTGCAGGTAATGACAAGAAGCCGGCGTCTTAGGGAGGATGAGACCCACTTGAGGCTTGGCAACGGAGCAAGGGTTGCGGCCGAAGCCAGTCGGAGATGTGGCGTCTTAGGGAGGATGAGACCCACTTGAGGCTTGGCAACGGAGCAAGGGTTGCGGCCGAAGCCATCGGAGATGTTTATTTATTTCTTTCTTCAAATTTTAAGTTTTTGTTGAGAAACGTTTTATTTGTTCCTGAATTAATAAAGAACATCATTTCCGTTTCTATGCTTGATAGTGATGGATATTCTTGTCATTTTGCCAATTCGATTTGAAATATTTACAAGAATGAATGTTTAATTGGAATTGGGGAACGCGAAAATGATCTATACGCCTTGAAATTGAGAGAAGTTCCAACTCGTGATGTGGAAACACACACAACAACGATAAAAAGGAAAAACGATAGTTTAAACCCGGCACAACTTTGGCACGCTAGGCTAGGTCATGTTTCCTTAAATAGGATGAACAAGTTGATTAGGAGTGACATGATTAATATGTCTGATATTAACTCCCTACCAACTTGTGAATCTTGTATCATGGGAAAAATGACGAAATTGCCCTTCACGGGCAAGCCTGAACGTGCTGAAGGTCTATTGGATTTGATCCATACTGATGTGTGTGGCCCACTTAGCATTGGTACTAAGTTCGGTCACACCTACTTCATCACCTTTACCGATGATCACTCTAGGTATGAGTACTTGTACTTAATGAAGCACAAGTCTGAATCATTTGAAAGGTTCAAGGAATTCAAGGCTGAAGTAGAAAATCAACTGGGAAAAAGTATTAAAACACTTCGATCCGATCGAGGTGGAGAATACTTGAGTTCCGAATTTCAAGACTATCTTAAATAGAATGGGATTCTCTCACAGTGGACCCCTCCGGCTACACCACAGCTCAACGGTGTAGCGGAGCGTCGTAATCGGACCTTGATGGACATGGTTCGATCTATGATGAGTTTCACTGAACTTCCTACTTCATTTTGGGGCTATGCACTCGAAACGGCCGTAATGTTGTTGAACAATGTCCACACCAAGACAGTGGATAAAACTCCATATGAGATATGGATGGGCAAGCCGTCCAAGTACTCATACTTGAGGATTTGGGGATGTCCTGGTTACGTGAAGTAGACAGTGGGAGATAAGCTGGATAACAGATCCATATTATGCTACTTCATTGGGTATCCAAAGAATTCTATTGGATACTGCTTCTACTATCCCAATGAAACAAAAGTGTTTGTTTCTAGAAATGCCACCTTTCTGGAAAGGGAATTTCTACTTGATAGAAAAGGCAAGATAGTAGAACTTGAAGAGGTTAGAGAACCAACTGAAGTACCAAGTGAATCTCCCGCACCTTAAGAGCCAATCCTTGATATGGACACACCTAGGAGATCTGAAAGGGTTCCTAGGGCTCCTGTTAGATATGGTTTCCTCCTTGAAGACGATCAAAGTGATCAAACTGTTGGATGTGATCCAAGAACCTTCAAGGAGGCAATTTTCGATGTTGATTCTAATTTGTGGCTTGAAGCAATGCAATCTGAGATTGACTCAATGCATTCGAACCAAGCCTGGACTCTCGTGAATCCTCCCGAAGGAATAATTCCTATTGGGTGCAAATGGATATACAAGAGAAAACTTGGGCCTGATGGTAAGGTACTGACCTACAAGGCACGACTGGTCGCGAAAGGTTACACTCAAAGACAAGGTGTTGACTATGATGAAACTTTTTCACCAGTCGCAATGTTCAATTCAATTAGAATCCTACTAGCCATATCCGCATGGTACGACTATGAGATATGACAAATGGATGTGAAAACTGTGTTCCTTAATGGAAACATTAAGGAAGAGATCTATATGACGCAGCCTGAGGGTTTCACATCTGTAGGAAGTGAGCATAAAGTATGCAAACTTCAGAGATCGATCTACGGTCTCAATCAAGCATCAAGAAGTTGGAACCTGAGACTTGATGAAACAATTAAAGAATTTGGTTTCATCAAGAATCCCGAGGAGCCATGTGTGTATAAGAAGGTAGTTAAAAATGCTGTGAAATTTCTTGTACTTTATGTTGATGACATTCTACTCATTGGGAATGATGTAGGAATGATGCAGTCAACTAAAGTATGTTTGTCTAGCAGATTCTCGATGAAGGTAGCATCCTATATTCTAGGAATACATATCTATAGAGATAGATCGAAAAGGATGCTCGTACTCACCCAAGCAACCTACATCGATACCATACTTCAGCGGTTCTCTATGGAAGAGTCCAAGAGAGAACACCAACCTATGTGTCACGGGGTCACTCTATCTAAGTCTATGTGTCCGAAGACTGATGAGGAGATAGAGAGTATGACGCGTGTGCCATATGCCTCGGCAATAGGTAGTATTATGTATGGGATGATCTCAACTAGACCGGATGTCGCATATGCTCTGAGTGTCACGAGCCTCTACCAAGCAAATCCCAGCCAAATGCATTGGAAGGCCGTGAAAGATATTCTTAAGTACTTACGAAGGACTAAGAATATGTTCATGGTCTATGGGGGTGGTGAACTAAAATTGGAAGGCTACACTGATTCTAGCTTCCAATGCGATGTGAACGATTCAAAGTCGACCTCTAGATTTGTATTCATGCTCAATGGTGGTGCTGTCTCTTGGAAGAGTTCCAAGCAAGACACCATCGCGGATTCAATCACTGGGGCTGAGTATATCGCAGCATCAGCTGCTGGTAAAGACTAAAATTGGAAGGCTACACTGATTCTAGCTTCCAATGCGATGTGAACGATTCAAAGTCGACCTCTAGATTTGTATTCATGCTCAATGGTGGTGCTGTCTCTTGGAAGAGTTCCAAGCAAGACACCATCGCGGATTCAATCACTGGGGCTGAGTATATCGCAGCATCAGCTGCTGGTAAAGAGGCTGTTTGGATAAGGAATTTCGTCCAAGAGTTGGGCGTAATCCCTGAAGGAGTTGGTCCAGTCTCGGTGTACTGTGACAACACAGGTGCCGTTTTGCAAGCAAAGGAACCTAGTTCTCACCAAAGATCCAAACATATACTGAGGAAATACCACATAATCCGGGATATTGTGGCTAGAGGTGACATAGCAGTTGAGAGAGCCGCCTCTGCAGACAACATTGCTGATCCACTTACGAAGCCCTTGCCAGGACCATTGTTTGAAAAACATCACGAAGCAATGGGACTGCGTCTGATGAGTAGTTAGCTTTAGGGCAAGTGGGAGATTGTTAGAGTATGTGTCCAACTAGCCAACTTGTGGCGTGTGTGTTCTTGTTGACTCTACGTAAAACGATCTTTATTTATGAAATTCGCATTCTTTTATGGCATTCTTTATCTTCATTATTATGATTACAATTGTTGGATAAAGATCTTGAATGCACTATAGTGTATGTTAGATGTGATAGTTGACTTGATTGCTATCATGAAATACATGTAATAGTCACTGTATATTCTAAACATGTTCCTAGTCAATTGGACCGTCCAAAAGAGGATAAGGGCCGCCCGAGCTTGAGACTAGCATCTGCGATGTGAAGCACCACGTTTCATTGGTAGGGAACATAGTGATGTTCTGAGCATGCAGATGGGTAGTGACCTGATGATCTATTGAACAACCCACGTACGGACTTTCCAAGTGGTTACCATTTGTCGAGTGGATTAAGTCTGAGGTCTTGGTTGTGAAGATGAGCCCTCATTACTCGAAACGTCATTGAGACTCTACATGATAGGTACCTCACTTTGACCTGTTTACCGACTCAGTTTGGGTCATCAGGTGGCATGGTTGGGTGAGGTCTCGATGCATGTAGGAGTCGATGCTTCGTTGTCGAGGATTCACTGCTCGCCCTTGTGCGTGGATATCCTATGCTTTCTGAGGAGATAATAGTGTGATAAATATCTGGCCAGAGTACTAGATGTGTTTTGGATAAATGATTTTACCTAGTAACACATGCGATGTCACTATTTGATCTCCAAGATGTATGCATGGTTATTGGATCTCTAGCAACTCTCGATTTACCAATGGTCGTTGATATGATCGGGATATTTGAGTTGAAAGGACCGTACCGTACGCTAACCATGACCGACTGTGTGAGGACCCACCCCGCTCCTTCTTGAGCCATGAGAGTGGACCCTCCCTCACAGGACTACCCACACCCCTGGAAGTGTGGTTAAACTATCTTCCCAGGGAATCGAACTTGGGTTACCAGGCTTAATGCCCAACATTCACCTTCCCTGGTACCACTTGAGCTAGTAGCTCAAGTGGTACCAGGGAAGGTGAATGTTGGGCATTAAGCCTGGTAACCCAAGTTCGATTCCCTGGGAAGGCAGTTTAACCACACTTCCAGGGGTGTGGGTAGTCCTATGAGTGTAGGGTCCACTCATGGCTCAAGAAGGAGCGGGGTGGGTCCTCACAATATCTGTCGGGATACTCGGGAGAAGATAAGGAGAAGTGGGATTATAAAAATGACTAAGTGTTGGTCAACAATTATATATATATTCCCATCGTATCTACAGTAAATTCAAACCAGTTCAGACCTCTCCACTGTACCAGATCAGGCACATAGAACAGCTCGGAGCATCCAGCACATCTCTAAGCTGGGTATCTACAGTAAATTCAAACCAGTTCAGACCTCTCCACTGTACCAGATCAGGCACATAGAACAGCTCGGAGCATCCAGCACATCTCTAAGCTGGGTTGCTACCAGCCGTCGCCTATTAAACCAGACTTTATTCTGATTTAATCTAGCAAATACCGATTACAAAATCATCAAGTTCTGATATTACCTTCAACCAAAAGAACAAGAAGAACTTGGAAATTACGAGGAAACAAGACTGGAAATGCTCAACGTTTTAAATAACATCCACAACTACATCGTTCACTTCGTAAAACTTATTTTCATTTGAAAACCAGAAATCCATCGTGAACCCGTACATCAAACATACATATCAATACCAGCAGAACATGAACAAAGGCTGATATTAAACATACTTTGGCAAGAATCTCAGCATGAAACAAGAATGATACATATGCTTTCATGGCGTAGCAAGAATCATATTTACTTGCCTCAAGGAGAAGGAAAATCACAAGACACAGCAGGCCACTAACAGAGAGTCTTCCCCCAGCGCAGCAATGTGTTATCTATTTTATTTGGTGCAAAAATGAACATTTTCTTGCAAATAATTGAACTTATAGTTCACAAGGACAGTGGCATGGGAGTCTGATTTGTTAGTGGGAAAAACACTTGAGTAAGCATGGTGTCCCACGCCTAAATCTCAAAAATTTACTTTAAATCCCCTGTTACTATTTTGATTTGCAAAAGTGCTACATAAATGGAGATTTTAACCATCCTCTCATACCAGCCCTGACATTTTGTAAAGTTTAAAATTGCTTGGCCGCGCTTGGTTGACAACTGATCGGACCTCTGCACATTATGAACTCTAGAAATGAGAAATCAGTCCTTCAAACAAATAGTAAAGGCTGAAATCTTGAAATCAGAATTAGGTTCTCAAATCACAGAGATTAGAATTAGTGGTCCTATGGATTTTGGGGCGTTACAGACTGGTTCTTGCAGGCACTATCAATGATACCTAGGGGATCATGGGGCGATGTTTCTAGACGCTTTACCATGATCCGATGGGTTAGTCCGATAATGTGATTTCGGAGTCGCAAATATTGTGAGCCCGCGGCTAGCTGTATTCTTGAACCATTGAGGGTCACACAAGTATTGGTTTCTCAATTCCCATATGGAAATTAAGCTCAATTTGTTGAGTGTAGTAGGAGGAAGGATGGAAGTGTGACTTCCTAAAATTAAATAGGGTGGAAATGCAATTTCCTTAAGCTTGGACTAGTTTGATTATCCTTAAAGCTTATAGGGGCCTAACTGCTATTTTGGATTAGGTGGTCCGAAAAATATTTTCACATCATAATGCTCAGTTTTGTAAACTGTGTAGATCGGTCAGATCTGATCGTCGATCGGGATTATGATGAAGCCACAACGATGGACTTGAAATCAATGTACACCTGGTCCTGGGCCCGACCCAATCCCATTAACTTGGTTTAAGCCCATGAAAAATCTATAAATATGGGCCCTGGGGTATTCATTCAAAACAAACCAAAAGCTGCTCAGCTAATATTTTCTCCCTTCCTCTTCTCCCCTCGCCGCCGTCGCCGTCGCCGCCCGCCGCCGACCTCCGCCGTCAGAGTTTATTCCAACCATTCTTGCGAGGTGATTCCGTCCGTGAAACTTTTGTTGGTTTTCTAGTGAAACCGGTGAAGGAATTGAGATTCCAGTCATGGACCGGATTAGGAGGCCGTAGCTTTTCAACCGTTGAAGTGCCAATTTCCCCGTGGAATTGGTCGGAGCCAAGCGCCTAGACGCCAGCAAGAAAACATTCTATGAATGGTTTTAATTATTATATAGGTGTATTGATCGTTCCTGGGCTCCAATTTTTAATTCTTCCGCTGCGCCTGGGGAGCGGGATCCGGATCCGTCGCTGCACCAACAACCTAATGGTATTTCAGAGTTTAGAGGTGCCCCAATGGAATTGGGAGCACATTGCTATGGATTTCGTTACCCATGTGCCTCGTTCGAGCCGAGATTGTGATGCAGTTGGAGTAGTGGTTGATAGACTTTCTAAGTCAACCCGCTTTATTCCCTACGATATGACATGTTCTATGAAGAAAATGACGAGCATGTAGATCGACCATGTGGTAAGATTGCATGGCGTGCCGGTATCGATAGTGTCTGACAGGGACCCTAGGTTTACTTACCAATTTTGGAAGAGCTTGCAGGCAGCTTTGGGGTCTAGATTGGCTATGAGTACAGAGTACCACCCCCCCAGAAAGATGGCCACTGAGTGGACCATACATACTTTAGAGGATATGCTGCGAGCAATAGTGATGGATTTCGGTGATGGTTGGCAGGATTCCTTGTCTTTGGTATAGTTTTCATACAACAATAGCTACCAAGTGACCATCATGATGGTACCATTTGAGGCTTTGTACGGTAGGAAGTACAGTTCGCCTATCTGTTGGGAAGAAGTTGGGGACAGACAGTTGTTTTCGCCAGAGAAGGACCAAGTTGAGTTGATTCGGCAGAGAATGAAGGCTGCACAAGATCACCAAACCAGTTATGCGAATAAAAGGCATAGGCCTTTGGAGTTTCTAGTTGGTGATCGAGTGCTCTGTGAGTTTCTATTTTCAAGAGCGTGATGAGATTCAAAATGAAGGGTAAGTTAGCTCCTAGTTCATCGGTCCGTATGAGATTATCAAATGAGTCAGATCCTTAGCGTACAGGTTGCATCTTCCGGCTGAGTTGTTATCGATGCATGATGTGTTTCATGTGTCAATGTTGAGGAAATATGAGCCAGATCCTTCCCATGTGTTGAGAATCGATGAAGTTGAGCTGGACAGACCTTGAGCTACATTGAATATCCAGTGAGGATTCTGGACAAAAAGGAGAAGAAATTGAGGAATAAGACCATACTATTGGTTATGGTGTAGTGGAGTAAACATGGAAGAGAAGAGGCTACCTGGGAATTGGAAGCCAAGATGAAAAAGAGTGGCCTCATCTATTTGAGTACTGATTTCTCCCATGTGTTCTGTGTATTTTCTGGTTGTGTTAAGTGATGATCCATTTATGTAGTCTGTGTTGTGATTTGTTTTGGTTGTGTGAGCTATTGCATTTGATTTCAAGGATGAAATCTGTTCGATGGAGGGGAGAATGTGAGGATTGTAATTAGTCGATGTGATTACTGGCTTAATAGGACAATTTTAGAGAGTTAATTGTGAGCTGATCTGTTGGAATGAGCTGAGTTGACCATCGTGACCTGCACTGACCGTTGTGAGCTGAGTTGACTATCGCGAACTGATCTAAAGTCCGTAAGCTGAATAGAGCATCCTATGCTGAATTGGAAGGGTGCGTTCTGATTTGAGTCTTCTAAGCTGAGCGGCGTGGAGTATATCCAAAGATGATATTGTAATCTATTTTCTTGTAGTGCGATCAGGCAGTGTAGCTGCTCTGAACTGCTATCAGTTTGAGTTGTAAGGCGTAAGCTGGATTCAGCTTTCGGAGTTACGCAGCATTCTGAGCTGAGTAGTAAGATCAGGAGTGTTGTGTTGTGTTGATTGGTGAGATCATCTTAGGCGTAAGTTGAGGGCGAAGAGCAGATTAGGCGAGATCTGATTGTGCTGGAGATCTAATTGTGCACTAGAGCTTATAGTGCACGAGAGCTTACCTGCGCCTATGAGCATGATCTGTTACGAGCGTGATCCGTCTGCGAATGTGAACTGTTGGGAGCGAGAGCTGAATTGAGTACGCGTGCTGAGCTACATGCCTAAGCTGAATACAGTGTGGATATGTGAGCTGATCTGAAAACACTAACACTATAGCCCAGATCTGAAGAACTTTATACAGTTATGTGTGCTGATCTGAAAAAACTATAGCCCAAATCTGAAGAACTTAATTCGTATATATACGACCATTGACCAAAACTTGGCCATTTTTCTACACCACAAATACCTTATCTTTTGAGAACTTCCGACCTCGATATTTTCCCAAACCCTTGTCGTCACTGTTCATCGACCTGGTATTTTTTCCCGATCGTCGGAGATCGGCCGATCAGTTTTGAGCTAAGGTACTACGGTTGGAAACCTCTCTTCAAGCTCTACATTTTCGTACCAGTTTAGAGGATGGTAGTGGCCTGAATAGAGAAGTCGAAGAGAAGCTGAAGTGTTCGACCTTTAGCATTTTTCGGTCGAGTTATGCTTTGGTTCAGGTAACCGTGTTCTGCTGGTGTTAGTTTCAGTTGTTAGCGTTAATCTTTGAGTTGGAGAAGCGTTCTGTGTTTAGTCTAAGTCGTTTGGATTTGAGAGCTTCGACCGTGAGTTGAGTAAGCTTTGCTCGAGCTGAATTTCTTGGGTATTCTATTCAGATTTGTATCTCTCTTGTGGTTTCTGACGTGATTTCGCCACCCTGAGCTATTGGTCGTGAGCTGTGTGTTGACGATGGTGTGAGCTGTTCTAGTCATGAGCTTTTTTGAGGTATTTCGATAAGATGTGGGCAAGGTACGAATTGAGCTTGTACTTACAGCTTTGAGATAATCATGTGAACGTATCTATGGGTGTACCGACGTTGAACTGTGGTTGTGTGCTGATTTGCCAAGTCGTGTGCATTGCATGACTTGATACCTTAACTGTTGTATTTGTACTATATGCTGCTATGATTTTCGATGATTTGCATACATACATATCATGGTGAGCCTAATCCTTTGAAACCGATTTTGATGATTGAATAGTACCAGTATGCTTTTTTGAAAATAAAATGAGGTGTCAGCTGGCTCCCATAACCTCGACTCCCCACTGTGAGATTTGTGTCGTCGTGAGGACCAGTGGGTAGCTCCCACCCATCAAAGAGCTAGGCACCAGTTGGGTTGAGCTTGATGATTATGCTACTGGTACTGCATGTGAGAACGACCAGATAGCTCCCATACTCTCACATGTGTTGTGGCCACTTATATATTTGATTGCCAGCTGAGTCACTGTGCTTTGGATCCCGATGATTATTTGTAACCCTCATGCATCGCACGGCATGATATGTTGCATGTTTTATTTGATAACTGTTTCATGATTTCTCTTTGTACTGAGGTTGACCTCGTTTGTTTCCCTTTAGGGCTGCTTTGGTCATGTGTTTGACCAATGCAGGTTTTTCAGATAGATCAGCTGGTCCAGGTGATACGTCAGTTGGTAGAGCCTCATAGGAGTTTGATGTCCCAGTTATGTATATGTCGTATCGAGTCATTGCCAGGGGATGCCCCATGTAGTTGTACTTTTGGGTTGGACTTTTTGCGCATGATGTTTACTGTTGATGTTGTAGTAAACAGTATTTTGAGTATGTGAATATTTTGAAGATATATTTTCTGTTCAGTCCAGAAAAATTTTAACCACTTTTTAAGATTTCACATTTTACTGTTGATTGTGTGCTTATTCCTGTATTATGAGCACCGGGCCTACAGTAAGGAATGGAGACGTGGTTACCTATTTATAAGATTTTGGGTCTTACCTCAATCATCCGATCTCCCTGACAACGAATGGTTCAGATCATCTCGGGAATTATAACCGTCTCCTCGAATACCAGGCAGGGATTATGTTGATCGTCCGATTCAAATTTAATCGTGACCATGGTATGAGTTTACACGGATCATGGTTTTTTCAGAAACACAATCCCGACCTCGGGTCCCGACCACTACTGTGCATAGTCCTAAACTTCAATTCTTCGTTTAGGACCGATTCGGGGATACTCTTGATACCACAAGTATTTACCACCTCGGAACCTCGAGGTGGCGCACTTAGACCTCGAGGTAAGAGCACATATAAGTGCACCACCTCGAGTACTTATAGTGAGCGTCCACCACCAGGTCACCTCGGTCTCCGAGGTGATTTCACATTTGAGCATGTCACATCGAGATAGAGAGGACCAAGCAAGTGTCCGAGCACTCCTTACGGTTTTCGGCCTACACGTCCCTGATAGTGCTCTATAGGTACCCACGGCTCATCACAGGCAGTACCTCCAGGACACCTCGGGCCTCGAGATATAGAGCATCTAGCTTGATGACACAACCTCGAGGTAAGAGGTCGGATATTGGTAAAACGTCCCATCACAACCACTTGACCCTCTTGTCTACCTCATGATTAGCCCTGACAAAATCTGCAAAACCCATACCTGCGTATGATTATTCTTGTGGCGTGCACGCAAAGTCTGCAGAGCCCACTCCAGCTCATGATTACGAGGTAACAGACACGCAACTGCTTGGCCCCTCCTATAAATACCCGGGTATGTCTTGTTTGTATGGATTCAAGAACCTCATATTCTATGCACTATATACTGTTATTTCATCTCGATCACTTGAGCTGACTTAAGCATCAGAGGACTTCATCGGAAATACTTCTGGAGCCTGACCAATGTCTTGGTTGCAGGAACCCCGAAGTACATCCTTCCGAGGACATTTCTCCCAATTTGTGACGACAGGTCACCATAAACTCATTCATCCAATTTCCCTGGCCAAACCCGAGGAGTGACCTCCTGACGCTATTGTATAACATGGTGGCAACTCATTGGCCAGGAAAAAATTCGGTTGCGTCACTTTCTTTTAAATGGTTCTTCTATTATTGATTGCCCTTATATATATTTAAAAAATAATATTAAATTTACTGTGAGATGAATCAACTTAGTTCGTATTTACGTGAAAATAAGATGTTTGGTATATGAAAAGTAACACTTATATTAGTCAAGTCGAAGGGTCCAAGAATCATCTTATGAAGTTGATCCATTAGATGATCCACACGAGTCATTTACTCTGAGTCAAAAGCAGCAACACTTGCACAAATTATGAAATTTTGTGGCTAAAGGTAAAGTGAATTGAAAGCATAAGCATATAAATTGCGCAATCCCAATCATAAGATATCACTGACCAAAACTCAAAGGGAAAACGAAAGGGATCCATTGGTCTCCCTTTAGACCAGTGCACTCATGTGTGCTATATTCTCTAGCAACATCAACAAAGGACTCAGATATGCCTACCATTCCAAGGGAATTTCTATATAATACCAGGTGTACACATCCATTTGATCGACACCATTCAATTAATATGGAACCCACAAATGTATGAGGATCTTATATCAAATGAACGGTGCATATTATATCGAATTATTTCACCTAGCGGAGAATATAAATTCACTTTCCACATTTGTAGATTTATGTCACCCTATAGAATCAAAATTAAGCGGCGGTGTTTTTCTACGTCCCGAAAGTTCGCTTCACATACGATGTAGTGAAATATGGTCTTTGGACCCCCAATTTATGGTGTGAGTTCTTGAAAATTTGAAGACCTATATCATCCAATGGTTTGTGAAATACTAAATACTCTCGGTCAAATACAGAGAGCCTGTAATATTCTGCATATATCTGATAGTTTCCAACCAACTTTTCTATTTTAACATATGTTGTACTGAAAGCAGAACAATTTGTACTACGCACAAATCTCACTTCCAAGTTTTTAGCTTATCCATTTCATTTCAAATATTTGCTCCGAGTTCCAAAACATGCATATACTTGTCAGAATAGTCTTATGTCTGTCACAGTACTTTGTAATTTCACTAAAATCAAGACATGTCGTATACTCGGTCGTGTAGAAGTTTTTAAGTTTTTTGCGGAATCAAACGGATTGAAATACAAGACAACTCCCTTTTTTCACGGAATATACTTTACTTATATGTTGGCAACTACGGATATTTGACAGTTCACTTATCTTTACTTAATGTGTATTACTTTGAATATGGTAGGTTCTTGCGGAGTTTCAACATAAATATTAATTAACGTATCAAAAAATAAGATATATAGCCGATGTATTGCTCTAAATTGCCTTTTGTCATGTTTTTGTTCCGTAAATTTCCATTTTGTTAGTCAAAATGCTGATTAAACATTCGGAAACAAGTCATCAATTTGTTGAATGTCATTATTTTTTAGTGCTAAATCATCATTTTTTGGCGTCTCAACGCAAAGAGGAACGATCAAATACAAAGCTTAACTGACTGCAACAGAAGTTTGATAAGTAAACGGGAGAAAGTGAACAAACTATAAAATTAGAAGACTAACAAATTCACTATGATCTCATAAAATTATTTTAAATTGTTACAATTATAAAACTAACAATAGCGTAACATTTATAAAATACGAGTTAAGTGAATTAAATATTATATTAGACCAGAAATTTATTAAAACTTATTTCAATTACTTTTTGAATTAAAAAGAAAAACATGACAGAGTTCTTCGGATTTGCGGCAATTGAGATGCTAATTTGAATTGGCTAAATATATTTTCTAATATTTCGAAGCTATTATATTACATACACAACTTGTACAGCCTTTGGGTTTCCTAACCTAACAATTCTTGCATTTTTGGATCAAATTATCCTCCGATTGAATTGATTTTCAAGGTAAATACCTATTCCCGCGGCATTCCCTGGCCTCAGGCTGAGCTCCGCCATCGGAGGAGGATGAGGCAGCCGGCATTCCGCCGCACTTCTGACACCTTGCGGACAACAATATCTGTCGGCAAGACGGACAGGACGAGTGAGATCCCAGCCACGTGTCGATGCAGGCAACGTGGAACCCGTGGCCACACTGCGGCAGCACGCGGATCTCCTCCCCGGCGGCGAACTCCGCGAGGCAAATGGCGCAGTCGGAGAGCTTCTCCGCCTGCTCCTTGTCCTCGCCGTAGGTGTGCTTCGGCAGCGCCTTGAGAACCTTCTTCTTCAGTCCCTTGTTCGCCACGGAGGGTACTGGTGGAGCCGATGCGGTAACTGAGGAGGCTCCGCCGGTGATGCGCCGGATCCAGGTGCACCGTGCTACGGCGACTAAGCCTAGTACGCAGATGAGAGCGCATAGGAGAGCGGCGAGTATGACCACGAAGTCGGCGTCGATTGGCTCCGACGACTGAGAGTTGTCGTGGGATGGCGGCGGCGGCCGCGAATTTGCGCCGCCGAGGAGACGTGAACGGGCAGGCATGTGGGGAGAGAGGAGGGGAGAAAGAGAGGATGTGTGGTGCGGATATGTCCTCCTCATGGCTTTAACTGTGGAAGCGGAGGTATTCTAGTATCAATTATTTATTAATTTTGTTTATAAAAAAATATCATTTAAATTTATGTTCTTATATTTCCAGAGAAAAGCTAAAATGAACACTTTTATATGATATTGTTATAATTTATTATCCATAATGAGGTTTGCAAATTCTTTGTAGACAGATATTTGCCGACATTTTATAAGTTTTCTAAACATATTGTAAGCTGTTTTCCTAAGCTGGAGCGATTTGGGTGTTTTGATTAGTTTATTGATAAGATGTTGAAGTATTTCTTGAAATTTTAAAAACAATGAAAAAGAATATTATTATATTCCAAAAGATAGATGAATATAGGAAGATTGAGGCTCCGTTTGGACACGTTTTATAAAAACGTTTTTAGTGTTTTTAAAGTAAAAAAACTTAAAAGTATGTGTTTGGACAAGATTTTATAAAATTTTTTTGAAAAATATTTTAAAAAACTAGTTTTGAAGTACAAGTGAAAGATGTTTTATAATGATTTTAAAATACAAAATATAGGTAAATTTGATGGGAATTGTCAATTTAATTTTTTTTTGTTAGAGTAATCATTCAAATGCTATTTTAATACTATTTATTAAGTATAAATCATTTTCTAAAATAATTATCTAAATATTTTTTAATTTAAAAATATTTTTATAAAATAGTTATCCAAACACATACTTACCTTTAAAAAATTTTCAAAATATTTTACAAGAATTTTTTTAAAAATATTTTTATAAAAATATTCTTATAAAACGTGTCCAAACGGAACCTAAATGACTTAAGGAATAAATTAAGTTTTATTATAAATATTTATTTATTTTATCGGTTGCATGTACAATAATTGGGTTGAGATTGATAGTTATTATTATTTAATTCACAATATGATTATGTCTTAATCCCATCCTCTGTAGAAATGTGAACCAAAGGTATTTCTATAATAATACTAAAGCTAAAAGTATGTCAAGTACTTCGTTCCTTTTGATTTCCCCTGGAGACAACCCCATTTCTTGACACGTGCCAGCAATACCAATGCTTACCCCACATAAAAAGACTTGATCACACTTGCTAACTAGTACCTTCCTAAAATAATAAAAAAATTTCACTCGATAATAATGATAATAGTATTATTAAATAGTTAAATGATTAATATTAATTATTAATTATTAGATATCTAAATATTAAATGAAATGATTAAATTTTTTTCTTTTAATCATTTCATTTGTTTATAAATAGATACTTTTTATTGTAAAACACACAAAAATATACAAATTCTCTCTTACTTTAATTCTCTTTAAATTAAGAAAATTGTTGGATCTGTGTAACATATCAGAATCTTAATTTTGATGAACACAAAACCTATTTCTGTTTCTAACGTTTTAATCTAGTGCTCAGGCCAAATATGAATCAGCTCTGTAGCGAGCTGGTTCGGATCAGACGCAAGCTGGTTCGTATCAGACACAAGCTGGTTCTGATGCAACGCGAGCTGGTTCAGATAAGAAAAGCACTGTAGCAGAACAGCTGATAACAGAAGAGCGCACTGTAACAGAACAGCTGCGAGATGATAGAGTCGAACTGAGTGCAGATTGAGAAGGTGTCCAAGTTGGAACAATAGAGGATGCCCAAGCTGGTCCAGCAGAGGACATCTAAGCTGATCGAGCAGAGGACCGCCAAGCTGGTCCAGCAGACATCTACGCTGATCCAGCTTAGAGCAAAGATCAGCACAGACGAAATCAGTTCAGCTTAGCAGAACAGAGTTTAGTTCAGAGATCAAGAGCAGATCAGAATTGAGCTAACAGTATGCAGAATCAGATCAGAACAGATTAGAAGAGCAGCGCAGAATTCAGCTTACAGTTCAATGGATCAGATCAGCTGTATAGTATAAGAAGAGCTGAGCTCAGTTATGAAGTGCAGCACAAAATGAGTCAGCAAAGAGTCGATCAAGCTTAGTGCATACAAGAGCAGCTCAGAAACAAAGCTTCGATCAGATCAGATCAGAGTAAAGCAGTTTGAACACAAGTGTATGCGTAGACTGTGTTGTATTAGTTCAAACTGATTTGTTTTGTCTTGTATTCATTAGGATTAGACTTTAAATGTTCAAATTCGAAAAGACTGCAGTGCATTTATGAAGAGAGCTCAAAGTCAACAAAGCTTGCAATTATTTAATGATAAAGGACACAAGGTACTACAATGTCAGAAACTTTACAGAAGCCTTTTCAACGGTAATATCTTTGTGTCCAACGGATAGAATTGCACAGAGGCTATATACATGCTGCGGAGACGATGGACAGAAGAGATGTGCGAATGAGCAAATAATGAGAACATTCGAGAGCTTGTACACTCAGGTGGCAGCTGCTGTACAAGTCGAGCTAGTGCCCAGGTGAGCTGATGCACTGGCCGAGAGCTTAATTACAAAATCTATAGTCGACTGCACAGAAATGGGAAGATTATGAAGATATCAGCTTGAAAGAAACACTTTCAAGTGTGTGAGAAAACAACCGAGAGAGTGAGCTTACACTGTAATTTCTCATACACAGATTGATGGATCTGTGTCAACAGATCCAGATTGAATTTTGAATTACACAAAACTAATTATTGTGTTTCTAACAATTCTACTTAGTGTACAGAAAAGTATCGAAGAAGAACAATTCAGCAGTAAGCTACAGTGTTCAGTAGTTGAAGCAAACAACTGTTGAAATAGTAGAAATCTGATGAACAGTACAAGTCTGAAGAGAAGAGAAGCTGTTGGACATATGAAGAAGACAACGGCTGAACAAACAGAAAATGAATTAGACGTCGATGTGAAGAGGAATCTGGTATCAACAATGATGACGTCAGCATTGCTGATTGGAAAAAATCGAGAATCAGCAACTATGACGTCAGCATTTCTATTATTAAGAAGAGCTGGTATCAGCAATGATGACGTCAGCTTATCTACTGGAGGAAGCTATGAGCAGCAATGATGACGTCAGCAATATCAGCAGACAACTATCTGGAATCAGCAATGATGACGTCAGTAGTGATGTCATCACAATCAGCAGTCGACAAGAAGCGCAAGAGCTGGATCAGCGATGATGACATCAGCAGTGACGTCATCACAATCAGCAGTGAGCTACAATATATCCAGTCGCTAGCTACAGTAGAACCAGTCGATGGTACTTGACGTTAGCGATAGCAAAACGATGTCGTTTGGATAAATGAATACGACAGCGTTTTGCCTTCGCGCTAAGATTCAGTCGATTTTTGCAATGATAAAACCAGCAGGTACTTCTTCTAAGAGAAACCAGCAGATAGCTACAGTTTGATCACCTGCTGACGTACCAGTCGCAAGCTACAGTGTACCCAGTCGCAGGCTACAGTGTTTTGCATATCCAGTCGACAAAGTATCCAGACGCAAAGAAGTTAAAGAAAATAACCAGTCGCAGTAGTTGAAGACACAACCAGTAGCGAAGCAGTTGACGAATTATATTATGAAGAATTACTAAAGCTGGATGTCAACTGCTGAGCTTAGTTCAAATGTTGAAGACGACAAAAAGCCTGCAAAAGAAAAGGACACAAGGACAACTCCCTGTCGGTACTTTTCAAAACATATTTCAACGGGAAGAACTTGTGTCCAACGAATTGAATTTGAACAGAGGCTATTTAAGGTAGAAGAATTGAAGGAAGAAGATGATGACTGTGCGATGATTTCGTGAGGAAACAGAGGGAAGAATATTGGAGACAAAGCAGTAGACCGCCATTAGAGAGGAGCGCATAAAGAGTGTCTACTGCTGAGTCTCAATCAGCTTTTGTAGAGCATTTCCCCAGTGTGTGAGATTTAATTTATACGAGAGTTGTGCTTACACTGTAAATCTCACACACACAGATTCACTCGCATATTTTGAGAGATGTGCGTAATTGCTTAGCGAGTGAATCAAAACCCAAATGCAGATCAGATCCCGTCCAAGCACGACGACGTTAAACTCTGTGTTTGTAGCCTTTCTCACACAGGCATTAAACAAGTGATTGAGTGAACAGCCGAGGGCTGGTAGAGTCTAGGAGTTCTCACAGCTGCTGGTTGCGGGATCAGGTCTGTACACGATGTATAGATCAAATCTTCTAGTGGAACCTTCCGAGGAGAAAGAAGGGGAGATGTAGGACATTGAAGTCCGAACTTCCATAAACAAATCGATTGTGTATTGTATTCTGTTATTCATTCAGCACTTGCATCTAATTTAGCACGCATAACAGAAATCACACTTGCACATAGCAAACAGATTTCGCATGCTGGTTTTACAGAAATCTATTTGCGCAAAGTTGTTTTAAAATATTAGGATTCAGTTCTGGTGTTTTCCGCAAAATTTTAATTCATACCAGATCTGTCTCCGATGCTCTGTTTTTAAATGTTCAAGAACCAGAGGTATTGCACCTCATCTTTTAAATAGCAGCGCAAAAGTTTTAATTTTTAAGTAGCAGCGCTTGCTTTGAATTTATTGCTTTATAATTCTCTATCCAACGATCCTAACAAGTGGTATCAGAGCAGGTTGTTCTTGAACGAGCACTCATTTTAAAACGCATGTGCTATTTTTTTAAAAAAATGTTTTAAATGTTTTTGAGAAGCTTATTTTATGAAGGCCAGATGAAAATTATTTGTTTTATATATAGAACTGGTTTTCTCTTGATGAACTGTCACGGAATGCGCGAGTTCCATGCGGATGCCAAGATCTTATTTCGGTTGTGCTATAAGTTCACCTGGAGTGAGGCACTCGGTGACAAGCACATGGGACAAAATAGGAGATATGAAAATCTGAGCTTTTTATCTGTCACATTTTCTGTCTGGTTCTTCATATGTGAGTGACTCAGTAGCACATGTTTATTTGAAATAATTTTTAAAATGCTCTGATAGTTTTCAAACTTTCTGTTATGCGAAATTTTAGCTGGTGCTTCATTTTTTAATGATTTGAGCTTATATTATAAAAGATAGGGAGAGTTTTTACTAATCTCTCGTCTGCATATTATAAGCTAAAGCAGAAGCACACTTTCAGCTTTTTCAAAATCATATCGTTCATGCATTTGGTTCTTCCGGCAAATCTGTTTTTGATTTCCAAAATTTAAAATTCCTGCTGTCTCGTTGTTTTTGTTGTGACAGTGTAGGGAGAGCTTTGATTTAAATTTTGGGAAGACCAGCTTTCGATCTCTTTTTGATTCCCACAAAAAGGGAGAGATTTGTTAGATCATGCATTTGTTATTTAAAGTTTTGTGTAAATCAAAAAGGGAGAGATTGATGGATCTGTGTCTACAGATTGCATTTGGTTCTTCCGGCAAATCTGTTTTTGATTTCCAAAATTTAAAATTCCTGCTGTCTCGTTGTTTTTGTTGTGACAGTGTAGGGAGAGCTTTGATTTAAATTTTGGGAAGACCAGCTTTCGATCTCTTTTTGATTCCCACAAAAAGGGAGAGATTTGTTAGATCATGCATTTGTTATTTAAAGTTTTGTGTAAATCAAAAAGGGAGAGATTGATGGATCTGTGTCTACAGATCCAGATTGAATTTTGAATTACACAAAACTTATTATTGTGTTTCTAACAATTCTACTTAGTGTACAGAAAAGTATCGAAGAAGAACAATTCAGCAGTAAGCTACAATGTTCAGTAGTTGAAGCAAACAGCTGTTGAAATAGTAGAAATCTGATGAACAGTACAAGTCTGAAGAGAAGAGAAGCTGTTGGACATATGAAGAAGACAACAGCTGAACAAACAGTAAATGAATTAGACGTCGATGTGAAGAGGAATCTGGTATCAGCAATGATGACGTCAGCATTGCTGATTGGAAGAAATCGAGAATCAGCAACTATGACGTCAGCATTTCTATTATTAAGAAGAGCTGGTATCAGCAATGATGACGTCAGCTTATCTACTGGAGGAAGCTATGAGCAGCAATGATGACGTCAGCAATATCAGCAGACAACTATCTGGAATCAGCAATGATGACGTCAGTAGTGATGTCATCACAATCAGCAGTCGACAAGAAGCGCAAGAGCTGGATCAACGATGATGACATCAGCAGTGACGTCATCACAATCAGCAGTGAGCTACAGTATATCTAGTCGCTAGCTACAGTAGAACCAGTCGATGGTACTTGACGTTAGCGATAGCAAAACGATGTCGTTTGGATAAATGAATACGACAGCGTTTTGCCTTCGCGCTAAGATTCAGTCGATTTTTGCGATGATAAAACCAGCAGGTGCTTCTTCTAAGAGAAACCAGCATATAGCTACAGTTTGATCACCTGCTGATGTACCAGTCGCAAGCTACAGTGTACCCAGTGGCAGGCTACAGTGTTTTGCATATCCAGTCGACAAAGTATCCAGATGCAAAGAAGTTAAAGAAAATAACCAGTCGCAGTAGTTGAAGACACAACCAGTAGCGAAGCTGTAATGCCCGAGATAATTAAGAAGAGAAGTAGTAAGTAATTCCGAGATTTCCAGATTTTCAAATGATAGATTTTGATGAAGCTTGATTATGAGCTCGGATTTCTTCTGGAAGTGTGGGGTGATTAAGGAACTTGGTATCGTTGAATTTCGCTAAGTATGGGAACCAGACGAAGCAATTTGCTAAAATCGTTCAGCAGCAGGTTACTGTAGCAAAGTCAATGCGGGTCAACACTACTGTAGCTTGCGACTGGTTGAATTTTTAAGTCCAGTCGTTGCGCTTAATTCTCGTTGCTACTGGTAGTAGACGCGCAAATACAAGAGTCAGTAAGGAATCGCCACGTGTAGATTACTGTGGCAACCAGCAGCGAGAGTTCTTTGTGAACCTGCTGATTTATTCAAGTGGGAACAAGAAGCTAGAGTTCCTTACGCATCTGCTGGTTTATACACCTGCTGGTTGATTGATGTATCGACTGGTTTTGATGACGTAGGTGCGACGTCGTCGTTTTGGTAATAAACGCAAGTCAGTCGATGCAAGTATGTGAAATTTGGTTCCAGCCAAGAGAGCAATGCGACATCGTTTTGACTTATGAATAGGAACCTCGATACGATGTCGTTTTGTATGAATTATTGACCAGTCGAGGGATCTGAAATCAGTCGATGGGTTGTTGTATCTGCTGGTTAATCAGTCGAAGGAACAATGCGATGCCGTTTTGAATAACATAGCGAAATCAGTCGTTGGATTAGTAGAGCGACCAGCTGCTGGTTTTCTTTCAATGAAGAATTGATACCAGACGTGGGTACGTTACGACGTCGTTGGAATTAATTGTAACGACATCGTTTTGATTTTCGAAGTGTTGCGACTGGATTCTTGTTGCGACTGGTTGCTATTGCGGCTGGTTGTTGCTTCTGCTGTATAGCAAGGGAATGATGATTGTTTCGAACAGCGACTAAGGAAGAACAACAGTTGAAGAATCTGTTTAGCGTTATCCACTTTCGAAGCGGTGGGAGTATATCCTGTTTGAATACTCAGCATGACACGTGGAATTCGAATTGAACACGTTGAAAAAAAAAAGTGTTAATTATCTTATATATGAACCAGATTAGATTTAATAAACTTGTTTAGTTTAAATTAATAACCCACCGATTGAGATTAGAGAATTAATTGTGAGCAGAGAGCCTCACAACTGGTGGTATCAGAGCGCTACTAAATTATTAAATCATTGAACTAGATGAGTGGGGTAGATCGAGTTCTTCCTGACTGATTAGATTACAGAAACAAATGAATTGCATGCTTGTGTGGTATATGTCTTACTGCTTTTGAATTTATATCACATGATTATTGTGAATAAATGGTAAGAATATACCGAAGAGTTATGAAAATTACATGCTTTGGAAGTGATTAATAGCATGTATTGAGTGAAGTATGAATTAGAACTCGATCTCTTGAGCAGTAGTACATTCATGTATGCTAATCAGAGGAGGGTCTGAGACTGGCTTGTTCTTGATTGATGAGAAATGATAAACACGTCTGTTTGATTCCTAGATATGCCTCCTCGAAGAACAACGAACCGGCAGACAGAGCAGGGTAGTACATCTACTGAGGCATTGAATGCAGCTGCTACCCCTATGGAAACGTTGTTGAAATGGTTTCAGTCTTTTAAACCACCAACGTTGGCAGGGACAGAGAATGCGATAGAATGTGAAAACTGGTTGGAAGATATTGAGCAGTTGTTTGAAGCACTTGATTACACCGATGATCGTCCGGTGAAATTGATTATACACCAATTGCATGGTATTGGTAAAAGTTGGTGGGTAGCAACGAAGAAGACTCTTGAAAACCAGGGCACTATGATTACTTGGGCAGTGTTTAAAACAGCTTTATATCAACGGTTCTTTCCAGTTTCTTATAGGAAGGATAAAGGAGCGGAATTTGCAAACTTGCGACAAGGGCAGTTTAATATAGAGGAATACGTTGCCAAGTTCACAAGTTTACTGAAATTTGCTCCGCATGTTGCCATGAGTGACGAAGCACAAGCGGATCAATTCATTAATGGGTTGAATCCAGATGTATTACCTTGGTAAATACGGGGAGACCAAATACTTTTGCCGATGCACTAAATCGTGCAAAAGATGCAGAAGCTGGATTGTTGAGACAACGAAGATCACACTTTGCACCACCAGACGCAAGAGTATCACAAGAGAAATCCCAGATTCCACCACCCCCTCGATTTGATGCTGGAAGCAGCAGTAGTGGGAAAAAGAATTACTTTAAGGGGAAGGGAAAACAATTTAAACGATCTGGTAAAATACCACGAAAGGCAAGCCTCCTACTGTACATTCGTATCAACCCCAAAATCCACAACAGAGTAGACAAGGAGGAAGCCAGACAGTGAGCCAACCTCCTAAACAACAAGCAAGAGTGTTTGCATTAACTGAGGAGCAAGCACAGGCAGCCCCAGATGATGTTATTGCAGGTAACTGCTATTTGTGCAAATTTCCAGCCTATGTATTAATTGATACTGGTGCATCACACACCTTTATCTCTGAGAATTTTGTTGTATCACATAAGTTGTCTGTTGAACCTTTAGCCGAAATAGTATCGGTTTCTTCACCTCTGGGGAAGGGACTGTTATCAATCACCACTGTTAGGAATTGTGTGTTACAATTTGAGGGTCACGCAATTGAAATTGATTGTGTTGTGCTCGGGTTATCTGATTTTGATTGTATTTTGGGTATAGATATGTTAACAAAGTATAGAGCAACAGTAGATTGTTTTCAGAAGGTGGTTCGATTCAAACCAGAGAAAGCTGATGAATGGAAATTCTATGGTAAGGAATCACGAGCCAGAATTCCTTTGGTCTCTGCTATTACCATGAATTTATTGCAGAAAGGCGCGGAGGGATGCCTGATTTATGCAATAGATACGAAGAAAAGTAGCCCGAATCTGGTTGATATACCAGTGGTCTACGATTTTGCTGATGAGATCTCGGGATTACCTCCATATCGAGAGGTAGACTTCAGCATTGAATTGATGCCAGGTACACAACCAATATCAAAAGCACCATACCGAATGGCACCAATTGAGTTAAAGGAATTGAAAGAACAGCTGGAGGATCTTCTTACCAAGGGATATATTAGACCAAGTGTTTCTCCTTGGGGTGCTCCAGTATTATTTGTGAGAAAGAAAGATGGATCAATGAGGTTATGTATTGACTACCGGCAACTGAACAAAGCAACGGTAAAGAATAAATATCCTTTGCCACGAATAGATGATTTATTTGATCAGTTGCAGGGATCGGCATTGTATTCAAAGATCGATTTGAGATCCGGATATCATCAATTGCGAGTACGAGATGAAGACATATCGAAGACTGCTTTTCGAACAAGATACGGTCACTATGAGTTCGTGGTTATGCCTTTTGGACTAACTAACGCACCAGCAGTGTTCATGAGTCTAATGAATCGAGTATTCCAAAGATACCTTGATGATTTTGTGATCGTATTTATTGATGATATTCTAATCTATTCGAAGAATTTGAGTGATCATGCGAGCCATCTTCGAACAGTTTTGCAGACTTTGAGAGAAGAGAAATTGTATGCTAAACTGTCGAAATGTGAATTCTGGTTACAAAAAGTAATCTTTCTTGGGTATATTATCTCTGGAGATGGCATTTCAGTTGATCCCAGTAAGACAGAGGCAGTGGTCAATTGGCCTAGACCGAAATATGTGCCAGAAATTCGAAGTTTTATGGGTCTTGCAGGGTATTATAGTCGATTTATCCAGGATTTTTCGAAGATTGCGAAGCCTATAACTCAGTTGACACAGAAAAATGCACCATTTGTTTGGTCAGAGGATTGTGAAAACAGTTTTCTTGAGTTGGAAAAGATATTAACTACCGCACCAGTGTTAACAATTCCTTTGGGTACTGGTGGATTTGTCGTGTATTGTGATGCATCTCACCAAGGATTGGGGTGTGTTTTGATGCAGCGAGGTCATGTGATTGCATACGCCTCAAGACAGTTAAAACCGCATGAAATGCGATATCCAATTCATGATCTTGAATTGGCAGCCATCGTATTTGCATTGAAAATCTGGCGACATTATCTTTATGGTGAGAAATTCGAAATCTTCTCTGATCATAAGAGTTTGAAGTATTTATTTTCGCAGTCCGAATTAAATATGAGACAACGAAGATGGCTGGATTTATTGAAAGATTTTGATTGTGAGATCAAGTATTATCCAGGGAAATCGAATGCAGCAGCTGATGCTCTGAGTAGGAAGATTTGTGCTTTGTCGTTGACTACGATCGGGGTATCTAATTTGATAGAAAATTGCTGCAGTTCTTGTGAGGATTGAGAATTTAGATTAGTGATTAATTGGTTTGATTTGGGATTGATCACGAGTATTTTGAGGATTTTGCGAAAGAAATGAAGTCCTGCTGAAATATCCGTCGCAGCGCTAGTTTAAGAGTTGGAAATATCGATTTTTGGTGAAGTCAACGCTGGTCAAAGTTACTGTAGCTCCTGCTGGTGGAATTGGAATCAGCAGATATGGTGACATCAGCGTGACGCATGAAGATCTGCTGGCTTGGTGCGAATTGAAGTTGCTGCTGGCAGACATCGTGCGTAGCGTGAGATTGAGCGAGGAAGTGACGCGTGTTAGTCAACATTTTGGAACGTTGACTATTAGTTTCAGCAGATGCGCTTGTGAAAAGAGTTCAGCAGATGGGTTGAGAACTATTCGCAAGAGCTGTCGATAGATATGATGACGTAGGCATGACGTATCCATTGCTGCTGGTTGTAATTGCGTTGTATTGGTTGCTGTTGATCAGCAGGAGCGCTTTTGCAAGAGTGTTGAGAAGCGGCGTCGTTTGATTAAGTGAAAACGCTGCGTTTTGGAGCTTTGTGTTTGAAGATCAGATGTTAGCAGATTTGATTACGTATGAAAAATGACGTCGTTTGGTTTAGTTTTCTCGCGACCAGCAGATAGCTGTTTTGAGGCGAGAGCTGTTGTCTGCTGGTGGTTGCTGCGGCGTCTTTTAGACAAGTTGGAACGGTGTCGTTTTGTAGCATTTTCGTGCGATTGTTGTTTAGTAGTTGCTGCTGATTTTACGAAGGGAAAAGAGAGGATTGCTGCTGATAGACTTCTGCTGATTTCTTCGATAGATCTTGGTGAATCAGCAGGCGAGGTTGAAGAGGTATTAATAGAAGTGTTGATCGACACTTAGAATTATTTTGAACCAGCCATATCTTATCTCTTCTTCTCCAAACTCTCGTCGAACTACTGTTCACCGTCACTTTCTATCGTGATTTCCCGTTGATTCCGACCTCCGTTTTTAGAGTTCTTGGTAGCGTTGGAAACCTCTTGAGAAGACCTTTATTTTCCTACCAATCTTGGAGGCTGTGTTGAGCTGGAGCGAAAACGCGAAAAGGGCTGAATTGAGCAGTAAGTTGCGCCGTGCGTTTCTATCCTTGGGTGAGCTTTATTTTGTTGGTTTGAGCTAAGATATGTTAGAGTAGATG
>KV007458.1:33392-59061 GCA_001598015.1 Dorcoceras hygrometricum
CCTTCGTCAGCCTGCACTAGAAGGACTGACGAATTCAGCACGGACGGAAACTCCTCGTCAAGCTGATCGGAACAAGTCCGATCAACGGGCGGGGCGGCGGGGCGGCCGAGAGAGGGGGCGAGAGGAGAGGGGCGGCCGAGTGGTCTATGGAGGCTAGGTTTAGGTTATGATCCTTTTTGTGATCAAGCCCTAATCATCTTAACTTAATAAAGGTGATAGATGGGCTTGAACTGGCCCAATGGACTTGGGTCATACCAGGTCCATATGAACATTCGGTTCATTTAAATCACTGCGGTTTAAACCGCGGCCGAGAGAGGGGGCGAGAGGAGAGGGGCGGCCGAGTGGTCTATGGAGGCTAGGTTTAGGTTATGATCCTTTTTGTGATCAAGCCCTAATCATCTTAACTTAATAAAGGTGATAGATGGGCTTGAACTGGCCCAATGGACTTGGGTCATACCAGGTCCATATGAACATTCGGTTCATTTAAATCACTGCGGTTTAAATCACTAGGAGTGGAGTTCATTTTCACCAAACTTTCATTCAAATTTTCTAAGTGTGGAGGAGTAGCACCTTTTATCATTTTAAATAGCAACTTTGAGTACTCCTTAAACACAACTCTTGCCACTAATCTACCTAATTTATTCCTAAATTACCCTCACTAATCTACCGCACCCTTATACAAAGGAAACCCTAACCCTACTCCCTCCCCCAAACCCTTGTGCACGCCGCACCCTCCCTCTCCCCATTGCCTCTCCATTTTTGTAGTGGCTTAAGGCTTCTCCCTTGGCTTGGTGTGGTGTTCCTTGTCTTCCTCAAAGCCTACATCACTTCTTGGTTGTAAGTTTTTACAAAGAAAGGCAAGTACAAAGCTTCCTTGATGCACCTTTCAAGTCTATGTACATATGTGTGTTTATTTATGTTATGGTGATTGGATGAATCCACTTTTAATGCATATCATACTGTTTAATGTAATTAATTCATGTATTTTTCAGCCTAGTTCAGATCTGGACCTTTGGTGAAGGAGAGGAGTTGAAAGGATAGAGCTTGGGTTGGGTAGAGTTTGTGGCTCTATCCCCTTCTCCCCTTTGGCTTCGGGTTGAGACATGGTCAGTACATTCATGGCTGAAAACATCCTTTGGATAGAGCATGGGGAGTCTTAGAGGCCGAGGAGGGGGGAGATGGTTAAGGCCGTTTGGTGTGTGAGTGAGGTTGCGTTGGTGTTGTAAAGGGTGAATCTTGAAGGGAGGAGAAGCCTAGTATGGCTTAGGTTTTGGTTCCAAGGGGTTAGCAGGAGTCCTAAGGGTCTTCCATGGGCTGTGTGAGGGGTTGGTCGGGTGCTGGGGTCAACGGAATGGGCTGGTTCGAAGTTGTGTTTCTATCCTCTCCCAGATGAGTCCCTGTGCACGACCAGTAGGGTCACGAGCGTCAGTGTGATCACCTCAGACATCGTTTTTGAATTTGGTTTGTTCCATCAGCTATTCCATCTATTTAGGGTCACGTGGGTCCAAATTTGAGATTATTTGGTTAATAAATGGACTTTTAATAATTTTTACGGTTTGGTCGCGCAGAGCGGTTCCTCTCGAGGCATTTTCGGGAAAGTTGGGAAATTGAGTCATAGGGGCTTTAAAAATTCATGAATGATTTTACTAGATGTTTTAAGGATATTATGAACTGATTTTAAGCATTTTTAGAATTTATGAGATTTTTGAACATTTGAAAATTAAATGCCTAGAAAATGATTTTTTTAGCATGTTTGACTATTTAAAGTGCATATGTTTACTTTTGAGGTATTTATGGGCAGAATGTTCATGATATTATGAAATTTATTTATTTATTGAGGATTTTAGAAATTTATTGGAGTCAAGAACGAGAAAAAAAAAGATTTTTTTTTAATGATGGGACTTGATTGTGGTTTTCTATGACGGATATGAGGTCGGAAGACGTTCCGCTTGCCATATCTAAAATCACGGGTCTGGGCTTCAGATAAGTACTGAAGTGTCTTTCCAACTGACGGGTCTGGGCTTCAGATAAGTGCTGGAGTGCCTTTCCAACCTAGTACTAGTTTTTATTAGCTTGATCAAGCGACATGAGGTTGAGGGACCACAGTAGAGGAATGGAATTCATGAGGAAAACGTTTTACAAAGATTATTTTTATTGATGCAAAGATTTTTAGTCATTTTGAGTATGAAATATTTTAATGCATACCTTTTAAGTCGAGAAACTATTTTAAGTAGAAATATTTTAATGCATGTGCATGTATTATTTAGTACTCTTTATACCTCAATTTTGTACTTGTTGACTCTTTAGACTTCACTATGCTTGGATGGTGTCAGATGAGACTGAGATCGAGATTGAGGGGTCAGGATTATACCTCAATTTTGTACTTGTTGACTCTTTAGACTCACTATGCTTGGATGGTGCAGATGAGACTGAGATCGAGATTGAGGGGCAGGATTCCTGAGCGGATTGCAGTCGGGCTTGGCACCTACCCAGTGATCTCTTGTTTCCGCTTAGCACTTTCAGGCTTTTTAGCATACGTCGACTTGTTTTGAGAAAAATTATATTTTTCTTATACATGAGGATTTGTATGACTTAGCCGAATTTTTGTTATCATGCACGTTTACTTTATTGTTTAAGACTTTTATTAATCTTAGAAACCCTATGATGACGACTTACGATTATCGCTTCATTTACAAATATTTTATCATCTGTCATGTGAGAGTTAGTATAAAAAAAATGTTTCTAGTATTTTCTTTTCCGCATTTAAGATCTCTTTTAAAACAAATATAATTTAAGAAGTGAGGGACTTTACAACGACCACCCGCCACCACCTATCCAAGCCACAGCAAGCTGAGGGGACAAGAGCTACCCGGTGCGTCCACAGTGCTATCCCTCGTGAGTATGAACATCACAACCACTCCACGAGGAAGCAACTCAATTCGAATATCAATGCATCAGCTAACAATGGATTATCAAGGCTCAATATGATACATGCGTGTGTTCGATGCCATGACATGCTCAAACATGCAACACAAGCAACATCACAGATCTAATCACATAGCACATATACAGCACAGAGCACATAATCATACTCTACGAAAGCTGTAAATACAAGTTCCGATCCGTACCTCAACTCCTAACCACAATACCTCACAATAGCTCGCGGGAAGAACAGAGCACCAACACTGAATAGATCACGCACGAACCAGCACTCTAACTAGCAAGGTGGATAAGTCACGCAAGAAATCATAAGAGTCTCTAGCAGCTCGGGAAGCTTACACCACCAACTACAATCTGCTCAAGCCTAAACGAAATCATCTTGGTGAAAACAACCAGAACACGGCCTAGGGAAAATCAGCTCAGACTAGCTCAAGCCTACTCCAACCTAAGCCATACTGGTCTCAAAACAAAGATAAGGAGAAGAGTATCAACCTACAACTCACGGCAACCTGAACTGAAAAGCCAAACAGCCAGAAAACACGAGGAACAGCTTGCCTCGACTATCGCCGCACATCTTCTATGACCAAACACTGGCTCCAAGAATAGTAGGGAAATGATGGGTTTGGAGACAGGAGTCCAACGGTATCAACCATAGCCGAAGTGAGCCGACGGTATCGGAAAAGATAAGGTTTGGGTGAATAGTGTCAAGGGTTTCGCGATGGGGATACTAGCTCGAACTCTCAAGAGAAAAAAAATATCTAAGTGTCGGGAAAATGGCTAACACTTGGTCAAAGTATAAGTATATAACTTAAGTTCTCCGAATCTGATCTACAGTAACCATCGACCAGCTCAGACCTCTAAGCTGATATCAGCTCGTGACATCCAGCTCTCCTCTAAGATGACTCTCCATTCAATTCTTACCAAATCAATACGCTACAAACAACACATTGTTAACATATCAGCTCAGAGCTTATCCACTAACATGGTACTAATAGATCGATACGAAGCCCTTAGATTAGATTAGCACTTCTCGAACAGCACGGGCCATATCATCATGCTTCACTCTCCAGCTGAGGCATCAGATCATGTTGCACTATTCGAACCAGTATATGCTACTAAACAGTACAGTACTACTAGAACATCTCAACTCACACCAGATCAGCACGCTTCAATCAACACACAACTCGATTAGCCTAAAGCAGCTCGATCAGGTCAGCACGCCCGATCTATTTCAGCACTTTTCCATCAGATCAGCACGCTTCCACAGATCAGCTCAGCGCTGAAGCGAACAGTCCAGCTCGTGTCCGATCGGATCCATCTAAACTGATTAATCCCAATAATTAACCTGAACTGATCTTCTAGGCATCGCATCCGTATGAAAAACAGCTCTGCTACTGCCACTCCAATGAGTGCGTCCATCAAAATGGATAAATACGAAGCTGGAACTTCCATTGATGTATCATTGTATCGTGGGATAATAGGATAGCTATTGTACGTTATGGCTAGCAGACCGAGCGTCATGTTTGATGTCTGCATATGTGCCAGATTCCAAGAAGATCTGGAACAATTCCATTGCGTTGTTGTTAAAAATATTTTAAAATATCTTAATGATACTCAAAACATGGTTCTTTGGTATCCCAAAATACTCATGTTTCATTTATTGGGTATTCTGATGCAGATTATGCAGGTTTGAAGAATAATCGGTGTAGCAAAAGTAGAAATCGTCAATTATTGGGAGAAAGGCTAATCTTCTGGTTCAGCAAAAATCAGATCTACATAGCAATTTTCACAACAGAGGCAGGGCATCTAGCAGCTGGCAGCTGCTATGCTGAATCTGGATTCAGAAACAATTGAGAGACTATGGAGCTGATGCAGTTGAGGCACCGATTTTCTATGACAATACCAATGTCATCGCAATCACTCAGAACTCTGTGTTTTATTTGAGAATAAAACATATTGACATAAGACATCATTTCAATAAGGACCATGCTGACGAAAACATCGGTTGGAGCATGTGCCAACAGATTAGCAAGTCTCTAATATAAGATGAGAACAATCTTCACGCTAATTTTTCTTATTGTAGAAACGTTCTTGGTTTTGTCTTAGTTTTGCATGCATTAATTCATGGGAAACAAAAGTTCAAACAGATAATCTTTGGTGTTGGAGAAATGTGTGTATGCTAATCTGAATCAGCTTAGACATATATATTGGGTGAGCTTATCAAATTGTTTGAACAGATTGTATCTCATCTGATATAGTAACGTTTATAGACCGTTGTAATTTTATCACCTTTTGAAACAAGTTTTCAAATTGTACGATAACTATTTTTGAATTTCATAAGTCTTTCAACCACATCTTGACACGTGTATTCAAGTGTATTATATGCTACCGGTTATATATTTGTACTTGTACGCTTTTCAACTTCTACCCATTCTTAGCATTTTCTCTGCAATCATTATCATAGCTTCCTTTATTTTCCTTCGCAAAATACTATTTTTGTACCCATTTCACTCACAAAAATCACTACTAATGGCATCATTTGAGAGCAACGCCCTGCAGATCAAATTTTACGTTGTGTTATTCTGGTTGATGAAGGGACGATGAGATTGCAAGACTTTGGAATCGTCTGGACTCATAGATTTTATAGCGCTTTTGGGTATATTTATAAGGAGTCTTTGACTCAGTCTTTTATTGGTGTTTCGGTGATAGATGGTGCAGTGGTTAGCAAAATTGGTGGATAGAAGGTGGTGATCTCTCGTTAATATTTTCTGACGAGTTTAAGTTTCCACCCAGGGGAGCAACTGGCTTCTCGGGCTCTCCACTGAAGTGGTAGAGAGAATGAATGTGGAATTTTCTTTGTCTGGCGCACCCTAAAAACCTTCGAGCAATAAAAGGGAAATGAAGGTAGAATATCATCTGCCAAACGATATTGTAGACAAGGATCTGTTGAGTTAAGCGTTCATGGGTGAAAGCAGTACTGGGATGGTGACCTCCTAGGAAGTTCTCGTACGTCAAACTGTTGACGTTGTGCCACTTGATCTGGTTGGTCATATGGGCTATAAGTATGATGTCAGATCTTACGGGTAATACTATCTCTGCTAGGTATAGGGCCATTGGTAAAGGAAATGTAAGACTGATCTCTAAGGGAATTAAGACAGCGCCAGCAGTTAGACACGCACCTCCTCGAACTCATGGGTCTAACATCCCAGCCTTAACTAGGTAATTCTTGTCTCCGATACCTGATGCATTAAATGAGAAACTTAAGGTTAACATTAAGAAGTGGGATATTAGTTTCTGGTTAAAACAATAGAAAACATAAAATACATGTTAACTAATTTCACCTTGAGTCCCTTTTAGTTGCACGTGTATTCGATTTCGGGGAGCCATGTTACTGCTCAACCAACTCTAAATTTCTTGATGCAGCTCTACCGAGAGCTGAAATTGTTCAGGGACAACATGAGGTAACCCTAACGCACACAATAAGTACATTATGTGCAGCCACATTATAAGGAAATAAAGTTGCACATTGGCTAACAGCTATAGCTTTTGGCCTAGTGGCAAGCACTTGATCCTAAAAATTGGTTCAGAGCAAGGTCAGGGGTTCGAGTCTCCCAAGAAGCATTTTTTATACTTCTTGGGGGTGGGGATTGTTGAGTTAAGCGTGCATGGGTGAGAGCAGACTGGGATGGATGACCTCCTGGAAGTTCTCATACGTCAAGCTGCTAATGTTGCGCCGCTTGATCTTGTTGGTCATGTGAGCTATAAAAGTGTGATGTCAGATCTTAATGGATAATACTATCTCTGTTGGGTATAGGACCGACAGTAATGAAAGGGTAAGACTGGTCTCTAAGGGAATTGAGACAGCACCAGCAGTTAGACACGCATCTTCCTGGACTCATGGGCCTAACAGCCCAAACCTAACGCACACAATAGGTGTACTCTGAGCTGTCACATTACAAGGAAATAAAGTTGCACATTGGCTAACAGCTATAGCTTTTGGCCTAGTGGTAAGCGCTTGATCCTAATAGGATTTCACACACAAGACGGGATCCTTTGAAGACATTACCGTTAAGTGTTTCAAGATTATGGTGGCCATCAGCACTGAGATGCAGGTATTGTCCGGTGTTCTCTTTGGGATGTGCCATGGTGGCCACCCCAAAAGCAGTCACAGGCTACATTGTGCAGATTATCGGGCTATTGGATAGATTCTCTAGTAGCAACCTTGGGATTTTGATTGCTATCTTCTTCTGAAGCTGTTGAACACCAAGTCGGTTCACACATATAAAACCAAAAATCCACCTCTAATTCTGAGTTCATGGAAGAGAAGAGGCAGATTGGGGAAGCTGGTAGGCTAGCAATATGAAGCCAAGATGAGGAGAGGAGACAGAAGAGGGCCACGAGGAAGAAGAGGAGCAAAATAAATTAGGATGCTAAGAGGAAGAAGAAAAAGAAAAGTGCATCGGAAGGCACCGGCAAGAAGAAGGCTGAGATAGCTCAGGCTGGAGTAGTCCATTCTGTGGACAGCTCAGAGACGGCTTAGAGGCCTATGGATGTTGGTGGAGCTGTGGAGAAGGCTCCCGAAAGGGTGACAAAGCTAATAAGGAAAACTATATTTACTTCAATCCGTTTCAGAGTCTTCTACACGAGAGGACAATGACAATGATGCATTATAGAACGTGTTTACCCTAGCAATACATCAGACAAAGAGAGCCAAGCTGGTAAAACTCATATTTATTGTACTTCCACCACATGTTGAACGCACTTCTCAGGAGAAGTCTTGTGGTCATGGTTCGCAGTAACGGTCACGAAGATCGTCGTGGGGTATTCCATTCCAGTTCCATCATCGTTTCACGGAATGGTCATGGAACGGAATTTTTGGGAAATATAAAACAATAAAGAGTTTTGGATAAATATTTTATAATTGACTGAGTAATAGTACTTTATAAATCCAACATAAAGTAATATTACGGATTATTCAACATTAATTAAAATAGAAAGTACATATGAATGAATATGGCTTGTTTATTTTCACACTTCAAAATATACAACAGAAATAGTGGAACATAAGTCTTCATCTTCTTTATAAATTTAGGGATGGATAAAGCTGGACGTCGCCTCTAATATTCACCATCTTGGATTAAATGTCGTGTGTTGATCTACGAAATATTTAGTCAATTAATAACTAATACATCCCTACTAACTAAGAAAAATATGCTTGAATTATTAAATAGGGACAAAATAAAAATTTGTGTGAAAAAAATTAAGTCGAGAGATTAATAAATGTAACGAAAATAAATAATTAAATATAAACAAATTGAGACCATAAACAAAATAAGTCAATCTGGGGGATTGAATTATCAGACATTTGAGTTTTGAAGCTTTGATTGCTTGTATGCAGATACGATTCTAACACAAAAGGATTAATTCACACAAAAAGTTCAAAGTTCCAATTCTGAGGCAAATAGTGCTTGGTGATGGTCCGAAAATAGGATCAAAAGATCAGCAGCCGCGCATTTAAAATGAGCGATTAAAAAAAATTGCGCGCTGTTAATACACTGGAGCTGCAATAGCTCGATGTTCTTGAACACATAAAAACTCACCAGAAGAGCACCGGAGACAGATCTGGTATGATTTAAAATCATGCGGAAAATACCAGAACTGAATCCTATATTTTAAAACAACTCAAACAGATTTATGTACAACATAAATCTGTTCGAGACTTGTGTGCTTGTGTGCTGCTGTATGCAATGCGATGCTAAGTAAAGAGCAAGTGCTGATTTGTTATGCGTGCGTGCTGATGTCTGTTTATGCGTGTATGCGTGCTAAAGTAAATCGAATGCTGAATGAATAACAGAACACGATACACAGCCTATTTGTTTCTGGAAGTTCGGATATCAATATCCTACATCTCCCCTTCTTCCACCTCGGAAGGTTCCACTAGAAGATTTGATCTTACAACTGCGTGTACAGACCCAATCCCACAACCAGCAGCTGTGAGAACTCCTAGACTCCACAAATGCACAACAGCCTCAACTGTGTGACTAACTACATACACAAGAGTTTAACTCCTAGACTTCACAAATGCACACCAGCCGCAACTGTGTGACTAACTACATACACAAGTTTAACGTCATCGTGCTTGGACGGGAACTGTGTTGGAAAGGTTTTGATTCACTCGCTAAACAATTTAGCTCAACTCACAAAATGTGCGAGTGAATCTGTGTGTGAGAATTACAGTGTACGCTCAACTCTCAAAAGATACATCTCACACACTAGGGAAATGCTCCTAAACGAGCTAATGAAGATTCAGCAGTCGACACTACAGTAAGCTCCTCTCTAGAATGATTGTCGACTGCTTCATCTTCTCGTGTTCTTCCCTCTGTAATTTTGTCTCTTCACTCAATCAACAATCGTCCAACTTCTTCCTTCAAATCTTCTCCCTTAAATAGCCTCTGATTGAATATAGCCGTTAGACAGATTCCAAATCTGTTCTGCGCTTGTCAAGGCCAAATTGTCGTCTTTCCAAATACGTGCAACGCTCCTTTGTAAATTGTACTATTTCCCAGAATAGTACAAATCTTGTTCCCTTAATTTCAGGCAATTTGCACGACTTAATCTCAGCCATTGATTCTTCCATCTTGAGCGTTGATTGCGTCTTGTCGATTTCGCCATTTGAATTGAGCTCAGCAGTTGACATCCAGCTTTGATAACTCTTCGTAAATTGTCAACTGCTTCGCTGCTGGTTCATGTCTACTTCTGCTTTGCGCTTCTGCTGAATTCTTTGTCGACTGGATATGCAAAGCACTGTAGCCTTCGACTGGATTGATCTTGCGACTGGATTCATAGCAACAGCTGGTTCATTGTAGCTCACGACTGGATGTTCAGTTGCTTGCGTCTGGTTGTCCAGCTGGTGGTAACAAATGCTTGCGACTGGTTGTCCAGCTGGTTAGATCAAACGATGTCGTATCAACTTATTCAAACGACATCGTTTGCTATGCCTCGACTGGTTAAATATGACGCTGAAGCTCTCGTCTGGATTTACTGTAGCTTCCTGCTGGTATCTTGCGACTGCTGGACTCAAACCATCTGCTGATTATGATGACGTCACCGATGACGTCATCAACGCTAAACCATCTGCTGATTCTTTAGCACGACGTCGCTTCATCTCTTTCACTTCTTTTCTCATCTGCTGATAGCTTCCTGCTGATTACTGTAGCTTCCTGCTGAATGATGGCGTCACTGCTGATGTCATCTTCGCTTAGCGCTCCAGCTGATCTTTATCGTTCCAGCTCCATCTTGCGACTCTTCTCAGCGTCTGTTCCAGCTGGTCCTTTCGCACCAGCTGATCTAACTTCATATGCTGAACATGATGTCATCACCAATGACATCATCATCGATGGTCCACTTAGATGTTCCAGCTGGTTCTCTTTTAATGTTCCAGCTGGTTCATCTTCCTCTTCTAGCGCTTGCAGCTGGTTCATATCGTTCCAGCTAATTTCTATGCTCCAGCTGGTTCAATCTTGGCCTCCGCCTGATTACAAACACCTGACTTAACTTTGGACGTCTCCATTGCTAATCCAGCTGCCGATAACAAAGAATGCACTGAACCAACTGCTGAACTTATATCTTGAACCATCGGCTGGACAGATTCTTCGACTGTTCATCATCTTCTTCGATAGCTAGAATCTGTACACTTAAGTGGAATTGTTAGAAACACAATAATAGGTTTTGTGTAATTCAAAACTTAATCAGGATCTGTCAAAAACAGATCCATCAATCTCTCCCTTTTTTATTTACACAAAACCTCAAATCAACTATGCATGTTCTAACAATTCTCTCCCTTTTTGTGGGAATCAAAAAGAGAGCGAACTGCTGGTCTTCCCGATATTTAAAATAAAACTCTCCCTACACTGTTACAACAAAAACAACGTAACAGCAGGAGTTTTAAATTTGAAAAACAAAAAACAGCTTTTGGGAAGCACCGAATGTAAGAACTATATGATTTTGAAAACGAAACTGATGCATAGCTCTGATTAACAAAGACAGCGACGCCACTCTCCCTGTCTTTTATAACATAAGCTCAAATCATTTTAAAAGCAAAATTTTGGCATCAGCTGAAATCCGCAAAAACAGAACATTTTAAAACTCATCAGAGCATACAAATATTTCAAATGAACAAGTGCTACTGTGTTGCTTAAATATGAAGAACCAGTAAACAGAGAACAACTCAGATTTTTCCTTCTTCTATCTCGCCCCACGTGCTTGTCACTGAGCCTCGCTCCAAGTGATCTTACAGCACAACGAAAATAGAAGCTTGGCATCTGCCCGGGACTCGTGCATCCCGACAGTTCATCAAGCGAAAAACCGGTTCTACATTAAAACAGATTAACTGGCCTTCATAGAATAAGCTTCTCAAAATAGTTGAAACATTAAAAACATAGCACATGTGTTTTAAAATTAGTGCTCGTTCAAGAACAACCTGCTCTGATACCAATTGATGGTCCGAAAATAGGATCAAAAGATCAGCAGCCGCGCATTTAAAATGAGCGATTAAAAAAAATTGCGCGCTGCTAATACACTGGAGCTGCAATAGCTCGATGTTCTTGAACACATAAAAACTCACCAGAAGAGCACCGGAGACAGATCTGGTATGATTTAAAATCATGCGGAAAATACCAGAACTGAATCCTATATTTTAAAACAACTCAAACAGATTTATGTACAACATAAATCTGTTGGAGACTTGTGCAAGTGCTTGCGTGCTGAACTGTATGCGATGCTAAGTATAAGTGCGTGCTGAATGCTAAAGTAAATATGCAGGTGCTAAATGAATAACAGATACGATACGATACACAGCATATTTGTTTCTGGAAGTTCGGACCTCAATGTCCTACATCTCCCCTTCTTCCACCTCGGAAGGATCCACTAGAAGATTTGATCTTACAACTCGTGTACAGACCCAATCCCACAACCAGCAGCTGTGAGAACTCCTAGACTCCACAAATGCACACCAGCCACAACTGTGTGACTAACTACATACACATGAGTTCTACGTCTTCGTGCTTGGACGGGAACTGTTGAAAAACGTTTTGAGATTCATTCACCAATGGATGTGAATGAATCTCTGTGTGTGAGATTTGATACAATGAAGCTCTCAACTCTCTGTTTCTCACACACTAGGAAAATTCTCCTAAACGAGCTGATACAACCTCTTGAACACTCGTCTGTTTTCAACCTCGTCGTCATCCTTCTTCAATGGCGCTGCCTTCGCATATATAGCCTCTGTTTGAAATATGGCCGTTAGATAGATTCCAAATCTGTTCTGCGCTTGTCAAGGCCAAATTGTCGTCTTTCCAAATACGTGCAACGCTCCTCTGTAAATTGTACTATTTTCCAGAATAGTACAAATCTTGTTCCCTTAATTTCAGGCAATTTGCACGACTTAATCTCAGCCATTGATTCTTCCATCTTGAGCGTTGATTGCGTCTTGTCGATTTCGCCATTTGAATTGAGCTCAGCAGTTGACATCCAGCTTTGATAACTCTTCGTAAATTGTCAACTGCTTCGCTGCTGGTTCATGTCTACTTCTGCTTTGCGCTTCTGCTGAATTCTTTGTCGACTGGATATGCAAAACACTGTAGCCTTCGACTGGATTGATCTTGCGACTGGATTCATAGCAACAGCTGGTTCATTGTAGCTCACGACTGGATGTGCAGTTGCTTGTGTCTGGTTGTCCAGCTGGTGGTAACAAATGCTTGCGACTGGTTGTCCAGCTGGTTAGATCAAACGATGTCGTATCAACTTATTCAAACGACATCGTTTGCTATGCCTCGACTGGTTAAATATGACGCTGAAGCTCTCGTCTGGATGTACTGTAGCTTCCTGCTGGTATCTTGCGACTGCTGGACTCAAACCATCTGCTGATTATGATGACGTCACCGATGACTTCATCAACGCTAAACCATCTGCTGATTCTTTTGCACGACGTCGCTTCATCTCTTTCACTTCTTTTCTCATCTACTGATAGCTTCCTGCTGATTACTGTAGCTTCCTGCTGAATGATGGCGTCACTGCTGATGTCATCTTCGCTTAGCGCTCCAGCTGATCTTTATCGTTCCAGCTCCATCATGCGACTCTTCTCAGCGTCTGTTCCAGCTGGTCCTTTCGCACCAGCTGATCTAACTTCATCTGCTGAACATGATGTCATCACCAATGACATCATCATCGATGGTCCACTTAGATGTTCCAGCTGGTTCTCTTTTAATGTTCCAGCTGGTTCATCTTCCTCTTCTAGCGCTTGCAGCTGGTTCATATCGTTCCAGCTGATTTCTATGCTCCAGCTGGTTCAATCTTGGCCTCCGCCTGATTACGAACACCTGACTTAACTTTGGACGTCTCCATTGCTAATCCAGCTGCCGATAACAAAGAATGCACTGAACCAACTGCTGAACTTATATCTTGAACCATCGGCTGGACAGATTCTTCGACTGTTCATCATCTTGTTCGATAGCTAGAATCTGTACACTTAAGTGGAATTGTTAGAAACACAATAACAGGTTTTGTGTAATTCAAAACTTAATCAGGATCTGTCAAAAACAGATCCATCACTTGGCTCCCAGCAAGTTCTTCTCCAAATTTGATGTTCTTCACTTCTCTTTACTGAGGGATTTCGAAAAAATCTTGCAAATCGAACGGCAATGGCGGCCAAAACCGAGAAAACAATCGAAGACGAGATGTGTTTCCAAATACTGCAAAGCGGCCATCGATCTTTGGCTCTCTGTGTTTGCTCTTCAACAGGGATCTTTGTATCGAATAAGGAGGGCAAATAGGAGCGGCAACGGTTGTTCTTCAGGTGATATACTCTCTGCGACCCCTCATCGGAACCTGTTCTACCGTTCCGCGACGCCGTTCCACCATTTTCACGTCGCTTCCGTGCACAAAAATGCCGTCCCAGAGCAGCTTCCTTCACGAACTGGAACTTCGCAACGGTGGGCTCCTTTCCCGTTCCGGAACGGCCGTTCTGCCACCGTTTTTGCGAACCATGCTTGTGGTTGAGAGTGGCGTACCTTCTACAAAAAGTATTATATCAAGGAGTTCCATTGGATTACTTCTGACTTGTAATGGAACAAGTATCCCACTTTGCACAGCCGCGACTAGAAATTTTTTATGCTTGGTGGAAATTCAAGGTGAGGCTCAACAGGATCAAGTCTATGAACCACATTCAAAATATGGAAGCTTCTAAGGACTCTTAATGCCATTGGTCGAGAGTCACAAGGTATCTGAGGCAATAACCAGGAGGTCACGGATTGCTGCTAAGCTGAAGGAGCACCAAATGGGTTCTTCTTGGCTGAGCATTGGAAGAATTTTAAGAAGGACAACCCAAAATCCAACCGCGATCCTATGACAATTCATTTGCTGGAAGTGGAGCTTGTTGAAATCCAGCTTTAGTACAAGCAAGCTAAGGTGGAGTTTGGATTGCCTGCTATTGCCAGAATGTTCTATCAGTGGGAAATGACCGGAGAACTAACCTCAGGGCTCACAACAGAGGAGCTTCTACAAATATTTTCTGCAAGGAAATAGTCCCTTGATAATAAAGAGGAGCAATCGGCTCCTACCAAATTTGAGGAGCTTCACCCTCCATTCTGTTGGAATTGAATGAAAACTCTTCACATGCCCGTGACTCTTCACATGCCCGTGACTCTTCACATGCACGAAGAGACACAATTATATTGATTGAGTATTCAATATAGGCAGCTGAAGAGTCACATATTTCCCTATATATACAACCTACATTTCTCATTCCAAGACACAACCATTCTCTCAATTCTCTCCATTCTCTCCACGCTGATACAGTGCAGGTTCGGTTCAGTTCGCCGATGTAGCGTAGCCTCGTGCTTTTGGTTAGCTGCTCGATTCCGTCATTGTACCCTGGGAAACAGACACCACGCATAGCTTGATCCTTGCAAGCACTGGGGCGAGGTGAATCTGTTTTAAGGGAACTGTGTTAGAACACAGCCTTGATTTACTTTCTGTTCCTGACGTTGTTCTTCAATCTGATTATTTCTTGTTATTCTGCTTGTGTATTTTATTACCCTTCTTTTGCCAACAATCTTAAAACATATTTATATAAATTATGGCTTCGAATGGTGCTAGCCCTGCTATCTCTGCTGCTCTGTGACTGTGTCGGCTAACCATGCTGAGAAGCTGGACAAGTTCAACGGTCTGGACTTCAAGTGGTGGCAGCAAAAAATGCTATTCTACCTCACCACATTGAACTTGGATAGGTTCCTCACAGAGGAGGTCCCTACGCTTAAGGGAGGGGACATAATGCCGAATCTGTCAGCGCTGTTGAGGCTTGGAATCATTCTGATTTCCTATGCCAAAATTACGTCCTAAATGTACTGGCCGATGCGTTATACAACATTTTATGTGAGAAGAAAACGGCCAAGGAACTGTGGGAATCCCTTGATCGAAAGTACAAAACCGAGGATGTTGGAGCCAAAAAATTCCTTGTTGGCCGATTCTTGGATTTCAAGATGTTGGATTCCAAGCCAGTTAAGTCAAGTTCAAGAACTTCAGCTTATTCTGCACGATATTCATGCTGAGGGGATGACCTTAAGTGAATCTTTCCAGGTGGCTGCGATTATCGAGAAACTGCCGCCGGCATGGAAAGAGTTCAAAAATTATTTGAAGCACAAGCGAAAGGAGATGAACGTTGAAGAACTTATTGTCCGACTTCGAATTGAAGAAGACAATAGGAACTCTGAAAGGCGTTTCTTTACTCCTAATGTTGTCAAAGCAAATGTTGTTGAACATGGTGACAAATATAATACGAAAAGGAAGCCACGACCATCAGGGAAAGACTATAAATTGGGAGCAAAGAAAGGCACTTTCAAGAAGAAATTCATGGGGAAGTGCCACAATTGTGATGGGATGGGTCACAAGGCTTCGGATTGTAAGAAACCGAAGAGAGCCCGAGAGGCTAACACCATGGATGACATCTCTCATGATGTCTCAAATATAAATCTATGTGCAGTTGTTTCTGAAGTAAATCTGATTGGTTCAAATCCAAGAGAGTGGTGGATTGATACTGGTGCCACTCGACATGTCTGCTCCGATAAGGAGATGTTTGCTACTCTACAAGAATCCGAAAATGATGAGAATTTGTACATGGGAAATTCAGCAACTTCTGAAATCAAGGGACAAGGAAAGGTCATCTTAAAGATGACTTCTGGAAAGGAACTGACTCTGAACAACATGCTTTATATCTCGGATATTAGAAAGAATTTGATATCCGGTTCTCTGTTGAATAAGCATGATTTTCGTATTGTTTTTGAGTCTGACAAGGTCGTTGTGTCTAAGAATGGAATGTATGTTGGTAGGGGATATGTGAATGATGGCTTGTTTAAGCTAAATGTAATGGCTATTAAGTCCAAAGTGAATAAAATTAATCCTTCTGCTTATTTGCTTGAGTCTCCTTACTTGTGGCATGGAAGACTAGGTCACGTAAACTACGACACAATTTGCAGATTGATTAATTTAAAAAACATACCTACATTCCAAATAGACAAGAGCCACAAATTTTAAATCTGCGTTGAAGCAAAACAAACACGATCTTCTTTCAAAACAATTGAAAGAAATACCGAACCCCTTGATTTAATTCATACGGATGTATGTGATTTGAAAGGCGTGCAAACTCGTGGAGGAAACAAGCATTTTTTTACTTTCATTGACGATAGCACCAGATATTGTAGCGTATATCTTCTTAAAAACAAAGATGAAGCAATAGACAAATTCATCATTTACAAAAACGAAGTTGAAAATCAACTTAACAAGAAGATTAAAGCGCTACGAAGTGATCATGGAGGAGAATATGAGTCTCCATTTTGCCGAGCTATGTGCTCAGCATGGAATCAGACATGAGACAACTGCACCTTATTATCCACAAAAAAATGGCATTGCCGAAAGGAAAAATCGCACTTTGAAAGAAATGATGAATGCACTGCTTCTAAGTTCTAGTGTACGATACAACATGTGGGGGAAAGCTGTTCTGACAGCCAACTACCTTCTAAATAAGGTACCCCGAAAGAAACAAAATAAAAGTCCATATGAGTTATGGAAATGAAGACCACCTTCCTAAAAATACTTGCGAGTGTGGGGGTGTCTTGCCAAAGTGGTAGTACCGACTCCTAAAAGGGTGAAAATAGGACCAAAAACTGTTGACTGCATTTTCATATGATATGCTCAAAATAGTAGTGCTTATCGATTTCTTGTGCATAAGTCTGAGTTCTCTGATATCCACAAGAATACAATAATGGAATCAAGAAATGCTTCATTCTTCTAACATGAGTTCCCATACAAGTCTCAGGAAGAACCTAGTTCTTCGAAAAGGTCACATGGTCAAGTGACACAAGATCAAGAGGTTGACAATGATGTGGGACCCAGACGAAGTAAGAGAGCGAGGATAGAGAAATCTTTTGGTCCAGATTTCTACACTTTCCTGATGGAAAATGAACCTCAAAGTTTTGAAGATGCCATAAGTTCCTCTGAAGGTCCTCTTTGGAAAGAGGAAATTACTTCAGAGATCGAATCGATTCTGCAAAATCACACGTGGGAATTGGTGGATCTTCCTCCCGGAAACAAACCTTTGGGTTGTAAGTGGATATTCAAAAGGAAGATGAAGTCAGATGGAACCATTGATAAATACAAAGCCAGGTTGGTAATCAAAGGTTACCGTCAACGAAAAGGACTTGATTACTTTGATACTTATTCTCCTGTGACAAGAATAACATCTATCAGAGTGATACTCGCCATTGCTTCTTTGCGGAATCATTCTATTCATCAAATGGATGTAAAAACTGCTTTTCTAAATGGAGATTTGGGAGAAGATATTTACATGGAACAACCTGAAGGTTTTTCTGCTCCTGGACAGGAGAACAAGGTCTGTAAATTGGTGAAGTCCTTATACGGATTAAAATAAGCACCAAAGCAGTGCCACGAAAAATTTGATAAAGCAATGATTGAAAGTGGATCAAAGTCAATGAATGTGATAAATGTGTGTACATCAAAGACTCTGAAGATGAATATGTCATTTTGTGTATTTATGTTGATGACATGCTTATCATTGGGAGTAATGATAAGATGATTAAATCCACTAAGAAAATTGTTGAGTTCAAGATTTGACATGAAAGACATGGGCCTAGCTGATGTGATTCTTGGAATCAAAATCCATCGCACATCAGAAGGACCTGTACTTAGTCAGTCACACTATGTTGACAAAATTCTTGAACAATTCAACAAAGAAGATTCAGCATTGGCTAAAACACCGATAGATTCAAGTCAACATCTATCGAAAAATCGAGGTGAGTGTGTTTCTCAACTAGAATACTCACGAGTTATCGGAATTTTAATATACATAATGAGTTGCAAAAGGCCAGATATTGCATTTGCTGTAAGCAAATTAATTCACCAGCAACCCAGGAGCCTAACATTGGAAAGTAATTGTACGATTGCTACGATACTTAAGATATACTCGTGACTATGGACTGCACTATAGTAGATATCCTGCTGTTATTGAAGGATACAGTGATGCCAATTGGATATCTGATATGAAATACTCAAAGTCTACTAGTGGATTCGTTTTCACTTTAGGTGGTGCAGTATTTACGTGGAAATCCTCAAAGCAGACTGTAATAGCCAGATCCACCATGGAATCTGAATTTATAGCCCTCGACAAATGCGGTGAAGAAGCTGAATGGTTACGGTTATTTGTGGAAGATATTTCGAGATGACCTAAGTCTGCACCAGCTATTTGTATTCACTGTGATAGTCAATCTGCCATCGGTAGAGCTCATAGCAGTATGTATAATGGTAAGTCTAGACATATACGTAGTCGACACAATACCATTTGACAACTACTCTCGACCGGAATTATCTCAATTGACTATATAAAGTCAAAGGATAATCTTGCAGATCCATTAACCAAAGGGTTAAAAAGAGAGTTAGTCGCAAAGTCATCGAGGGGAATGAGACTTAAGCCTATAGAATAAGTTGGTGCAAAGGAAAACCCAACCTATGCTGACTGGAGATCTCAAGAACTAGGTTTAATGGGACAACCTAATTGCACTGACTTGATGGATCACTAGGAGGGTTGCCCTCATCCATTCCTATGATGAAACAGTGAGAGTGTAGGATAAGCATACGGCTTTTAATGATTACGGTAGAACAGTTCAAAGACAACATGTCTACTATTCACCAGTAAATGGATGTGCTTTACGAGGGAAGGTTCAAAGACAACATGTCTACCTCTCCTATGCAGGATTCAACCATAAAACTGTATCACAAGTTTTTATTCTTATCATTTTCATTCATGTGGGGGATTGTTGGAATTGAATGAAAACTCTTCATATGCCCGTTACTCTTCACATGCACGAAGAGACACAATTATATTGATTGAGTATTCAATATAGGCAGCTGAAGAGTCACACATTTCCCTATATATACAACCTACATTTCTCATTCCAAGACACAACCATTCTCTCAATTCTCTCCCTTCTCTCCATGTTCTCACGCTGATACAGTGCAGGTTCGGTTCAGTTCGTCGGTGTAGCGATAGCCTTGGTTAGCTGCTCGGTTTCGTCGTTGTATCCTGGGAAACAGACACCACGCATAGCTTGATCCTTGGAAGCACTGGGGCGAGGTGAATCTGTTTTAAGGGAACTGTATTAGAACACAGGTCTCGATTTACTTTCTGTTCCTGACGTTGTTCTTCAATCTGATTATTTCTTGTTATTCTGCTTGTGTATTTTATTACCATTCTTTTGCCTAACACATTCAATTTTGAGGAGCTTCACCCTCCATTCCATTTTGAAGTGCTTGAGGCCTTATTCAGTTATAAGGAGCACATGCTCCCGAGTGTAGAGAGAAAGCACATAATAAGGAGAAGCATCTGGCTGCAACTTGCGGTTTCGAGCAATCGGGTCGGAGTTTAGAAGAGCAGTAAGCTGGGTCTACATGAGAGGAACTACATCTTACAGTTTTGTACAACCCAATTGTGATGGAGGGGCATTGAGTTTTAAAAAATATATAAAATATTTACTTATTTGATTAAGTTTTACAAATCCAATGTATTTTAATCAAATAATCTGAAAAGCATGATAAACAAATAAGAACCCCAACGAATGAGTTTGCACCAACTACAATTTTGTATACTCATAACAATATCTCGTATCTGTTTCCTTCACATAGTTGTTGCCATCCAAACTTTCCAGTAAAACTATGAAATGTCAAAAAATTAAATATTCAAGGATTAGAATTTGTTACAATTTTTAAGTTTTTCATGCATTTTTCAAATAACTCAATCCATCAATTAAATACCGAGTTTTGTAATCAAATTGATACCAATTTATATATGAAAATTGTCATAGATAACTTTCATTATAATTAGAGTTTTGTAATCAAATTGATACCAAGTTATATATGAAAATTGTCATATTCATTATAATTAGTGAAATATTTCTATTTGTAAATCACAAAACCAGTATCATATTAAAATATGGATGAACACGAGATATTATACCTACTTAATAAGTCGGATTGTTAAGATGACAGAGTTTGAGAAATGACTGACTTAACAGTTCTCTATGATTTAATCTCGTATCAAGTTATTCGTTGATTTATACATGCTTTATTATTAACTTAACCAACCAAATCACAAGATTCACGGAAACGTAAGAAACACAAAACCCAGTATTTCTCTCAATCCTAGCACTCAATCCACAATATAATTAAATCAAACTCTATCATGAAATCGAAGAAGAAATATTATTTAATGTTTTTAAAAATAATAATTATAATAAAAATTAAAACTATATTTTACATGCCACGGACCAAGGTTACTCTCTTGTGTAATTCCCTGGAAACCCTTTTCTGTTTAAATTTTACATTTTTCCCGTCAGAATTCCAATTATCACCTCAGTCTATTGCACAAATCGTTTGAATTTCCAGCACGACGATCCATTTCAAATTCACGAAGCATCCAATCATCGGTTTGGATTCAAGATCGGAGATCCCGATTTGCATTTGCATAGGTCGAGGGGTCATTACGCATGCGATAGGTATTCTGAATTCAATTTAGGGAAACGTTGTGCTTCGAACGGGCACTCTGGGATATCTTACTTTCTTTGATCTAAATGTGCCTTTCATCGTACTGATTTTGATCGATTAGCTTAGTATTTTTGGAAATTTTGCTGGATTTAGTTTTTAGACATTTGAGGGATTTGTCTCCCATTTAATATGAATGTGTTGTTATTGTGTTTTGGAATTTGAACCTAATTGATCTATCTGTGGGATGTTAATTGTTGGTGTAAAGTTCTATAGTTAGGTAAGCTGTTGCGAATTATTAGGTTTGTCTTTTCTGCTCCATTTGTATTCAAGATTTACTGAAGAAAGTGAGATAGCTGAATCAACTCCTTATCACATGACTGATGAATTTTATTTACAATCTTATAGGCGTGATCTTCAAAATATAAAGATGGTGAAATTGACTATGATTGCACGTGTTACTGATGGCCTTCCTCTAGCAGAGGGATTGGACGATGGTCGTGATGTTCCAGATGCTGATTATTATAAACAGCAAGTTAAGTCTTTGTTCAAAAACCTCTCAAGGGGCCAGAATGAGCCTTCGAGAATGTCGATTGAGACGGGACCATATATCTTCCAGTATCCTTTTGGACATTTTAGTTGTTTTAAGATTTTCTCTCTACGTTTTACCGGCGAAAATGGTGTATCAGATATGCAGTTATGCACCTAGATGTTAATTTTGTTACATCATCATGAAATAATAACAGTTTCAACCATTCGCTGCTTACATTAACTCTCTGTCAATGCGTCTTCGTATCATTTTGGCCGAGCCATATAGAACGATTCCCCTTCTTTTTTTTTTTGGTTTTGGAGACTATGCCAGTGTCACATGGGTCTTGAGAGCCATATAGAACGATTGTTCCCCTTCTTTTTTTTTTTGGTTTTGGAGACTATGCCAGTGTCACATGGGTCTTGAGTATGGATGGAAAGTGATGGTGTCTGTAATTTCCAACCACCCTTTGGATACCGATTGTCCCAATGTTAAAGCAATTGACTGCTTTTGCCTTGTTGATTTCACATCAGCAAAATCAGAGGCTGGATCAGTTACTTTTAACCTGTACACACAGGAAACAGCTCTCTGCTGCTTAATTCCTACTGGTGATTACTTAGAATTCCATAAGCATTCTGAGATTCCTTATGGTGCTTTTCTTTTGCAACATATGTTTAAAGCTTCACTTTATCTCTGGACAGTTTTGACCTTAACTTTAGTTTCCAGTTATATTATTGAAGGGCGTGTCTGCTATTTAACAATGTGTGACCGAGCTTATCCTAAGAAACTGTCCTTTCAGTATCTGGAAGACCTCAAGAAAGAATTTGAGCGTGTTTATGGAGATCAGATTGAAACTGCTGGTAGACCGTATGCTTTTATCAAATTTGGTGAGTCTGTATTTTCTCTCTTTTTTTCCCAATATAGTTTAGTTGTTATTTTTCTTTCTTCTGAAATAGTCAAACTATGAGGTGCTTTGTTCTGATTATGTGATGATGCTTTTGCGTTTGCTAGATACATTCATTCTCAAGACAAAGAAATTATACCAGGATACAAGAACTCAGCGGAACATTTCAAAGTTAAATGATGAACTCTATGAAGTTCACCAAATTATGACTCGCAATGTACAGGAAGTTCTTGGTGTTGGTGAAAAATTGGACCGTAAGTAATTCCTATCTTCTACGTTTTCATTCTAAGATCTACATGTTTCAAATAAGTTAGATGATTGGCTCACACTATTCCATTATCTATTTTTAGAGGTCAGTGAGATGTCCAGTCGCTTGACATCTGAGTCTCGCATATATGCGGATAAGGCAAAAGATTTGAATCGCCAGGTTAGCTATCCGTTGATTTTCTGTTGCCAAAGATTTTGATTCACGGGTTGAATAAATGGATTACATTATCAATGTTCCTAAATGCATTTTTTACTGGCAGTCAAAGTATTCAATAAAGATCCTTTCACATTTATGCTAAAGAATTCTTCCGTTCTTGTCTTTCTGCTTAAAGAATAACTTTATATGTTCAGATGACACATTCAGCAGTAATCCACCATGTTTGAAATTGTCATGTCATTTAAAGCCATTTGAGATTCCTTCACTCATGAGATTGTGCTTCATCATTTGCACTCTACTTAACTTTTAGAAGTGATTCATTGATCTTGTCCTGTAGGCTTTGATTCGAAAATGGGCCCCGGTTGCTATTGTTCTAGGAGTTGTTTTCCTCCTCTTCTGGGTCAAGAACAAATTATGGTGAAGCTGCTGCCCTCTTTTTGAGATAGACGAAGGAAGACTTTCAGTCGTCTGCAAGATCTTTACAGTGCTGTCTTTTTTGTTGTGACGAATGAAGACATAATGGAAAGTAGGAATATGGTTAAGAGACAAATAGTAACTTGTACTTTGTTCCATCATGGATGACTTACACATTTCATCTACTTATACAGCAATTTGTTAATCTTGTTACCAAATTTACGTTTAACTTATTTTGGTGTTCTTTCTTTCCCTGTCAAAATATATCACACTGAAATTTCTGCTTTAAAACTTAGGCTGCGCTTGGTAGGTAGGATATGATAGGACGTGATAGATAACTTGAGTGATAATTTAAAAATATATGTGTGATAGTTAATATGTGGGATTTATAACCTTGTGTTTGGTTCGATTTTAAAGGGAATAGATTAAAATATGCTTTTACCATTATACCCTTCAATCAAATAAATTACATTACCAATATACCCTTCAATCAAATAAAATACATTGCCGATGAAGTGCTGGGATTACACGGTTTTGTCGAGATTGCAGCTGTGCTTTCCAAAATCACGCCCGTCTCCCCTACGTCCCTTCACGGCGTCGGAGAGTAGTCGAAGCTCTGGTTTACAGAGAATTCATAACAGATCGAGCATTGGTACACGGATCTACGGTTTAAGCCTCGTACCGACAAAATTGCTGCTCAACGAATTTGAGGTTTGATTTATTTACTGGTTCACGTCGACACTGTCGTTTTGAGGTCGTTGCAGGTTGTGTTAATTTTTTTCACATCCTATCTCATACCGATTTTTCTTTCATTTTTCGCGTCTCACGGTCATTGGACGCCTGTTTGTGTTTCCATTGTTTTTATTAATTGTGAAAGATTGAAAATTGCATTTTTCGGCGCTACTGAGTGGTTGGAAGTTGTCATCAGTTTTAATTGCTTGCAAATGAATCTGATGTTAGTAGTATTTAGTTTCTGGAAGCAAACATATCTCAGCACCAGGTTAGTTTCATTATATTTCATTAAAAATCTTACGCAAATCAATTGTTTTGTGTTTGCTGTGGCCAAAGTCTTCCCTTTTACGAATCTTGATTTGTTTTTCGATTGTGCCGTCGTCGTTAATTCACCGAACCAACTTGAAGGTTTGGTCTTCTGTTTTTAGTTTTTGTTGGTGGTTGGAACCCGATTGATTCAACATTTCTGTGAACCCAATTCTGAGCTTAGTATACCTCTGTTTATTGTTGCTGTCCAATTTGCAGATTGCTATCCCTGATATGATATTTCTGGGTTTGTTTTAATTTTGTGAGTTATCTGTTTTGGATCTTCATTCCGATGTTCTAGTCCCATGTATCAATGTTCCTTGATGTTTTGGAGTGGATTTCCTGCAGATTGTGACTGTTCCAGTCGAAGAATTATTATACAGTAGGTAAATTCGAGATTAATATGCATAAATGTTCAGAATGAAGCTCATATTACTGTTGATTTATTACTGATTGTTGTATATCAAACTTCGTATGACGTGGTAATCTGTAATGAGGTTTAGTCTCCTATGATAATCTTACATTATACTTTCAGATTTGAAGTTTGGTCAGAAGAATAACCGTGACACCAAAATCGTGGCATACTACTCGTATTACGACCCCTCAGTCGAAGTCCACAATGGTGTATTTCTTACCTTTTCTCACCTTAATTTTCTTGTCAAACTTGATATGCGAGTAGATATATGTGCGCTTTTACAGTTTATCGCGAAGTGTGACCAATGAATCATTTAATTCGTACAACTATTTTTAACATGTTCCGTGTCCGTAAATGTCTCAATTATTTTGCTCAAGTAAATGTTTGAATATGTTAATGTAATATCCCAAGGGAAAAGACATCCTCCGTGTTACTCTTGTACTTGAAAAATATTAAAGCAATTTGTTGTGATATACTTTCGTGAGAGGGTAGTAAATAACAAAAACTTGTTTAACCTAATGTGGTGCATTTCAGCCAAAATCATATGTAGTTTTTATTGGACGACAATCCGGTGTCTACGACAAATGGTGCGAAGCTAGCGAACAAGTACGTGGTTTCAGTGGAGCCTGCTACAAAGGGTTTGATACCAAAAAAGAAGCAGAATAAGCGTTTAGTTTCTACAAGGAAGCAATGAATGCCCCACGCGTTCATAAAAAATGTGAATCTGAAAAAACAAATACACCTTCTACATCAAAACCTCAGTGTGCAAAGAATTCAGCGAAGTTGGTAAAGGTGTTACGAGACTTAGCCGTTGAGATACACAGTCATGCTGCGAAAATGGAGAAGGTTGTAGAGGAGATTGGACATATACTTGAGGATATGGCTGTTAGTGATGACGAGTAG
>KV007458.1:59746-73380 GCA_001598015.1 Dorcoceras hygrometricum
TTTCCATACAAATGCATTGCACTTTTCTGTCATGTCTAAGCACAGAAATAGCCGTGTGTTTTTTTCAGCAGTGTCTTTTTTTTGTGGGGATAGTGTATTTTTTACATGTCAGTGTTTTTTTTAGTTTTTTATAGCAGTGTGTAGTGTTTCATAGCCTTGTGTTTTTTTCACAGTAGTGTGTATTTTTCCACTACAGTGTGTATACTTTCCCAGGACCGTGTTTTTGTTTCACAGCAGTGTGTAATTATCTTGCTACTAAAGCAGAGTGTATTTTTTAATCTCAGCCCGAAAATAGTATGGTCTGAAATCTCAATATCTCTGTCTTTTTGGGTTTTGAATTGTGAATAGGAGACATGATGTGACTATTCCAGTGTTTTGCAATAAATGAGGTTTCCTTTTGTATGCAAGGTTATGTTAATTAGGTACATATACACAACTACCCCATTCTAAATTAAATAGAAAAGATTGAATGACCCCCTAGTGTGTAGCAGCTGGTGGGTGCATTTATTGACTTCTTTACTAACAATATAAATACATATAAAGTGATATGCTTCTTTTAATACGGTCCATCATCCTGTTTTTCTTTTGTTTCTTTGTTGAACAGGTTTCCTAAAATGTCTGTAACAGCTAAAATCGGGTCGGAAGAAACAATCACAAGCAACTATGTTGTTCCTGTGGTTGAGCTGTCCTCGGATGAAGATGAAGTGCAGCATGGTGATAGGAGGTTGAGCGGTAGAAAAACCAAGTCTGCTGCAGTGTGTTTTTATTCACCAGTGCGTGTTGAACCTGTCAAAAGAATGAAGTTATTCACTGACCCAACAAATTTGAAGGCCCCGGAAAAGACAAACATTTGTGACAAAGTCGACACCTTAGAAGGCAAGACAAGGTGCGGACGTTCAGCTGCCATTGTAATCGAGATATCAGATGATTCTTCAGGTTAAGCGGTTAATATTTCTGGATGAAAGTTTTGATATTGATCAGTTGTATCATCTGTACAAATTGACTCTTGGGAACGATGGTGTACGATGTAATCCCGACTACAGCCATTTTCATTTTTTGTGGCTTGGATTGTACACTTACATTTGGGTCCCTTTTTTTGTGTTTTGTTGAGTCAGTTTGTAAGACTCTGTTACTATATGGTGCTCCAAAATATGAATGAATTTATTTTTGTAAGTTTACCAGTGCCTTATGTCATTGTTCTTGAGTACAGTAGGAGATGATTGAGGTTTACCAGGGACTTATGCTCCCAAAATCTGTTACTAATATGAATGAATGGATTTTACTTTATTATTGTCACCAATACAATGCTGTTCAGAATTTCCATTGCTTTGGCTCTTTGTGAAACAGAATTGGTTGTGTAGGTTGGATTTTTTGTCAATAAGCGCATAATACATATTCAAGGTTCTGCATATAATCAAGTTTTCTGGTCTCTGTTGTCTGTAGAATAACAATGTTTTTTGGGCAGATTGTGCAACTTATGAAACAGACATTGGACTTGCATCAATTTATGTAAATCTATATCTTCCTCGGTTAAAATGGTTTTTAATTCTTGAAAACTGTTATATTTGCGAATGATTTGTGTTGGTCCGGTTTTAAAAGGATCAAATGTTAGCAAGCGCTGTTTCTCAAATGCTGTCAATTTCTTGTTCCAACAGCTGTTTGCAACTAATGATTGCTCCCACAATTAATTTATTTCAACAGCTGTTGCAACTACTATTTCCTGTACGACACTCCAATTAATTTGTCTTTGCAATAGCTGAACCAGTTTCTATCAACGACTGATTATTTGCAACGTCTGGTTTAATCTTCTCCTTTGCAACATCTGCTTCTTTTCTTCAACTATTTCTGACATCAGCAGCCTCACTGTTTCAGACTCTTGAATTTTGCTTCTCCTCAACCGCTTGCATCTTTTCTGTCCAATGCAACTGCGCCACTTCTAAAATCATTTCTTCAATTCAACTTTCCTGATACACTTCTCCAAAGTTTTCTGATCAGATTCCTCCTCGCATGCTTTTCTCCAGACTTCTCTGTTTCTCCATCGTGTCTCTTCATTGAATAACAAATTCGTACAGTAGATTTTTCTCTGTTGGCATTCGAGACTTCTCCAATTAATATCCAGACCTATCTTTCACTGTTTCTGTTCGCAACAGCCGATTGATTTGTTCTTTTGTTCTTCGACTGGTTTCTTCTTTCCTTTTCCTTTGCACCACGTCTGGTTCAATCTTTGTAGCACAAATTCTTCACAGCGTCTGAATCATTTATGCGTCTGGTTCTTTTCTTTTGTTCCAGTCGACTGGTTTTTTATCTTCTTTTCTTTTGTTCCAGTCGACTGGTTTATTTGTCCTTTGTGCAACTACTGCAATCCAGCGTCTGGTTCAATTTCTTCAATCTTCAACGACTGGAATAAATTCTGCATCTGGTTTTGCTTAACATTCCAGTCGACTGGTTTTAATTCTTCTGGTTGCGTCTGGTATTTTTCTTCATGGCACCAACTGGATCAAATATTGTAGCAACTGGTTTAATTCTCTTTCAAAAGAAACTTCTCAACTTTCTGTCAATTATCGTTTCTTTTCACTTCTTTGTTTCTGTTATAGTTCCTGTAAAACGTCTGGTTGTAACTTGTTCATTGAACACTTCAGACTCTGTTCACGTCTTCTTCAGATTTATAAGATTTCTCGTATTGATTTCTTCCATATCAGACGCTGCTTCACCAATTGTCCTTGTGCACTTTACGTCTGGTTTTTACTTCAAACTTTAACTAAACCAGACTTCACCAGATTAATTTCTTTCCTTTCTGTTTCTTCTCATCTTCATCACTTCAATTATTTACTTTTAATTTCACTCCAAAACAAACTTCTCCTCCAGATTTGTTTCTTCTTCACATTTCTTCAACTTACTGTTGCCTCAACGTTGCTAATAAAGTCTCTTTATCCTACTGTTAACTTTGTTGATTTTGCTGATGCAACTTTCTCCTAATTTCTTCCAATTTTGAAATTTATTGTCGATGCAAATGCTATGAATCTTGTTCCAGACTGTCACGAAAGATGCTTGAATTTTGCATTGGAAAAATGGAAATTCTTCAGCTCAATGAAATGTTGTCAATGAAATGTTGAACCTCATTGTTTCAGTCTCCTCATTAACATGTCATGGTAATAGAGAAAGTTCGATTGAGTTATACACTTGCCAACATGTTCATATTGTCATCAATTTGTAAAAAAATTTGAAAACAAAACAAATGAACAGAAAGTTAACCATTCTACAGAAACTGACAATAATGATAACAAAACAAATGAACAGAATTTCTCGATACAAAATTCCAGATAAACAGCAACTTACTGCACTCAAGAGCGTCCAACAAAATCACCATATTCACAACAAATCACAGCAGCCAACACAGCAAGGTCCAAAACACACATAACAAAGTGCTTAAACCAGATTTCAGACATTATGAACTTTAACCAGTTTCATGTACACAGATTTGTCCTATTGATTTCTTCCATATCAGACGCTGCTTCACCAATTGTCCTTGTGCACTTTACGTCTGGTTTTTACTTCAAACTTTAACTGAACCAGACTTCACCAGATAATTTCTTTCCTTTCTGTTTCTTCTCATCTTCATCACTTCAATTATTCTCTTTTAATTTCACTCCAAAACAAACTTCTCCTCCATCAATTTGAATTTTGTTACGAAGAATATATAACATCTGCTTGTTAACACTCTGTGTCTAATTCTGATTGATTGTAGTTATGTTTTCACCTTTAAGATTTATGAATTGAATCTGTCAACTATGATACATATGTACAGGTGCCAGTTTGAGATAATACACGAGGAACTGAATGTGGAGAAGATGTTACTTGCAATTTTGAAATTTATTGTCGATGCAAATGCTATGCATCTTGTTCCAGACTGTCACGAAAGATGCTTGAATTTTGCATTGGAAAAATGGAAATTCTTCAGCTCAATGAAATGTTGTCTATGAAATGTTGAACCTCATTGTTTCAGTCTCCTCATTAACATGTCATTGTAATAGAGAAAGTTCGATTGAGTTATACACTTGCCAACATGTTCATATTGTCATCAATTTGTAAAAAAATTTGAAAACAAAACAAATGAACATAAATTTAACCATTCTACAGAAACTGACAAAAATGATAACAAAACAAATGAACAGAATTTCTCGCCCCAAAATGCCAGATAAACAGCAACTTACTGCACTCAACAGCGTCCAACAAAATCACCATACAAAACTAAAACATAATCCACACTACATTATCATATTTCATTGAGTAAATAGTACTACAAAATAAGTACACGGTAGAAGTGCTTCCGTTTCAAGCAGCTACGGATACAACCATGTAAACATACATACATCCAAAACATTCGACAACAACCCATTAGTTAGGGCAATTCACTAACTACGAAGTAACCTACGGACTAAACTTAGTTTCCCTCGGTCATTCAAACGCTTGAACAAAGCCAAATCGTTATGATTGTTGAATAACATTTGTGCTGCAATTACCTGTTCGTCCTCGGATAGTTCATTCATCCCTCTCAATGACTCCAAGACCACATCCTGTGCATCTGATAAAATGTCAGGAGCTGCAAGTTGCTTCACTAAATCGTTCATGGTGACCTTTGTTATATCTGCAAGGTTGTTGATGGCTGCGACTATGGCATCATCAACTTGATTGAGTTGCTTCCTTTTCCTCTTCTTCGAGGTTGTAGCGGTATCCGGTTTTGACGATGGTGTATGAGTTTCGGAGATTGAATCATCCTCAGCAACTGACGTATTACATGCGTCTGTATCTCCAAATTGGAATTGAGTAGGCACATCATCATCGAGTTTAAGCACATCTGTCAATGCATTCTGAAAAGTCTGCGAGTGCTCGCCAGTTGCACGATCACTCCCGAAGATCTCTTGCCAGTCCGCATAATGCGTCCATTGTTTGTGTCGCATGCTTCGGAAGGTGGAGTCAGTCTGCTTTTATGAAATTGGATTAGGAATAGCAACGTAAAATATGAATGTTAAGTTGAAGTTATATTCACCTTGATAATTGCATCCCACGTCTCATCCGTTGCTTCAACAGTTTTGTCCGTATCATTCCACCCCACACCACTTTTCCCTAACAACGTGACCAATGTACTGTACGTTTTCTTCCAAACGTGAACCTTTGAGTTTATGTGGGGATTTCCACGCAAGTTCGTTCCAGGTATGGCTGAATGCATTGCAGCCTCCAACAGACTCAAATATCCAGCTTTAAATCCATTCTCGCTTTTCCAACCTTTTGTAATAACTTCTTTTAATGCTGATATAAGTACTTCCTCTTCACGTGCACTCCACGTACGCCGTGTCTTCTCCGTTTTCTTCCCCCGGCCTATCACACTCCCACATGTTTCTCCACTTTCCATATGAATGTTTGTATTATGTTCGCTAAACCTGGAACGCAAAATTAATGAAACTGTTACTGAACAGTTAGACGAAGGTGGTGCAAGAAACCATAAACTCATTCAACAACATATGCACGTACAATTTGTAAATCATAATAAAACTTAAACAGAGTATAGCCTCAACATATAATTCAACAACATATGTTAGAAACAAATAATGTCGTTACAAATTTAACGCCTCAACATAGATTTCAACGTACAAACATTATTTAATTCCAAACAGTTTTGAATAAACAAGAAAGGCAGAATGTAACATGATACAATGGAAGAAATTTAATGATTCAAGTTCCACATTGACACTGCCAAATCATCTCTCCAACAATCCCATTCACCAGACGCCTCCAAAGTACATATGAAATCATTGCCTATTTCGTGAGATGGGCTGTCCACATCGATATCCAATTCTTCCATTGGATCTTCCGGCATTTGCGAGCGTATAAAATTATGTAATAAGATACAAGCTAGTATTATTTGGTTTTGAACTCGCAAAGGGTAGAATGATGGACTGCGAAGAATGGCCCATCTTTTTTTCAGCAAACCAAATGCTCTTTCAATTATATTCCTAGCTTGTGAATGCCTCCAGTTGAATAATTCCTTATGGTCTTGGGGTCCGCTTGCACGATTCCCCCATGCATCTCTATGATATCGTACTCGTCTGTATGGAGTCAGAAAACCCTCTACATTTGCGTAGCCATTGTCGCATAAGTAATAGCAACCTACAAATAGAATTAAATTATCATAACAGACAATAAGTTTTCACGGAAACAAATCGGGCTTTTTTTTCAAGCTTCGCAGTGTTGGAAACCAGAGGGCAACTTGTAAGAAAAGTTCAAACCTCTAGGAACTTTGAAAGAATCTTCCCGAGTCAATGCATCTCTTAGCACCCTTGCATCAGCCGCGGAACCCTCCCACCCAGTTAGAGCGTAAATGAAGTTCATATTACGGTCGCAGACCCTAAAACATTCACTGCAATTGTTCCTTTTCTTGTTCTAAATCTCGCTTTGTCTTGTACGGGTACATGTACAGGTATATGTGTTCCATCTATTGCGCCTAAACAACCCTGCAACACAGAATGATATGATTATTGTCGTGGCTATACGTCATATTTCGCTGACACGCATTTTCAAGGTTCTAGTTTATTAAAAATTCCCATAAAGATGTACAGAAACTAATACCTTGAACCACTTCCAACTATCATGCCCACAACATTGCGATTCATACGTAAGTTCACAACACATTGACCATCTCCTGCTTCTATAATTCTGTGCATATGACTTAGTTGGGCACTAATTCTGCGGGTCATACTATACGATGCAGCTGTTGTACGAGGGAGTCGACGTGTCTTCGACATACTTCTCATACGTTGGCGTATCAAAAGCAATACCAACAAAAAATTGCGACACAACATTTGATGTACGAGCACAACAAGAAGAATATTTTTATGTTTCATATCCATCTTGCATGCACAATTGGCCAACGACAACAATAGAAGCTTCAGTATGACAGTATATAAGTACAGTGGAAATATTGCTAATGGAAAATGAAAAGCACAGAGCAGAACTATAGGCAGTTGTTGAAAGGTCTAAGATTTTCGGAAGCAGTAACACGAAGGTGGGTTTTCCGGAAATAGAACTCAGGTGAAAAACGCATATACAATTTTTACAGCTCGTAACAACTAATTTCAAATCTATAATTCTGTTCAATGCCTCCAAGTTTATCATTCTGCATTTTAGTTACACTTTATAGTTTGAGAAAACATGTAGCCAAACGTTTGGGTACAAGCACAAAACACCCAAATCCCCAAAATTATCATTCTGGAATGTCGAATCAGGAAAAAAAAAATTCATGCTAGTAACATGCCGCGTGCAGTTTCATTAACCAGAGGGAAGAAATAAATCAAGCACAACAACAATACAGGTTCAACAGAGATGCTCTAAATGTCGACTGTTTTGCAAACGGCTCCACCGTACACAAACAAAACAAGGTCTTTGAGAAAAAAAAAATACATCATGGAGCTACGTTGTTTGAGTGGAACAGAAATTTTCAGTTCGAACTTACTTTACGAGGCAAGATCTGCGTCCTCTTCTACGCGAATCTGCAGGAAAACTTCCAGACACTGTGGGCGCCTTCCTTCTCAGAAAGGTGGGAACTTGATTTCAAGGGTAAAATGGTACTGATTCTTCAATCGATAGAGTCGGATTAATTATACCGTGTGTTTCAAAGGGACTGAGTATCACCCATTTTTTAACTGTACAACTTAGTAATCAGGGGTTGGCTGATTGTACATTGTTTCTTAAAAACAGACCAAACGCATGATTATTTCTCAATCACTGACTAATCCAGCCAACCAAACACAGCATTATAATCTAAAAATTTTCAACTTTGATTGAAGCTCATGATAACACATATATTTTGAAGATTTGTCCCGCTCACGGTGCTCATAGAATTCGGCAATCTTATCGCAGTGTAGTGCCTATGTACCTGCAGCAGAAAGAAAAAAACACAAGCACAAAAGGAACAAGATCGGAGAAGATTGTCTATTTTGGCTCACATACTAAGTATCGGAAACACAAGCTTTAACAGACTATGGTACAAGACTCAACTAGGAGAGGATTCTCTCAGACTATCAGACCTATCACCTACCCAAGGTCAGCAGCTCAATTGGATGGTCATGACAACTCACAACCACAATAACCCCTATATCTAGAGAACCAATCCTTCACAGAACTGAGACAGAGGCGCAGATAAAAAAACGATCGGAGTTCTCTCACATAGATCTCACATAAAGAACCTCACAGAGAGAGTGAAAAAAGACGACGGATGCCAGGGTTTCAATGGAGAGAGGAGGAGATATAGATTATGAGTCATCGTTAGCCGACACAGGTGGGTTGGGATGAGTGGCGGTTTAGCGTCTGGGATTTAGCGGCCAGGATGGAAAGATGGCTGGGCTTGGGCTGGGATCACAAATGAAATTGGGCTAGCTAGTACTTGTGCCACACTTTCACACACAGAATACGACAACTTTAACTTGTGATAATAACACTATAAATCACAAGTTCCGCAAACACAAATTGTGCAAACTCTCTCTTGAATAGTAAAAAGAAAATTAAGTGGCAAATGAATGCAAGTGCTATTCTTTCCCCGAAAAACCTCAATATGATGTTATATTCCGACGGCGTGTGTTTATTCAACTATCATCGTTAAATAAACTTTAACCTCAAATCATCAAAATATATTTAATGGCATGAAATAACCTCAATCCTCAAGATAACATTTTCCTCAATTTATTTATGAAGTGTGGCTCAGAAATTCCCTCTAATCATCAGTCATAGTCGCTTGATCAAGCATATGAGGATCCAGGATTGGCAGGACACCCTGACCTGAAGGCCGACATTCACAAGCCCGTAATCAGTCAAGTTGGCGGGGCACCCCGACCCATCTGTCGGTATCCACATGCTCGTGATACCAGTCATAACTTCGTCATTTGGACATTCTAAAGTCACCTCTATTGTCCCCGATCTCTTTCCCGCGACTCGATGCCGCATATTCACCTAAAAACACAGACCTCAAGGAACACATTTAAATACCATAAGTAAAATCATAGTTAATATTTTAAAACTCTCAACTATATTTTAAATCATTTAAAAATTTATCTCATGCATGTAGTGTATGTGATCGAGACTCGGACGCTACATTTCTTCTTTTATCAACTCACCACTACATAGGTCTATGATATAAATCGGCTAGATCCATCTTCGCAGCACAAAAACTACTCTCATAATAAAAATAATATTTTTTCATCAACGGAGAGGTTGTTCTATCGAAAATAAAAAAATGTGATCATACTATCTCACCAGATATTTATGATATAGTTTTATTAGATTTCAAGAGTAATAATACTGTAATGCCAATTAGAAATTTTTTGATTTAACCATTATCTTTTCTAATTAATTCAAATCTCGTCTAACTACCTAACAATAATAACTATTATCATGATTAATATTACAATGAATGTCTCAGTTGTCAGTGAATTCGTTTCATGAAAATAATTAATTGGTCTGGAAAAAAGGAAAAAATCAAGGAACTGAGGAGAAACACCATGGAGGAACAGTGAACTTTCTATATATCTATCTCATATATATGTAATATTAACGTGCAAAAAGTTTTTATTAGACAGAGGATATGTAAAGCAAAATTAAAAATACTAAGGCGTGATAAATTGAGATGAATGAAAGAAAAGGATGGTACTTCGAGATTTTCAAATTATACACGTCTATTATGTGAAAATTTTAATAAATAAAAAAATTTAAAACACATGAGATAATAATTAAATTGACCACTATAAAGTTTGATAATCTAGATTTGACCTCATTAAGAATCAAATCATCTATGTTCAGTTCGTAACTTTATTTTATGATATTGTAATAAATATAAGAAGAAACCTTGGCCCTACAACAATTAATTGAAATCACGAGGTTATATCTAAGATGCAACGCCAACTCATATATCTGGGTGCGTCTCTCTCAATTCTTTTTCAAGGATTCATCCACATGTGAGAGGACAATGCTAGTAATAAAATAGACATTTTCAGTATGGGGTTCACTCACATACGGCAAAAAGGATTAGTCAGTCCAACCATAAAATAGGTCGAATGAGTTACTAGAACGATAACTCATTTCGAGGTGGGTCAAAACGGGCTGACTTGTTTGCGTCATGGGTAGTGCCAGGGTGAGGGTGCTCGTAGGTTATTGAAAAAAACATTAATATTCTTTTAAGTTATCATTATATTCGACTAAAAATTGTATTACGTATATTTATTTGTGCATGATTTGTGTATGGTGAAATAGTAAAAATCGAAGTATTTAAAATGATTTATGTATGGATTTCAATTGATAAAGTTTCGATTATTTACTTTTTTTCCGATATCTTTGATGAATCCATTTTTAGTTGAATTACAAATGTATTAAATTATTTTTGAAATTCCAATATTTATTAGATTTGGTGTATGATTTATCTATTTAATCTTCTCGAATTATTTATATATGATTTTTATTGGATTTTGTTTTGGCTGGATAGGCCACCTTCCCGCCAACTTTTGGCGTACCAGGGCTTTTACAAGCCCGTTAAATTGTCTGGTTGGCTCGTGCTATGCCATTTGAAAGCGGATCAAGGTAGGGCAGGGCCGAGTGGGTGCAGGATCGGCCGACCCCCAAGTCTGAGTAATATTGTTAGACCCGGAGCAAAGTTTATAAACCGGGTCCCACCAATTTGAATATTGTTAAAAGAGTATTTATTTATATATAATTATGGGTCGCTCTTCAAGTTTCATATTTCAAATCAAATTTTATGAACCTTGAAGTTTGAACATACCTGGAATAAAATGCATACCAAAACTTTGGATTTTTATTTACTACATGCGAACAACCAGTGAATTAGGCGTCCAGTTTGTTCGTTACACCTCAATAAGCACAAAAGAGTGCGGTCATGGATTCGCGCATCGACCAGGTGATTTCAAATTTTCTTGTTTGGATGTAAATTTTGAATTGGTTTGATTCCAGTTCCGTAACCCAAATCAGCTCCTTCATGTTTGAAAGAAGAGTTTTTGTTCGTCCTTTCAAATTTGTCATATCCTCCAATGCATTTTTCATACATTTTAAAGTAAAGGTAATATAAGATTTCAAATGACAAGCAATTACCACCTTTGTCGAATTCAAATATACGCACATCATGGTGTGCTTGAGAATAAGAAAATTCACAAATGGAGTTTCCAAAGTTTAGGTTAGGGGTGTAAACGAACCAAATCGGGCCAAATATTTTTGTAGACAATTTAGGTGGAAGAAAAATAGAGAGAACTAATTGCTGGAAAAATATTATGTTTATTCCACACACAATCAATAGAGATAACTCCTATATATACAAGAGACTTAGAACTAATTCTACCACTAGAATATTACCTTACCTAAAATAACTATACACATAAGGAAAGAAAATATATTAACAATCTTTCTACAAATAGTAGATGGAGTTTCCATATTTAAAGATATACTAACAATCTTCTATAAATAGGAGATTGTGTTCCCATATTTCCACACTCCCCCTCAAGTTGGTGCAAAAATATCCATCATGCCCAACTTGCTTGTGAAATCTTCAAACTTAGGTCGGAAGTGGCCTTTAGTCAAGCCATCAGCAATCTGTTGTTCCGTGGTAACATACGACATACAAATTTCTCCACTTTCCAGCTTTTCCTTGATAAAGTGTCGATCAATCTCAATGTGTTTAGTTCTGTCATGTTGTACTGGATTATTCGCAATACTAATAGCCGACTTATTATCACAAAACAGTCTCATCGGAGTCCCAACTTCTAACTTTAGCTCTTCAAGAACCCTCTTCACCCATAGTAGTTCACATACTCCATTTGCCATAGCCCTTAGTTCAGCTTCAGCACTACTTCTCGCCACAACACTCTGCTTTTTACTTCTCCAGGTGACTAGGTTTCCCCATAGAAAAATGCAATATCCTGATGTTGATCTCCTGTCGACAATTGATCCAGCCCAATCAGCATCTGTGAAGCCCTCTATATTCCTTTGGCTGGACTTTTTGAACAATAGTCCTTTCCCAGGGGTGTTCTTGAGGTACCTCAAGATCTTATAAACTGCTTCCAAATGCTCTTCATAGGGTGAATGCATGAATTGACTCACCATGCTAACGGCAAAAGCAATATCAGGTCATGTATAAGCGAGATAAATTAACTCCCCCACAAGCCGTTGGTACCTCCCTATATCCACAGGAGTACCTTGAGTACTTGCAAATCTCAAGTTAGGATCGATTGAGTGAATCCTCGGGCCACCAGCCTGGCCTTGTACCTCTCCAATGATCCATCAGCATTAAGCTTCACGTTGAACACCCATTTACAGCCTACTGTTGTTTTGTCCTTTGGTAGAGACATTAGTTCCCAAGTCTGGTTCTTTTCCAAAGCCTTCATTTCCTCAAAAACAGCTTCCTTCCAATGCGGGACAGCCAAGGCCTCCTGTATAGACTTAGGAATCTCCACACAGTGTAATTGGGATATAAAGCTAGAATATGATTTTGAAATATTTTGATATGACATGTGATTAGATAACGGATGTTGTGTGCAAGATCTAGTGCCTTTTCTTAGTGCAATGGGAATGTCGTGAGGTATGTGAGACTTGGTACTGTCTAAAGATACATCAGATTCATTACCTTGACGTGGAGTGGCTGTAGTGTCAGGTTCGCCTCTCGGGTCTGATTCATGAACGTGTGGAGTCATGAGGTCTTCCTTCCTTTGAGTTTTCCTCCTCACATAGACATGATCAAACTGTTTTTCAGGTTTCTTTTGAACTGACTCTAGCTCTAGTGTTGTGGGTTCAAGGCTCATGGTAACATCTATTTCAGTAGATTGACGCTGAGGATGAGGTACAAAGCCCGGGAACGAGTCTTCAAATAAGCTCTCCCCCTGAAGAGGAGTGAAATAGGCTTGGGATTCAAAGAATGTAACATCCAGTCACAAAAAAACGCCCAGTGAGAGGATCAAAACACTTATACCCCTTCTGTGTAGGAGCATAGCCGACAAACACACACTTTAAGGAGCGTGGATCCAATTTATCTCGATCAGACAAGTGAACAAAAGCTGTACAGCCAAACACCCTAAGAGGTAAATCAGATGTTAAGTGAGACAGAGGGAAACAATCCTGGAAGAGAGAAACAGGCGACCGCAAGTGGAGGACCCTAGATGGCATTCTATTAATCAGGTATGTTGCAGTGAGAACAGCTTCACCCCATAGGTACTTAGGTACGCCAGTAGTAAACATAAGAGATCTTGCCACCTCAATGAGATGACGATTTTTTCGTTCCGCTACTCCATTTTGCTGGGGGGTTCGAACACAGAAACTTTGATAAATGATCCCCTGTGTCTGAAGGATCCCCGAGAATATGATTAAAGTATTCCTTCCCATTATCGCTGCGAAGCACTTTAATCGTTTTTTGAAATTGAGTTTGAACCATAAAGAAGAAAGTTTTGAATATAGTATCAACTTCGGATTTCTCACCCAACAAGTATACCCAGGACATACGAGTGTGATCATCTATGAATGTGACAAACCATTTTTTTCCAGAATTGGTAGGAATTTTGAATGGTCCCCATACGTCACTGTGAACAAGAGTAAAC
>KV007458.1:74536-160616 GCA_001598015.1 Dorcoceras hygrometricum
CAAGTTTTTGGAAATAGCGATGGATCCTATTCCAGCAATGGGAGATAGGGACCCATCAGCAATTCGAATCTTCTTATTCCCTGCACACGGAGTGTAAGATGAAAATAGACCAGAGGATCCAGTCATGTGATCCGTAGCCCCAGAGTCAACAATCCAGGGAATGTCAGGGGAAATAACATGTAAGGCCATAGGCTGGAAAGAAGAAGAACCTTGTTGAGCAACAGAACTAGAGGATACGACAGGCGTGGGTTTAGTGAATTGTGGAGATTGGAAGAGCCTATACAGTTGGCCAAGTTGTTCTTTACTGAAAGTAGGCATGCCTGAGAAGACCCCAGCTTCTTCCTCGACACCAGACTGATGGGCTCTAGATTCCCGACCCTTTTGTTTCTGAAATCTTGGCTTCCAATTCGGTGGTTTGCCATGCAAGTCCCAGCAGGTTTCCTTTGTGTGATTTGGCTTGTTACAGTACTCACATTTGAGTCCTTCTCCTTTTGGACCTGGTCGAGACTGATGGTTGGCGAACTTGCCAAGATTACGAGACATCAAGGCAGGCACTTCGGTGGCAGGATGTCCGGATATCAAGGCAGAAACTTCTGGTACAGTTGAGGATTTTTCCTTTAACCCCGACATGGTTGTTTTGTCTCCGGCGGCTGTTCACAGATTCTGTGATGATGATAAACCTTACAGCTCTGATATCATGTAGATAATTTGGGTGGAAGTAATATAGAGAGAACTAATTGCTGGAAAAATATTATGTTTATTCCACACACAATCAATAGAGATAACTCCTATATATACAAGAGACTTAGAACTAATTCTACCACTAGAATATTACCTTACCTAAAATAACTATACACATAAGGAAAGAAAATATATTAACAATCTTTCTACAAATAGTAGATGGAGTTTCCATATTTAAAGATATACTAACAATCTTCTATAAATAGGAGATTGTGTTCCCATATTTCCACAATTTTGAAAAATTTAAGGCTCGAATTCGGCTCGAATTAGTTATATTCGGGTTCAAGCTCGATCAAAACTCGAAACTTTGAAAATGTTTGTCTCGGAATTGGTTCGATTAAAAGCTTGATTTCGAGTTGGACTCGAAAGTTTCGAACATGTTCAAGAACTATTCTACTATTGCTCGAAAATATGTAATTGAAAAAGCTCGAAATTAATTATTTAAATATATTGTTTTAATATTAAGGGTTGCAATCGGCTGGTGAACTACAGAACAGCATGATTTTGGCTCGAGTTCGGATCGAAAAATATATTCGAACATGTTCAAGTTCGGCTTGAATTTGATAAACTCGAATACCAACCAAAATTTTATCGTCCAGCCCAATAAAATCTCGTCAGCATGCTCGTTTTGTTTATACCCTTTTGGGCATTGCCTTCTATTATCTCTATCGTTATGCTGTTAACCCTTGGTATTATTCGAATTTATGATAATTGAAGAATAGTGTCAGTGCTTTGTTTATAGTTTTGATACCATGTTTGATGGTTAATTTTGGCTATGAAAACAGACATTTACTGAGGAAGAGGGACAGTATTATCCGCCATTAAAGTATAAAACATGATAAATTTCATTTTAATATAGATGAGGATATAGCATGTATAGAACATATAGACATAGGAGGATCCATATACAAGACCCAGCACAGTGACACATAGGCTTGTTGTTGCTGTTGACATTACAGACGTATCAGGCTTTTTGAATTCTGAAGGGTTTCAAATGTTATGCAAACTCTGCTCATAATCCACACTCATCTCGTACATGGTGATGGTGTAAATTTGGATGTCACCGGAATGGACTTTATTTGAGATTTTTCCTCCCATTCTGGTGTACGAATGGAACTCGTCCAAGATTATCCGTTACTTGTTACTTTATCATTACTTTTTTCTTCATATGTTGATGATTATTGTGAACATGCAGTTCTTTGTCTCGAGAAAGAAGAGAAAAGCTCTGTCACCTACTTCAAAATTGGGAAGATGCGAAAAAGTAGGAAGAAACGAAATTGAAGTTTCTCCAAGTTCGAAAAGTTCTTTGGACAGCTATTTAGTAACCTCAAAGAATGGCCATTCACCTAGAAAACCTTTGAATGTCTCTTGCGATCAAAAGGTTAATCAGGGGCCTGTGAAAAGGAATCTGACATTAGATGCTGGTTTGTCATCTAGAATTGAAAATTGTGAGTCCCATTCCCCAACCGCGGGACAGCCAGAAATACCTCTATTTTCGGATGTGGCTCCAACTATAAACTCTGAGTCGCTTTCTGATAGTGTTCCAATTAATGGTCTAGCTAAGGATTCCCATTCATCATTGAATGATGTGGAAAATGCTGAACTGAAGGCATTTGCAACTGGCTTCTTGTCATTATATTGTAGGTACGATTTGTTTCTCTTTGCTCCATTAATGGGCTGACTTAGTTTAAAAGTTCAGTCACTCATTCAACAGCCAGCTTCCTAGGTCATATCTTACTCTATTGACAGATCATCATTGTTCTAATTGGTGAACACGTGTATCTTATCTGTTAATTTCTAAAAATTCTGTAATCCGTTTGCAGTGAGTTACCAGTTGCTGCAAGTTCTCAACCAGAAACAAAGCACATTGATAATAAAGCACATAATAGCTCACCTATCCGTCAGCCAGAGGAGAAAGCATCTAATAGACGGAATATTGGGGATGATGGGAATCATCCTTTTATTAAGAGCGGATTCACTTCCTCTCCGAAGGCTGTACAATTTAACAGTGTTAATGACTCTAGCGATAAAAGATCTGAACGCCTACAAAAGGTAAAACATGTGAAGATTTATAAATGTCCTTGATTGAACTTGTTTTTGAAAATCGATCTTTTTTGTTGATAGAAAATTGTATTCAACAATGTCTTGGAATCTCAATCAAGTTTGAGAAAATGCAGCCGCACATCTGCTCCATGTACTGCTGGATGTAACACACACGGGTTTTTCAATTCTCGAGTTGGAGCTTGTGGAACTCCTCATTCAGCACGGGGTGGGTCATTGTTCTCTCCTGGAGAAGCGTTTTGGAATGAAGCAATTGCAGTTGTAGATGAGTTCTTTGCTCCTAAGGATGATCTTTCAACCCATATTGCAGAATATCGTGAATCTCAGAGGGTTAATAATGAGATATGCAGTTCAAATACAGTGGAAGATGGTGGATGCCGTGGTATGGTAAACATGGGTATGGCTAGAGTTTTAGACCCAGTTTGTGATGTTGGGACTGGTTCTGCTGTAGGCCCAAAGGCGAATCAAAAGAAAGATCTGAATGAAGCAGCCTCACCCTTGCCTGTGAAGCACTTTGATTTTTATCTTGAAGGGAACAATTTTGAAGAAGAGATGCCATCTCATGCTAACAGTGATACACCTCGTATTTTAGTGAGCAAGGAGGTTACAAATGCTTCTATCAGTCACCCCAGTTTACAAAGCACTATTCTCACACCCACTGGCTTCATCGATCCAACAAAAGAAAATAATATGTCAGTGCGAGGATCAACCACTAAATGCGGTATTTCCACAAGAAACTTGAATCATGTGACTCGTGAACATGACATTGTTACATCTGATGCATTGGATGAAGATTATACCGTGGTTTCCAGTAATCATGAGTCCAAAAGTTACTCTACTCCAGCAAGTTCTTCTTCAATAAAGGACTACATGGATTTGAATAATTGGCTCCCTCTTGAAATATGCGACATATATAAGAAAAAGGGTATATCAAGACTGTATCCTTGGCAGGTATTCCGTTCAATAAAAGATGAATTCTCCTAGATAAACCTATTCAGATTAATTTGTTGGTTGTCTGGCATCTATGAAATTGGGAAATGCTTATTCTTCCTGATGCAAGCTTTCTCACCTTTAAATATTTCTTACTCAAATGAATGTTGTTACAGGGGTCATGAGCTGACATAAAGATTTCTGTATATATGCGTTGTAGGTTGGCTTAAAAATTGACTTGTCTATTTATAGTAGGAATTTCCTTGGTAGGAAGGTACTCTAAGTTTGGGACACTAGTCTTGAAGCAAAGGTAATCAACCTATTCGGATTCCGAGCGATCTTGTAAAAGCTTCTATCTTTCTGTAACACTTTGGCATGAAGAGTTGAAAGGAATATTTGTGGGATTCTGTATAGTCAAGTGAATTATAAGAGGGAGACCATAATAGTAAAGTACTTAAGACATTGAAGTATAATCATAATCAGGACTTTGAGTTTTGGATATTTTAGAGTGATTAGCACTAACTTTTGTGGTTCCTGGATGATAAAGATCTATAAAAAATAACAGCTGATTGACCTATTAAGGATGCAAATGAAAAGGACTATTGGGTTATTTTGCATATGCAGTTTAAGGCTCAAGAAGGTTTCATTTTTTGAGTCAAGAAGTAGATAACCATTATGTCTCGCCCTATGCACAGGTGGTCAGATGGATTTGAAATTACACTACATCTGGGAATGATAAATATGGGCCACTTCGTTTTGTGTTTTCCTTTTCTTGTATGATTATTAGCAAAGCATTAAGATACGTGAACCATTCAAAATAAGTGAAATCTTTGAATTGAAGTAAGTCGATTCCTATGATAATTGTTACTAAATCTATAATCTCACCACAGTTCAGCAATTAGCATCAAAAAAATTGCAGAAATGTCTTTTGTTTTATTTATGTATTTTTCCCAGGTAGACTGCCTTCAGGTGGAGGGTGTCTTGCATAACCGGAATCTTGTCTACTGTGCATCTACCAGGTAATTTAACTTGTTAATTTTTCCCCTTTTTATTTTTATTTTTACCTTTTTATACCAACCTTGTCATCATCGATCGAGTGTCCTTTGTGAACTTTTGCCTGTGGGCAACTTTTGTATTTTTTCACGAGAAATTTATCAATGCACAAGAAGTATAGTTTTCAGAAGCTATTGGAAAAATAGAGTTTATCTTTTTTTCACCTTAAGTTTTGTGCCAGAAATTTCATCGTTAAATTTAGACTCTTCTTGGTTGAAGAAGTCGAGTCTATTGTAGACTGGAAAAACTAACTACATAGGGTAACATGACGTTGCCAACAATATCATACATTTTGTGGTAGAGTGTGTGTACTGCATCTTCATATTATTGGTAGCTTGTGTATGTTTTCTTACCACAAAGTTGGCCTTTTTTGAAATTCAAACCTTCTTAGCTTCCCAAATATGTTTATGCAAATGTATCAATTGTAATGAGTTTTATGTTTTTGTTCTTCCGTTTGGCTGCTTTGTTTCTTTCTTCCCAGATTTCTAGATTCTGTGGTTTTCACTTACCACTGAAATGCTTTCCTGTGGTTTCCGCAGCGCTGGTAAAAGTTTCGTTGCTGAAATATTAATGCTAAGGAGAGTTTTGTCCACTCGAAAAATTGCACTTCTTGTACTTCCGTATGTATCTATCTGCGCAGAAAAGGTATGGTGTCTGCTTGCTTTTAAAAAACAGTTCTAAATGCTTGTTGTCCTGTCTCTTACAGTTCAATATCTGTGAAAACACATAGGCAGAACACCTGGAAGTTCTTTTACAACCGTTACATAAGCATGTTCGCAGCTATTATGGAAATCAAGGTGGTAGCTCTATTCCGAAGGATACCTCTATTGCTGTCTGTACTATAGAAAAAGCAAACTCGTTGGTAAACAGATTACTGGAAGAGAGTCGTTTATCAGAGCTTGGTACCATTGTAATTGATGAACTGCACATGGTATCCATGCTGCTTTAGTTTTCTCATTGTTATATTACTTGCTTGTTATCTTATATACTTTTACTTGATTTTCATCCTTATATCCGAAAGAAATACGTGATGGCAGGTTTCTGATCAGAGTAGAGGTTATCTATTAGAACTGATGTTGACAAAGCTTCGGTATGCGGCTGGTGAAGGCAATATAGGCTCTTCTAGTGGAGAAAGTGCAGGGACAAGTAGTGGGAAATCTGATCCGGCCCGTGGCCTCCAAATTGTTGGCATGAGTGCAACATTACCAAATGTTGCTGCTGTTGCTGATTGGCTTCAGGTAATTACTTATCATTACTGAACAGTTTGTGCTATTTTTGAAGATGTGTTTTAATGTTTATCCTCATAAAGATCAGTGATGCATTTGTTATAGAATAACTGCTTAATATGGCCCAAATTCACATGAGATATTTGTACTCCTTGAAGTCTTGGAATCCTTGTGAATGAATGAGTTGAAGCTTGGAACTCTACAGAAGAATATCTATTTGTGATTTTTTGAGCCTTGGTTTACTGACTCTGAGCAGTCTGTATCTGGAGTGTATAAATGGCCAAGTTCTCATTTATGCTGGTTAATAAGTGGATGCAGTGTATTGTGACTGGAACTGTAAATCCATGATGTTGTCTCGTTCAAAGTTAGATTTCTACCCATTCTATTTTAAAGACTGCAATCAGTTTGGTTGTTTTCAAACTCTGCTCAGAATTTTTTGTTCAAATCCATAACTTGTTAGTTTTTGCTTGCAAATTTTATCCAATAATTTCCCATGCTAATTGATTTATATTGTGTTACTTTTCATGGGGCTAAAAAGTAGTAAGTTCCTAAATTTACAAATGAACTGATCTACCTCCTGATTTTCTTTTTCATGTTGCAGGCTGCCCTTTATGAGACAAACTTTCGACCTGTTCCATTGGAGGAATACATTAAAGTTGGTAGCAGAATATATAACAAAGAAATGGAAACTGTTAGAGTGATCCCTAGGGAGGCTGATCTCTGTGGTAGAGATCCTGATCATATAGTTGAACTATGCAACGAGGTTTATCATCTTTGTATTTTGCTCAAGTTTTATCTTGCAATTAGGTTGAACAGTTCTCACACTTGGAATCATTTAGGTTGTCCAAGAGGGTCACTCAGTCTTAATATTTTGTTCCAGTCGAAAAGGATGTGAATCAACTGCAAGGCATATAGTGAAATATCTTAAAAAAATTTCCATATGCCATCGCAGTGAAGACAATGATTTCTTTGATGCAAATTCAGCTATCGATTTGTTGCGAAGATCCCCATCTGGGTTGGACCCAATACTGGAAGAAACTCTTCCTCTGGGAGTAGCTTATCATCATGCTGGGCTCACTGTATGTTGTTCAATTTTATTGATTTATTTCCTGCTCTATACAAATGTTATGTCTGGAATTCTGCATACTAATTATATTGAACTAGAAAAGGTTGAGGAAAGGGAGGCTGTTGAAACATTCTACCGCAAAGGACTTGTACGTGTCTTGACTGCTACGTCAACACTAGCAGCTGGAGTTAATCTGCCCGCACGAAGAGTGATATTTAGACAACCACGCATTGGTCGTGATTTTATTGATGGGACAAGATACAAGCAGATGGCTGGAAGGGCAGGCCGTACTGGCATAGATACCAAGGGAGAAAGTGTAGGTCTAATTTTTTGTTTCATACATCTATACAATTCTCCCTTCAGTTGTTCAAGTTATTTTATTGGTTCACTATTTTGTTGGTTTTCTTGGCCAATTCTTTATTTGCATCTATTCCTTCCTATTTTGTCTCTATCTTTATGTGACTTCTTATTTTTCTGGTTGAATAACAAAGTCTTATATACTTGAAGCACTTTACAATTCATCACCTATATATTTTGGAAAATCTACATAGGTGCTGATTTGCAAACCAGAGGAGGTCAAGAAAATACTGGCAGTCCTTAATGATGGCTGTCCTCCACTTCATTCTTGCCTGTCAGAAGATAAGAATGGGATGACCCATGCTATACTGGAGGTTGTTGCTGGAGGAATTGTACAAACCGCGAATGATATTCATCGATATGTTAGGTGTACTCTTCTCAACTCAATTAAACCTTTTGAAGATGTTGTGAAATCAGCCCAAGATGCTCTTTGGTGGCTTTGCCATAAAAAGTTCCTTGAATGGAGTGAAGAGACGAAGTTGTACACTACTACACCTTTGGGCCGCGCATCTTTTGGAAGTTCTCTCTGTCCAGAGGAATCACTAGTAATATTTTGTGGTTTTTTATTCTATCTTCATGGTAGATTTGTATCAGTTGCAGTTGACCTCTTAGTTTAAACAGGTTAAATACAGGACTGAGTTTTATGTGGTTTTGATAATCGATGAATTTTGAATATTGTTAGATTGTATTGGATGATCTCACAAGGGCAAGAGAAGGATTTGTGTTGGCATCAGATTTACATCTAGTGTACTTAGTAACACCCATTAATGTTGATGTGGAACCAGCCTGGGAACTATATTATGAGCGATTCATGCAGTTACCTCCATTAGACCAGGTACCTTGCTTTATATCTCCTCCTATTCTTCTTGCTTCTTATGTCCCACTTTAGAAATTTTGCTAGCTGTGAGGTGTTCGTATGCTTTATTTGATTGTTTCTATGAACCGGTTTCCATGTGAAGAATTTAATTAGTCAGATGTATGATGTTATAGTATGTGATCACATATTTGATATAGTTATATCTATTTTCTTTTATTATAATTTTCTCATCTGTCGTGGTGTTAAGATACCTGATTTCAATTTATTAATATAAAATCCTTATGTTCAAGGAAAAAATGATAGGATAGTTGGTTTTTTGATGCGGTTGAACTTTTGATTTCCAGATCTTGTTGAGCTTGATACAACTCTGTCTGCAGAGAGAATGTGTATGCTTTCTTCTGCATTTTTGTCTTCAAAAAAATTACATGATATCGGTAACAATAAATTTCTTGAAAACACAACATTTTTAGCAGCTTCATGTTCAAATGGGGCTTCAGCCACAACACTGACCTGACCAAGTTCGTTAGTGGATTTAATCTTTGATTTAGTTGAGTTGCATGACAGAAAAGCTTGAATTTAGAATTGGTTAATGTTTGTATTGAAGCAGTTTGTAATTTTGCTTTAGCAGGGATCTGCTCTGAAATATACACATAACTATGTCTCTTTGACCTTTGTTATTAAGTGCAGTCTGTTGGAAATCGAGTTGGAGTACAAGAATCCTTTTTGATGCGTATGGCTCATGGAGCACCTTCCTCACATAGAACAAGGGATTATCCCAAAGCCCTTCATGGAAATCACGATCATAGGCCCGGGATGGCAACACATCGTGTTCGCTCAGATGATCAAATGCTTAGAGTGTGTAAAAGATTCTATGTTGCTCTGATCTTGTCTCGGCTTGTGCAGGTATGATCTCCTTCACATTCTCCAGTTGGACATATCCTTGTCATAATCTGCAATTTCGGTGAAAATAGTTCATATTGTACAATGTATATGTGCCTTTTTTATATTTAAATATTTAATACATTTACATATATTTAAAGAGTCCCCATCTTTCTCCTTCTTGGTCATTTAGGTAATTGATTACAATCATGTGTTAAGCTATTTGTTTTCATACATATATTACAATTTTTTGATGGTGGAATGAAGGAAGTGCCTGTTGCTGAGGTATGTGATGCTTTTAAAGTCGCGAGAGGTATGGTTCAGGCCTTACAAGAAAATGCTGGAAGATTTGCCTCTATGGTTACTGTATTTTGCGAGAGACTTGGTTGGCATGACCTTGAAAGCCTAGTTTCCAAATTCCAAAATCGTGTTTCCTTTGGAGTTAGAGCTGAGATTGCAGAACTTACATCTATCCCTTATGTTAAGGTAGAATACTAGTGTCCTTTTCAATTTTAAAAATCTGGATCATTGATTTAAATTTTTCGATACTTGTAGGGTTCACGAGCTAGAGCACTTTATAAGGCTGGTTTGCGAACTTCTCAAGCTATAGCCGAAGCGTCTATCGCTGAAATTGTCAAAGCACTTTTTGAGTCTTCTCTGTGGACTGCACAAGGTGAGGCTTCATGCATTTATAGATTGTAACCCACTTCACTACACCATCACCTTTAAACTTTGCTAGAGTGGGTTAATTACAAGCTATTTCAATGATTATGAGAAGCTCCACATATTGTAAGTTTATTCAGTTTATGGATTTATAATCATGTGTGAATGATTTCTTTCTCAAGGTACTTTGGAGAATCATAATCTTCATATATCAGGAAATATCGAGAAGTTTTCATGAAAGCAAAATTTCTTATACCTGTTGAATAATCGGTTTTCATTTTCATGACATGGATGTTGATCTTGGAAATAGCTGTTCCTGTTTCTTGTTCCCTCATGGTACTCACTTTAGTGGGTTTTTCTACTATCATCCTTCTTGTTCACCATGTATTTTTACCCGATTCCCTGATTCAAGTGCTAAATTAGTTGGTTCCAACTTTTCATTGACTGAATGGAAGTCCTTTTGTTTACCCAACTGCATTCATGATTATTGGTACACCTTTTGCTGCTTCCTTTATTTTTTCTGTCTTTACCGAGTCTAAATACTAGTTTCTATCTTGGATAAATAATTGTCTTGGCTATGGAATGGTTAGCACAACGGAAAATACAATTTGGAGTGGCCAAGAAGATAAAAAATGGGGCCCGCAAAATGGTTCTTGATAAAGCTGAAGAGGCACGATTTGCTGCATTCTCAGCTTTCAAATCTCTTGGAATTGACGTGCCACCATTGTCTCATCCTTTGTTACTTGACGCAACCGAAAATGTTCCCCTAAAGGAACTAACATCGTCTTCAAGGGAGGAGTCAACTAGCAACTTTGCTGATCTTCATTTGAAGCATGGTTTGGAGGCACCTATGGTGGAGAAGAATAATGTTGGAACCAGTGGAGTTATGCTAAAAACTGAGGCGGTTGAATCCACCTTCTCTGCATCTGCTGGACTAGTGTCAAGTGGTGAAGCAAAATCAAGCGATATTCGAGGTGATTTTCCTTCTTTATTCAAAGTAGGGGCAGCTATTCTGGAGTCTAAGCATAATATGATCAATAATCTCATAAACAATGCAAGCACATCTGTCACTGTGTCATCAAGAAATGTTGGTAAGTGTTGTGACCCTTATGGTCAGAAACAGCCTAAAACAGACGCTGTACGTGTGGGAATCAGAGAGCGCACATTGGAAAAAGGTCCCGTGAAGGCAGTTAGTGTTCCTGGGGGAGTGGATTCTTTCTTGGATCTTTGGGGTGCGACAACAGAGTTCTTTTTTGATATACATTTTGATAAAAAATCTGAATTGAACTCTTCTACTCCATTTGAAATACATGGCATGGCTGTTTGCTGGGAAAATTCTCCTGTGTATTACTTAAATATTCCGAAGGACTTATTACGCTGTAACAATGGAGGAAAAGAACATGCTAGTGTGCTACTACCAAATCATCAGATGGTGATAGCCAAGAAGCGGTGGATTAGGATTGGGAATATACTGCACAGGAATGAAGTCAAAAAATTTACTTGGAACTTAAAAGTTCAGATGCAGGTGCTCAAGAGTCCAGCTGTTTCTATTCAGAGATTTAGTGGTCTGCCTGGTGGAATTAAAAGTCTGGACCTGGATCTTGTTGACAATTCGTACTTTGTTTTTTCCCATGTTTATGTGAAGAATGCAATTGATATGTGTATTGTGGCATGGATTCTTTCACCTGATGAAGAGAAATGTTCTCATCCTAATCTAGAAAAGGTATTCTTGATCACTAAATACATATAAATGAAATTTCTTCCGATGCTGTATTAAAGAAAAATTAGTGTTCCATGGATCTTAGTGCCTGAAATTTATTAGGAATAGACTAGAAGATAATTTATCTTATAATTGAGTCCTTCAGTTGTCAAAATTGTCTCTGAGGTTACATTATTAACAGGAAGTTAAAAAGAGATTATCTAGTGATGCTGCAGCTTCAGCTAATCGAAGCGGTCGATGGAAGGATCAGATGCAAAAAGCTGCACATAACGGTTGCTGTCGCAGAGTCGCACAAACTCGAGCTTTGTTTTCTGTCCTATGGAAATTATTAGAGGCTGAAGAACTGCTTGAACCACTTATGACTATTGAAACTCGGCTGGTGAGTAATCTTTTCACTCGTTAAGTATGCACTACCTTCTCCTGCATTGTGATTTTTTGGTTTTTCAAAATCATTGAATATCTTAGAGCATGGATGGTAGTTTTGCTTGTCACAATTGTTTCATCATTATGGGCTTGGATGGTAGTTTTGCTTTTCACAGTTGTTCATCCAATTTTGGATCAAATATGTGACATTTATGTTTGTAATTTTGTGTTGATTGATTTAAATCTTCTGTCAGGTTCATTTCTTTTACTGTCCTCTGATGTTGTTGACCTTTATTATTATTGTCTGTCATTCAGAATTCTTGAGTCCCTGCTGTTTTGTAGGTAAATGTTCTTGCTGATATGGAGATTTGGGGAATCGGCGTTGACATGGAAGGATGCCTTAGAGCACGGTATATTCTTCAAAATAAGCTGAAACTTTTGGAGAAGGAAGCTTTCGAATTGGCCGGCAAGACGTTTTCTTTAACGATGCCAGCAGACGTAGCTAATCTACTCTATGAACACTTGAAACTGCCCAGGACAGAAGGGAGTATGGGAAAACAACACACCAGTACTGACAAGCATTGTCTGGATAAGTTGAGGTACTAAAAAGATCAGTTGAGTCATTGTGTTGTAGATCTTCTAGTTCATCCCATCTGAACAAGAACATCTTTTAAACCATTTATACCACCTGAACTAAAATTTCGTCTTTTACACCATTGTATTTGCTTATTAAGAAAATGAATCTCAAAACATTTTCTGTTTCACAAAATGTTTGTTTTAGAATAATTTACCTTTTTATCTGTTTAGAAAAGGATAAAAACTCTTTTATGGCCCAAACTTTTTGACTGATAGTCTTACATAAGTTTTTTATTTTTATATTTTTATATTTTTCTTGGAAGTACTTGTATATTTAATTAGAGGAGTCAATTTTTTCCCAGCCATTCACTGTTCAGGATAATGTCAAAGACAAAGGACTCTCGACTGCTACTTTTGAAGTGCTGTAACTTTAGAATATAATAATTTTGGACATCTAGTAAAATGATTGACTCATTCTAAAAATATGAGCTTTTGGAGAAGGTTAAAAATATCAAAGCTCAGTGTATTTGATCTTGTTTCCCGATCGCCCATATTTGTGGTTTCATGTGCATGATCTTTAAACTTTAAGATACTGCATGATTGCAATATCAGGTAATGATAATTATCTACGATGGGATGAATAATTTGATCATGTAGTTGAGTAAATAATGAAAAGAATTATTTACTTGTTTAGCCAAGTTATTAATAGACAGGTAAAAGTTTATTTCCCGAGATTTGTCGAGTTTACCCTTATTACGTAGATTATTATCTCATATTCTCAAACTTACATGTACCTTTCAGTTTCCTCAACTTGTATGTCTCTCTTTATCTTCCCGAGATTGCAACAAACTCTATAGTTTAACTTCTCCAAGCTTCAGCAATATTTACAAGTTGCATGCTCTAAGCGTGATCAATCTTTCCTCCAACCTACTAAGTAATAGCTACAAGTGAATAGGCTTAATCAATTATCAGCTGGTCTGGTGACTCAGTTAGAAGAAAAAGGGTTTGCTCCATGCTTGACTGTTGCAGTTTATATATTATATATATTCATTTGAGAGCAATTGGGGAGTTGATGTTTGTTTATAAAATTTATGACAATTATCTTTCCGGTCACAATTGAGAAGGATGAATTCAAATGGAGATTCTACTCAGATTAGATATTATTTTTGGGGTTTGAATCAATTGATATTATGTGCCTCAATGACTCCTTTATCATGGCTCACGCCAAACTGGGCCTAATTGAAAATTAGTGGGCTTGTGTAGAACAACCAATATCTCGCCTTTTGTTTTATTTTTACACAATCTTAGTCAGGTGATCTTTATATTCACATTTTCCCTATATTTGGTGACAACTGTTGGATGTAGCTAGCATTTCCCTTTCGAACGCTGGGCAGTACAATGCAAGTATAGCCTTTTCTTCTGTACTTTCCGTTGCTTGACAAATGACATTGTTATTGATATGGTTGCAAAATCTTCTCTCGTCTGTATTTTTCTACAACTTTTCACTTCTAAAAACTATTTTGATGTTGTGGTTACATATTACGTTCATTAAATTTGGAGGACTTATGAATCTCTAACTTTCAAAGTAACTTTTCTCATTGCTTATGGTGATATAGTATTCGATCATAGATCTAGTTTGCTTCAGAGATTATTTGGATAATGAAGCCTTTTTTAAATTTAAATTTCAGGAATGAGCATCCCATTGTTCCAGTAATTAAAGAGCACCGAACATTAGCTAAGCTTTTCAATTCTACGTTTGGATCAATTTGTTCACTTGCTAGGCTTTCTACAAGGACCCAAAAGTATACTTTGCATGGTCATTGGCTTCAGACATCAACAGCAACTGGTCGACTATCAATGGGGGAGCCTAACCTCCAGGTTTTGTGTCCTTATATTCTGGATGTGATTGAGTCTGCCGTTTGCATTGATCTTTCACTATTTTTTAACTAATTAATGTCATGTATTGTTTTCTCCATGCTTTCATAGTGCGTCGAACATATGATTGAGATCAAAATGGAAAAAGATGATGTTGGATCACATGCCAGTCACTACAATATTAATGCTCGTGATTTCTTCATGCCTACTCAGGTGAATATGCCTAAATTTTTGAACTCAAGTTTCTTTAATTTAGCCTACAATCTCTTTATCTGTATCAGGATGTGGAGTTTTATTTGTATCTTTTATTTGATTTTCTTGTTGTAGGATGATTGGCTGCTCATAACAGCAGATTATTGCCAGATAGAGCTGAGACTTATGGCCCATTTCTCAAAAGATTCTTCGTTGATTAGACTTCTGAGTAATTGTCAGGCTGCCGATGTCTTTACCGTGATTGCCGCACAATGGATCGGGAAACATGAGTCAAGTGTGACCTCATGTGAGCGAGATCAAACAAAGAGAATTGTTTATGGGATCCTATACGGTATGGGGCCCAACTCACTTGCAGAAAAACTAGACTGCAGTAAAGAAGACGCTGCTGAAAAAATTCAGAGTTTCAAAAAATCTTTTCCTGGTGTTGCCGGCTGGTTGCACGAAGCAGTTACAGCCTGTCGTACAAAAGGGTGAGTTTAATATAGTCCATTGTCTGGACATTTTTTGCATTCTATGCATTTGTGAAAGACTATTGCTAAATGGAATATTGAGATGTATATTTCCTTCTTATATGCATTCTGAACTCTTTGATTCCATAGCATACAGTTCTTTTGCGCTCACTTCCTTGTGGGAACTCCAATGTTTTTCTTGTGTCAATAATCCATGATGCTCTATGGTCAAATTTCAATTGCTCAAATATTTCTGAGATCCGATTCAACTTATCAAATTGTTCTTTACTTGAGAAGCAAACAACACTAGTTAGAGCTTTCCACAATATTGGCCAAAATTCTCTTTGCAAATTTTATCCTGGATCCTCCTTTCAAATCATGTCTTCTATCTTATCTTATACTAATGTATTCAGGATGCTCTTTGCAATTATGTCCTCTACCTCAAATGTTTTCCTCTCTGGAGGATCTCATATTTATTGCTCTGCAGTTTCGTGGAGACCCTCAAGGGAAGAAAGCGTTTCTTGGAAAAAATTAAATTTGGTAACAATAAAGAAAAATCCAGAGCTCAAAGACAAGCTGTGAATTCTATATGTCAGGTATTCTCCTTGTCACATCATTATTCTATATGTCAGGTATTCTCCTTGTCACATCATTTTCAGATCATTATAATGTAATAATTTAAATTACCTCAATTTTTAGCTCATTTTTGAGTAACAAAGACTGAAGAGGAGAGAGGGGTTGCCCTCTGAAGCTGTGGTTTTTTTCTCTATTAGAAACGTATTTGGATCTAATTCGACCCCAAAGTTAACTTATGGAGGAAGTGTTGTTCAATTCTATATATACAACTCCCACGAACTAGACATAATCAACATGGGACAAAATCTAATACACCCCTCTCACGACCAGAAATGAACATTCGGCCCTGAAGTTTGAAAGCCAAAGAATGAACATATGGAGCGAGTGGCCAATAAGGGCAATCCAACACATAATGGTAGTCCTGAGCTCTAATACCATATTAAGAAGGGACTAATAAATCTAAGTCAACCCCAAAACTAGCTCGAGGGTGGGGGTGGGGGTGGGGGTGGGGGGAGGGATAGGGGAGTTATAAAGAATCAGGAGGATAGGCCCAGGCCCATCATAACTAACGTGTACAGTAGGCGGCCCAGGGCCCAATAGGAAGATTAGAACTCATAAATACAAGGAAAGACGCGGGAGAGGGGATTCATTCATTCTGTTGTTAACATCGTCATCTAGCTTAGCAAGTTAGAGGTTACAGGCATTGCCTGGGTCATAACTGTCCTGTATAGGTTTTCTAGGGCAGGATTATACAATTCTATACAATTCTTACCTTGATTCTCTATTTTCTGTGATTGAATCTATCTGTTGTGCGTGAGAACACAACAATTGGTCCGACCTGCTGGCCTGCACGATCAGCGTAGAAATTCATGGCATCAACACGATCAGAGGCGAAAGTAGAGGCTCTCGAGAAAAATGTCGGGGCGCTGCAGCATAATATGGAGGAAATGCAGGAACAAATGGCGAGTTTGACACAGACTTTAGCAAGCATCGCACAGTCCCAGGCTCGCTTCGATCAGTGGATGAATGATACGCAGAAGTATCCAATGTCAGAGAGGGTCCACAGTGAGCGCATGGCAGAAGATGAGGAAACCAGGAACTCCGCTCGAGAACCGCGATCTAACAGCGAAGAAGAATTACGTCATGCATTGAAAAGAGTAGAAATTCCAGGCTTCGACGGGACAGATCCGAGAGGCTGGTTGGGAAAAGCTGAACAATACTTTGAGCTCCACGACACTCCGATGGCACATCGACTGCGTCTTGCACATATACACATGGATGGCACAACATATCACTGGTTCCAATGGTTACGCTTGAAAATTCCGGACATGAGTTGGAGACGATTTGCGGAAGAATTGATTAAGCGGTATGGAGGCCGACGACAATCGAACCCATTCTATCTGTTAGCTCTATCAAACAAGGCGGCCAATCGCTCGACTCTTACATCGAACAATTCGAAGTTTTGCTGTCTCAGGTAGGAGATTTACCCGAAGATCAGTGCTTGGGGTATTTTTTGAGTGGGCGCGATCTAACAGCGAAGAAGAATTACGTCATGCATTGAAAAGAGTAGAAATTCCAGGCTTCGACGGGACAGATCCGCGAGGCTGGTTGGAAAAGCTGAACAATACTTTGAGCTCCACGACACTCCGATGGCACATCGACTGCGTCTTGCACATATACACATGGATGGCACAACATATCACTGGTTCCAATGGTTACGCTTGAAAATTCCGGACATGAGTTGGAGACGATTTGCGGAAGAATTGATTAAGCGGTATGGAGGCCGACGACAATCGAACCCGTTCTATCTGTTAGCTTCTATCAAACAAGGCGGCCAATCGCTCGACTCTTACATCGAACAATTCGAAGTTTTGCTGTCTCAGGTAGGAGATTTACCCGAAGATCAGTGCTTGGGGGATTTTTGAGTGGGTTGAGGGAAGATATCGGTAAACGAATCGGGATTTATGAGCCCCGTACCATAATGCGAGCGATGGATTTGGCTCGGGCAATCGAAGAAGAAATCTCTGGATGTTCGGGGCAATATCGAGCGGGATACACACAGACGAACACCGCTAGATTTTATCGATCGGGCTCCATCATTGGGCCTCGTGATCGGAGTGAAGGATTGGGCCTAGAAAGAGGCCGATCCATTTCTTCATTCCAGGGGAGCAATCGACGCGAACAATATTCTGGTAATAATGATCACAAGAATTCGACCAATGCACCACGCGAGAATTACAAGACGTCAGGAAGTTCTACTACTGTGGGACAACCAGTAGGACGAGTTGATGCAAAGAGGGAAGGAAGAATAGTCTCCCAACAGGAGTATCAACGACGAAAGGAGAAAGGATTATGCTTCCGGTGTGGAGAAGCATATTCCCCACTACATAAATGTGCGTTTAAATTGATACAGGTCGCAATTATTGAGGAGGAACTAGGCGAAGACACACTGACAGAAGAGCACACTGCAGAAGGTATTGAAGTTGAGGACGACGACAAAGAATACGGTACACTTGAACTTCCCCTGTTCTCAATTAGTGGAGTAAGTCAACCTCAAACGCTTAAGCTACGAGGTAAAATCATGGGGAAGGAGGTAGTGATTATGGTGGACAGTGGTGCTAGCCACAACTTTGTGTCTAGACCGCTGCTGGAGAAACTGGGAGTGGTGATTGATGAAACGGTACGTTTTGGCGTTTGCTTAGGAGATGGGGGAAAGGTGCGTTGTCAAGGAGTCTGTCGGGATCTAAACGTGGAACTGGGGATGTACACAGCAGTTATTACTGGCCATTTGTTTGAATTGGGCGGTGTAGACGTGATTTTAGGGGTAGATTGGTTGCGAACACTGGGCGAAGTTATGCTTGACTGGAATAGGATGAGGATGAGATTCCAAGAGGGAGAGAAGACAGTGGAGTTACGGGGCGATCCAACCTTGCAACGTTCAGTGGTGTCCCTCAAGTCGCTATGTAAAATCACAGAAGTTGATTTTGGTGCCACCATATTCGCTGTAGAAATGGTGGAACCAGGACAGGGGGACAAGAAAAAGGGAATCTATCCCAGTGAAGTCCAGAAAGTGATCAACAAGTATAGATTGATTTTCGATAAGCCACAAGGGCTGCCTCCGACCAGAACACAAGATCATGTCATTAATATAAAGGAGGGACAGGGGCCTGTGCAAGTTCGACCGTATAGATATGCACATAGGCAGAAGAATGAAATCGAAAAGCTAGTGGCCGAAATGCTAGCTGCTGGAGTGATACAACCAAGTAGCAGTCCATACTCGAGTCCAGTTATATTAGTAAAGAAGAAAGATGGTAGCTGGAGGTTTTGTGTTGATTATCGGGCCTTAAATGACGTAACAATTTCAGACAAGTACCCAATACCGGTGGTGGACGAATTGCTTGATGAATTACACGGCTCCAAATGGTTCTCTAAACTGGATTTAAGGTCCGGGTATCACCAAATCAGAGTTAAAACAGAGGATGTGCCAAAAACAGCATTCCGGACGCACTTAGGCCATTATGAATTCAGGGTAATGCCGTTTGGGCTGAAAAATGCGCCGGCAACCTTTCAAGCTATGATGAATGACATTTTGAGACCCCATTTGCGGAAGTTCGTTCTAGTTTTCTTCGATGACATTTTAATCTACAGCAGCAGCTTGAGAGAACATACAAAACACTTGCAAACAGTGCTGGAAATACTACAGCAGAATCAGTTATTTGTGAATGAAAAGAAGTGTGATTTTGGATTAACAGAAATCGATTACCTGGGCCATGTGATCTCAGGCGATGGTGTAGCAGTAGACAAAAAGAAGATAGCCAGTGTAGAGGCTTGGCCAGTACCGAAAAACATCAAGGGCCTCCGTGGATTCTTGGGACTATCGGGCTATTACAGGAAGTTCATCCGGGATTATGGCAAGATAGCTAAACCCCTCACCGAATTACTCAAAAAGGGATGTTTTGGGTGGTGTCCGGCAGCCAATACAGCCTTTGAGGAACTCAAGCAGAGACTTACAACAGCACCAGTACTGAAACTTCCAGATTTTGAGCAGGAATTTGAAATCGAATGTGACGCATCGGGGCGGGGTATTGGGGCTGTTTTGTCACAGGGAGGCAGGCCCATTGCGTTCTTCAGCAAAGCATTAGCGGATCGAGCTTTGAGCAAGTCTACTTACGAGAAAGAATTGATGGCACTAGCTCTATCCATGCGCCACTGGAGGCCATACTTGTTGGGCAGAAGTTTTGTTGTTTTGACAGATCATAAATCACTCAAGGAATTATTGCACCAAAGAATAACTACGCCGGATCAACAACAGTGGCTATCGAAGCTTATGGGATATGAGTTCCAAATCAGATATAAGCCAGGCAGTCTCAACGGGGCGGCTGATGCATTATCGAGATGTGTGGATACTGATCTGAGGAGTATTTCCATACCACAGTGGGCTGGAATTGAAGAAATTAAAGAAGCAGTGAAGGGGGACCCAAGGTTTAGGGAGATTGTGGAGAAACTGAACAGGGGAGAAAAGCCTCAATCCCCATACTCCCTAGCGCAGGGCACACTGTTACATAAAGGTAAATTGGTGCTTCCTCCACAATCTAAATGGACAGCCCAGATTATGGTAGAGTGTCACAATTCAGTAGAAGGGGGACACGCAGGTGCATTTTGCACATTAAAAAGGATTGCAAATTGTTTTTATTGGCCGGGAATGAAAGGAGAAGTCTATCAGTTTGTGGCAGAATGTTTGGTGTGTCAGCAGCATAAATATCAAGCAACAAAACCTGCAGGGGTACTTCAGCCCTTACCAGTACCGGAACAAATATGGGAGGACATCTCCATGGCTTTTATATCGGGAATGACCAAATCGCAAGGCTTCGAAGTACTGTTTGTTGTGGTGGATCGACTCTCTAAATATGGCCATTTTATCCTGTTGAAGCACCCATATACAGCTCAGAGCGTGGCAGGCAGATTTATCAGTGAAATTGTGCGCTTGCATGGAGTTCCCAGGTCCATAGTAAGCGACAGAGATTCTGTTTTCATGAGTACCTTTTGGAGGGAGATATTTCGACTGCAGGGAACGAAGCTAGCCATGAGTTCTGCCTACCACCCCGAAACTGACGGCCAGACTGAGGTTTTGAACCGGTGCATTGAAACTTATCTGCGTTGTTTTGCATCGGAGCAGCCACGGGCTTGGAGTACTTGGGTTCCATGGGCAGAATACTGGTATAATACAGCCTATCAAACAGCGGCTGGGATGACACCATTCGAAGTAGTTTATGGCCGTCGACCACCGGTGATTACCAGATTTCTTCCAGCGGAATCAAAGGTGGCAGCAGTGGGAAGAGAGTTACTGGACAGAGATGAGGTGTTGAGACAGCTTAAGTATAACCTGGGACGGGCACAGCAACGTATGACTAAGTACGCCAATAACCATCGGCGAGATTTGGAGTTTACAGAAGGAGACAGTGTGTTTTTGAAGTTAAGGCCCCATCGCCAGCAATCTGTATGCTCTAGAATTTTTCAGAAGCTATCACCGCGATATTATGGACCTTATGAGATATTACAAGAGAACTATGACTAGAGAGGAAATAAATCAGTACCAAAATGGATATAAATCAGTACCAAAATAATCCTAGAAAACTGCCTATTTACATCCTAGAATCAAGGCTAAAGGATATTCTATTGATTCCTATAATTACGTTAACACCCCCCCTCAAACTCAAGGTGGTATAGTGGATGCTATCTTGAGTTTGCTGAACAAATCTTGAAATCGAGCTGGAAGATGAGGCTAGACCAGAGAAAGAACCGAAAGGACTGGAAGTTGGGGGAGCATTGCTGGACCCAGATAAGTTTGAAGATCCCAGAGCAGGGGATGAAAATAATGTTGAGGTACCAAATGGTGATGACGAAGGCGATGGTGATCCAGCCAGAGTAGCAGAGCTCGACCCAAACATGCTAGCAGTATGACCCGTGCCGAAAGATGGGGATCCGAAGGGAACAGAAGCAGGAGCTGAAGAAGAGGACCCCAAAAAGTTGGGAACCGACGCTGCTCCAAAAAGGTGTGAAGAGGAGGCAGACCCAGATAACGATGAACCAAAGGGACTAGACGCGGAAGCCGCGGTAGAAGAGCCAAACAGAAAATAGTTGTCGTTGGCGCCTCTAAATATGGCCATTTTATCCTGTTGAAGCACCCATATACAGCTCAGAGCGTGGCAGGCAGATTTATCAGTGAAATTGTGCGCTTGCATGGAGTTCCCAGGTCCATAGTAAGCGACAGAGATTCTGTTTTCATGAGTACCTTTTGGAGGGAGATATTTCGACTGCAGGGAACGAAGCTAGCCATGAGTTCTGCCTACCACCCCGAAACTGACGGCCAGACTGAGGTTTTGAACCGGTGCATTGAAACTTATCTGCGTTGTTTTGCATCGGAGCAGCCACGGGCTTGGAGTACTTGGGTTCCATGGGCAGAATACTGGTATAATACAGCCTATCAAACAGCGGCTGGGATGACACCATTCGAAGTAGTTTATGGCCGTCGACCACCGGTGATTACCAGATTTCTTCCAGCGGAATCAAAGGTGGCAGCAGTGGGAAGAGAGTTACTGGACAGAGATGAGGTGTTGAGACAGCTTAAGTATAACCTGGGACGGGCACAGCAACGTATGACTAAGTACGCCAATAACCATCGGCGAGATTTGGAGTTTAAAGAAGGAGACAGTGTGTTTTTGAAGTTAAGGCCCCATCGCCAGCAATCTGTATGCTCTAGAATTTTTCAGAAGCTATCACCGCGATATTATGGACCTTATGAGATATTACAGCGGGTGGGAAAGGTTGCCTACAAGCTCAAACTTCCAGCAGGGTCCCGTGTTCATCCAGTATTTCATGCTTCACAACTGAAGAAGGCCTTGGGCCACAAGCCACAATTACAGGAATTGCCAGCAGAAATGGAGCAGGATTTGGCAAACTACTATAAACCTAGCAAGATACTGGCTCACCGGGAAAAGAAACAAGCAGGGGTGATGACACCACAAGTGTTGGTGCAGTGGAAGGACAAGCCAGTCGAAGAAGCAACGTGGGAAGATGCCGCTGACTTCGCATCACAATTCCCAGAAGCCGACCTTGGGGACAAGGTCGTTGTTAAGGAGAGGGGTGTTGATAGGGGAGTTATAAAGAATCAGGAGGATAGGCCCAGGCCCATCATAACTAACGTGTACAGTAGGCGGCCCAGGGCCCAATAGGAAGATTAGAACTCATAAATACAAGGAAAGACGCGGGAGAGGGGATTCATTCATTCTGTTGTTACATCGTCATCTAGCTTAGCAAGTTAGAGGTTACAGGCATTGCCTGGGTCATAACTGTCCTGTATAGGTTTTCTAGGGCAGGGATTATACAATTCTATACAATTCTTACCTTGATTCTCTATTTCCTGTGATTGAATCGATCTGTTGTGCGTGAGAACACAACAGGGAGTTATCCAAGTCTATATATATGACTCCCAAGGAGTTGATACGACCGATGTGAGAAGTGTTCTTGAAACTGGACCGGCCGATTCAACCAAAACCGGTCGTTGGTCCGGTCGGAATCGAGTAAAAACACCGTTTTACCGGTTTGACCGGTCAAGAACCTGTCAAACCGGCCCAAACCGGTCAAACTGGTCGAACCGGTTCAACCGGTTTCAAATTTTTAACAAATCATTTTCTAATTATTTTAAAACATGAAGGTAATATTTGGTTTTATATTTACATAATTACTAAAAATTTGAACAAATAAATTTTTTTTTTTCTATTTATATATATTTTTTAGATTTTTAAAACATATTATTCATTATATTATATTGATATTTTATTAATAATAATATTCCGGTTCGATCGTTCGGTTGAACCGGTTGGACTTTTTTTAAAAGTTAGACTGTTTCGGTTATCGGCTCGGTTATGAAAACATAGGATGTGACAATATCTAATATTATCTATGGTGTGCTTGTAGGGATCTGCCGCTGACATTGTAAAACTTGCAATGATATATATCCATGATGTTATTGGTGAGGATTCTGAAGCATCTTTGCCTAGTTTCATAAATGGTGAGGAGTTTCTAATGCTTAAACATCGTTGCCGAATCCTTCTACAGGTATTTGGTTGAGAAGTATTATATAGCTTTATAGTCATTATACTTTTTTTTGATGCCATAAATCTCACCCACCTTAACATGGAATTTTAACTTGCCTTGGACCTAACATATACTTAACATTTTTCGTTAGCAACATGATGTTGGTTACAACATTAGTCCTTGTGCAACAAGTCATGTCTGCAAAAGTTAGATGTATGACTTGTATTAACAAAGTCAATAATGCATGTTGGTTCTATAGTTTCAAATTGATCACAATCCTTATCCTAAGGAACTTTGGCATGTTGTATAAGTTATATATTTATTTGTAGTAACCACCTTATAGTGATGGTTTAAGTATTGTTCCTTTAATGCTTGTTCAGCTATCTAAGGAATTATGAAAGTTTTACTTTAACTAATGTCTTAGATCATATCGAATCGGTCGAGCCCGTTCAACCGGGAACCGGCCATTCCGAACAATGCCATAGACCCATTTGACTTGTTTGACCGGTCAAACAAGATTGAATCGGTCAAACCGACCAAGACCCGGTTTGATATGTTTTCATTGTTTTTAAAAAAGTAAATTTAATATTATTGTGGGATTTGAACCCGATACCTTATATATATATATATATATATATACGGATCTGATATCCTGCACAACCCACTTCCCCAACTACTTTCCCAACTAACACGGGCACCATGTGATTGGACGAACATTTTAAGTTCAACATTTCGGACAATCACATGGACGTGGTAGTCGGGGAAGGAGGTGGAGAAGTTGGTTGTGCATGATAATACAACCCTATAAATATATATACATATACATATATATATACATATATATATATATATACATATATATATATATATATGTATGTATGTATGTATGTTATTAGGTCTTTAAAATTCTGAAATATATTCTTCATGATATATTGTTTATATAACACTGGTACGAACGGTTGAGACCGTTTTTTAAGGAGCAGTTTGCTCATCGGTTGGGCCATAAAAACATTGCTTTAACTTTTGTCAGGTACATGATGAACTAGTCCTGGAAGCTGATTCTTCAGTTGTTAAGGAAGCTGGGCTGTTGCTCCAAACATGCATGGAAAGGGCTGTATCGCTTCTTGGTATAGTTTTCAAAAAAGTTAACATGGATTTTATGCTAATTGAATCATTGGAAGTCAAATTGACCATAGCAATCCCAAGATTCTTCTTACACTATCTTTCTTGGTCAAGATTTCCTTTGTTGCCTCCTTTCATCTTCTTTTACCCAGCAACTAGTGGTCTCGGAATATTAACTTAAACTAGTAAATAGTAATCTCTGTTGCTTCATATTTGTACTATTTATCAATCTAACTTGGTGGTTCTCAGTTGCGAAGTGATTGGAGCTAATACTAAAGTTGTATGGTTATGACGGTTTAGGTATTAAAATGCCGGCTGTTAGTGGCCCTGGCTAAAAACTGAGATGTATGCAAGTAAGAATTATATAAAAAGAACATTACTTTAAGATTAACTTGGCACAGTTATTAAGAACATGGTCTGGGTGATTTGGAATCACTGAAATTTTAATATCAAGCAGACATTGGAGCTGGGGTTTTCTTTCTCAATGATGTCGACTCTATTCTTTTGTTGAGTATTGAGGATATTTTTGTAAGCAAGGATACATTTGCTCACCGCAATTTATCTAATTGTATCTGCAGTTCCTCTGCCTGTTAAATTGAAAGTCGGGAGAACTTGGGGATCTATGGAGCCGTTCATGCCCAATCCATAGCTATGAGCAAAACAATTTCAAATTCGGAAACCTGCACCTGTGACCCATTCTTCAAACAACGGGTATAGAAGTTTTGTTAAGCGAACTTTTCTCATATGCATTTACCTTTTGCTTTGACAAGTCTTCAACTTACATCTGTTTCACTATGTTTTTCATTTTGCAGAACAATATCTGCCTCAACATAAATGCATTCACAATAATTTATTTTTTATTCCCTATCCAAAATCCAAATCAAAATTTCCCAATTTTATTATATTTTATTATGTTTTGCTTTAAAATATAAACGTTATGAAGTTTAGAATAACATTATAGCTTTATTATCATTTACAACGATTTTATCTCCCTGAAGCAGAACCAAACATGTTAGTTACTTGAATTTCCTAATTTGTTCATTACTTGAATTCAGCTTATTCCCTGTATCTCTGGGTGCTGATTTGTAGTAGTCTAAAGGGATCACAGCTTTAGCTATTAGAGTTTTCTTTTGTTATTTTGTTAGCATTTGCTGGATGTGTAGCAAGAGAGGAACAGTTTAAGTTGGCGGAAAACTTGCATGTGTCTCACTTTGATTAGTGTGGATTTATGGGGCCAATTTTTATCAGTTGCCAACTCTGAGCGTGAAAATTATTGGGTTTTTGTGTTCTATGGTTTTGTATGTTTTCCGAGAATTGGATTTGGGTGGATTAATAAAAATTCACAGAAACAAACTTTCTACAAAATTCTCTCTAAGCTTATCAAGTCTCAGAAGAAATTGCAGCTCTCCACCTTCTTAACAAGAAGCACTGCAAGTGATTATGAGATCTAGAGCTTTGTTGATGCTTGGCTAACCACAATTACTCTCTATATTCCTGACAGGGGTGAACTCAGATGCTATAAAAGGTGTGGTGATCCTAGTAATTAATAATATTTAGTGAGATAAACTTGTTTGGGAATGGATGAGTTCATGTCTTAGAAAGCAAATCTATGGTGAATTTAAATCGGATTGATCTGCAAGTCATTGTTTCACTCCTGTTATTCTTGTGATAGAGTAGAGAGCAGCGATACATGATTTGATAGGTTTGAAACTAAAACGTTTGAATAAAAAGACATTCATGTGTCTATTACATTATTAATACATAGACTGATCTGAATCAAACCACTATCCAAGAACTCTTCCCTATGTTTTAGGAACCCACACAACATGATCCTCAGGAAGGAAATGACACACTGGGGAAAACCCTGGCTTCACCCTCAGCACCTGAAAAGCCAAGTGTTTTGGATTCCACGCTGCAGTATCCTGGTGGCACACGGCCACTGCTTCCGCCTTTGACCCATCGGCTCCTACCATCAAAACCTGGTACATAACAGTCTTTTCTATTTTGTGGCAATAAAATACTGCATATGCATACTCCTGCCTGTGGCAAACTACCACTGCCTTTTCACTCGGCATTTTTTTGACACCAACTATACTGTATTTTAATGTGCTCTCACTTTCTGCGTTTGTTGATATTGCCTTTGCATTTTTACCAATCTTTGAGATGCTGAAATCAATCATAGACTCTAAAGAAGTTGCACAGAATTTCTCTTCTCCGTTAATCTCTGTTTGTATCCTCACATTCTTCAATGGTTTTCCTCATCATTTCAGCTTAATTCGAACTGGGATTCTCGGACAACTCGCTAAAAATCTCTGGTAACTTGCTTGTAGAAAAGGGTATTGAATCTGCAACTTTTCGAGGTAAAAATGTAGCGTGATTTTTGGTTTGGAAGAAATTCAGGTTCAGAGTTTTGCCTGTGGTCAAGTCTTTGGGTAACAAGAAAAGCGCTACATTAGGATTGTCATGCAGCTGAGTTTGTGTGGCAGCATAGAGGTACTCGAAAGGTTTTGGACCTGGATTAACCCCGACATAAACAGGTTTACCCTTTCTTGTGCCGGTTCCGACGGTTATACCACCTTTTCCTACACCTACATTGGTCCTACGGCCAGGTTTTCCAGTATGGACTCCAACACTGCCATGTCCGACGTTGACAGAGGTGCCGGTTTTTTTGCCTGACCCTGTGTTTACATAAACACCACCCTTGCTTACCCCAACTTTGGTGCTTTTATCTTCCACTAGCCATCCTATACATACAACCAAGAAATATGCAACGTTTTTTCCAGAAGTTGAATTTCATGTTACTTTTTGAAAAAAATAACACAATTCTTTTCAAAATGCTCCAGTTCGTGACTTGTTTAATCAAATAGTTACCTGCAGGTTGTAGGAGGTCCTTTACAGCTTTTGGCATTGGAGAGTTTGGCAGCTTCGAACTCCAGTAATCCTCCGAAGGTAAAGCTGCATGACTCGCTACCGATGCCACCTAAAATCCAGCAAAAAGATTCAAGTTTACTAATAAACCAAAATAGAACAAGATATTCAATGTCATGTACGTGACTTGGTTGTGAAGCTATGTTTACTAACTGAAAGAAATGCAAGAAGTTGGTAGAACTTGAACTCCATAACTGAAAATAATTGTATTTTATGTGTGTGTGTGTGCATATATATATATATATATTTCCAGTTTACTCCGATGTCCCAACTGTATTTGCCACACAAAAATGAATGCCCCATGTTATTAGTGCCCATAATTGTTTTCATAGCTCATTTTTAGCAAATATATTGTACAGATGGCACATACATTTAATAAGAACAAGCAAATATGGGGGCTGTTGGGCCGACTCATTATCCCCCTGGCCCCTCCGGGCTGGGTATACCATTCTCTTGAACCCCACGACTGAAGAGATTCGGGCCCAGCCCGCTTGTGACTAGTGGAGATACATATCTGCATCGAAATTTTAAAATTAATATTGAATTAAGCATTTCTATAATATAGTTTAAAGAAGTTACGGTAGATCATAACAATTGTTCGGGATACGACTAGAAGTCCACAAGCATGTTCCAAAATTCAAATGTTCCATTTATAATTGTCAAAAAAAAAAATTCCATTTATATATATGTATGTATGTATGTATGCAGACATAACGAATTTTATGAGCTACATGAAATTAATAGTTTTTTTAAACAACTTGTTATTTTGTTTCTGTTATTGTTATTATTGTGGTTTGTACGAAGTTATTAATTATGCATCAGTTTGTAGGTTTGTGATTGTGACCTATAAAATAATTTCCTCTATATGGTGCTTCAGTAATTAGATTCTTAGTTTGCAATCCAAAGCTAGTGAGCAGTGCCGCTACTCATAATTATCTAAACTTATAACTTTATTTTTTTTTTGTTTATTGACATTAATGATTTTTAAAGATATCTAAAAATATAATAATAATATATAGATAAGGATAAATAAATACTTCTATATTAAAATTTTACTAAAATAGGTTCTATTAGGTTTTGAATGAAGTGTTTCATTTTGTATTTGATAAAGATATTTTTTGTACTTGACAAAGATTAAACTAAGACGTTAAAGACGGTCTATCAAGGAACCTCAAGCTTTATTTATATTATAGTATAATATATAGTGTACAATACTTAGCAATGAGCGGCCATAACTTTCTTATTAATATATGTTTTAAACTTTTTCAAACCTAATTAAATTAGGTGTACAAATTTTAGTCATCTGTACTTGGGGTGTGTCATGATAAACGAACACGATATTTAAACCTTTACTGCTTCTTTCTAAAATAAGTCAAAATATTTAAATTTTTTTTTTAAATGGATAAGAGTTTGATGAAGTGCAACAATCAACCGAACTCATTGAAGGCGACACACTTGCATTCGGACCACGCATGAGTTTTGTTGTCAAAATTTGCTAAGACCAGTATGGATTTGCAAACAAGTGGAAGAAAGCAACAATCATTTTACATTAACACAAAACTTTGAACATATACAAATGATATTATTACTCAGAGCAACATTGGTAAATGGCAGAATGGTAATGCATATTAGAGAAACAATTATATCAAAAAATTTGGCGAATTATTAATATTGGGCAAAACCGCAAGAGTGGATGTAGAAAATAGAATAATACTAAATGATAATATGATGGATAAAGAAACAACAATTTTGATGGTGAGAGTTTTTGACTGGTATTTATTATTTTAGATCTATTATAATAGGAGGTAATTGTGAAATCTTTTTAAATACATAGAGTCGTCAGGAAAGTACGAAGAAAAGAATTGGATACTAAAGAATGCCCACAAACACACACACACACATATATATATATACACACACGTGTGAATGTTTAAAAATATTTATGAGATAAGTTTCTCCTGTATTAAAAAATTATGTCTTTTTTTAGGAAAAAAAGGGTAAAATATTATAGTGCAATATATAAATTTTGGTGTCTTTTATTCTTCAATTTTATAGTTTATCTCGATGTGCCATAGCTGGATCTGATAAATAATCAAAAGGAGCGAGCGAGGATAAAAAACCACAAATTAGTTTTTCTAGAATTTTAATGGACCACTAAACTTAAAGAGCAGAACTAAATATATCGAAATATGAGATTAGAAACATTTCTTATAGAAAATATTGAATGACTAGCGCCCGACCACAACATTGTATGATGGCTCTGGCATGGAACAACTTCCCTTACTCCATAGGACACGATAAGGTTGAGCTTACAGAACCCGACCATCTTCTCCCGATTGATTTGCCTGTTGGCGGTGGCAAAAAAATGCATGATCTAACGTGAGATATGGGGCATTAACTAGGATATAGACTATTAGTCCAAACCTAAGTGGGCATATATTTAAGAGTTGTGTACACTAGTTTAAATTTGGGCCTCGATGTACACCACAACTAGTCCAACCCAATCTAAGGCGTGTACTTCTTACTTTTAAGACAACCGACAGACAGCACGCCGAATATTTGGAAACTAAAAATAAATAAAACGAACAAGATTCAACGCCGAGTTACCTTATTTAATTTACTTGTAAATCCTCGCAATAAAACTAATATATAAATGGTTAAATATACGGTTAATGATATTTTCGATATCAGATAGCATCGAATACAGGTGTCTTAACTTTTGGAAGATATTTATGTCACTACACCATGACTCAGAAGGTTGTGGCTTGTTATGATCAAATTTGGTTGTATCTTATCATATGCATTGAACTTATAATATAAAAAAAAAAAACCATGAAGGAAAAATCCCAAAAAATAAAAATAAAAAGAATTCGGGCGTCCTATTCCACCTATGTAACACAATTAGTAAAAGTAATTACATTTGCTCCTATGTCATTACCCTGAAGCCATTAATTTGATCCTTACATTTTAAAAGACACATAAATATCTATATATTGATTTGTTTAAAATTTAATAACTTATATTAAAAGAAAAGATGATCTAGTGCCTCTACCCACCTTTCTGAGATCAGTCCTAAAGCACGATGATCAATAACTATTGTGCAAAAATAATTTTGAAAATTCAAGGAGATTCGATCATTTGGAACGACGGTGGGAAGATGTAATGGTAGGATAAATGAGACGGAAGTTCGACAATTAATGGGAATTCCTCGTTTTTTAAATAGTTAAACGGGGAAAGAGATTGTGAATTAATTAGTCTTTTCAGTTTCTTATCAACTTAATATTTTAGTTATTTATTAACTATTTATATCGAGAATATTTCAGTGCAGCATTGTTTAAGTATCATAACTCCTCAGAAAAAAAAAAAAGTTTAGTAAGCCCTACTTTATTTCCAAATCTTAACAAATTTAGTGGGAGATGGGGCACTTTCACTTTCACTTGAGCAAAAGCCAACAATCTAATCTCAGGTGAGCTAAAAACTTTCTTTTTTAATATTTCAAACTTGAAAGTCCCCATTTTCTAATAATTGGGGGATGTGTCACCCACTATCATGATTAATATAATCTGTGTGACTTTTAAACTTTATTTAGTAAATTAATTGTTGACTTGTGGCTTTTCAAAGCAAATATGAACGCCTCCAGAGCCGACCGAACTTTTATTCGGCGCTTACGTTTTTTATAAGATCAGATGTTTTTTAATCAACGGGTTTTAAAACGAGAGATGTACGCGACTAGATAGAGATATGGGGGAGAGGACTTACATCCTGGACATATCTCACAATATTTCAGTGGAGAATATGCTGCACACGAGAATCGTATCCGTGAAACCGAAGAAGAAAATCTTCCATAACCCAAAGTCTTACCAACTCGTCTGTGTCCCTTGGAGCAATGCTACTTTGTTATCGTAGATACATATTTGATATTTTTATCAAACAAATGGAGTGGATATACACTTATTTGCATCTACTTAATTCAAATGCCCAAATTTAAAACACAGAGAAAATTGAATGCATCTTTAGACCATGTTTTTTAAAACTAGGCAAATTTTCCTTAGCTTATTGAGGTGGTTTACGTGTATTTCTTAAAAAAAAAAACATGGTTTAAAAGATATTATTAGTTCACAAAGGCGGTAATTAATGGAGGTTTGTTTATTTTTTAAAAAAGTTAGCCTATTAAAAGATTAACCTTCTGTATAGATCAGAGACCACTTCGCTCATACAAGTTTTAAACCGAGTGATGTATGTGGGTAGACAGAGAGTTGAGGGAAATCCCTTATATAACATGTCGACCCCAGAGCATGCCCATAATATTTCAGTGGGGAATATGCTCAACACGAGAATCAAACCCGTGAATTTGGAGAGAAGAATTTTACGTTACCTCATGTCAAACCAACTCGTCTGATCCTCGAGGGTAAACGGGAATTTGTTTTAGTTTTATATATAACTGCAACTTGCCCTAATTAAGCTAGTAGTAAAAAACTAACTATTCATCTAAATATAAATACACATATTTATTTGTGTGTATGTATGAGTAAAAAATTTTCTCTTTAAATAAATAATTCGTATTCAAATTAAATCTTTCTCACGAAATCAACGATGCATGTATTATCTTTCGAATAGTTGGAAAATTTCTTCTTTTAAGAAATTTAGTGTTTCGTTATTAAAAACATCGTGCTTTTACTTTTGCGTAAAGGCTTCGGAGTTATTCTTGTTCTCTGGAAAATATAATGCCATTGAATGAGTGGAGACTGAGAACAAATGAAAATAATAAAAAATATTAAAACCCAACTCCAATAAATACTTCATATTACCCATCATCCAAGTCACATGCATGATCCCACCCGTTAACTTTTCGAGTTGAAGTAAAATAATATTTGAGTTCGATAAATAAAATATCTATACAAAAGCCGTAAAAAGTACTTTATAGCCCTAGAAAGCAGAGACCCTGCTCCCATTTTATCAGTCTTCTTACACGTACATAGTGATCTACAAAAGTTAAAAAATGTCCTTTACAATTTGAGAAGGAAATGCCAAATTGCGACTCATTATATATACACAGAGGCGGTTTGATTTTCCTCTTCCCCGGTGGAATAAACTAAGTAAGCGATTTCTTTTTCTTAACAAAAAAGTTACCTGTTAAAAGGCTAATCCTTTATAAATCAGAGACTCCTGACCCATACACATTTTAAATTTCTCGCATTTACGTGAATTCATATATAAACCCTCCACTTATAAAATGTTGGTGACGAATTCACATATAAACCCTCCACTTATAAAATGTTGGTGACGGATCGTAATTTCATGTTTAGACTTACTATTCATTTGTTATTCACATAGAAAAAAAGTGGAATTTGATGTAACCGAATTTTGTCCAGCCAATGAGCCGTCACTACGTCAGATCGTAAGGTCGGGAGATCTATAGCTCTGGAGGTCTGTAGATCTGTAGGTCGGGATGACCGGAGATCTGTAAATATGTAGGTCGGCAGGTCTGGAGATCTGTAAATCTGTAGGTCGGGAGGACTGGAGATCTGTAAATCTGTAGGTCGCGAGGTCTGGAAATCTGTAGGTCGGGAGGTCTGAAAATCTGTAGGTCTTGCCTGGAGGGATGAGTTGGACGTCCTTTCTGCCATGTAGCGACCACAGACAAGGGTCAAAGGGCGTCGAGAGCCATCCCGACGAAGGCCCTCCGATGCTTAAGTCAGCTCGGGTGATTGAGAAAATATAGAGAGTGGAGAGAATAAGTCTGCTGAATGTGTGTAAAATAAGAAAATACCTGGTATTTATAGAAGAGCAAAGTGGTTGCGTGTTGTACTACCTGGGTAATTATGAGTAGGGATGATTTTAGCACACATCACGTGTATGCTACCCTACCACCTGTTCGCAGGGACACTGTCAGAGCACTAATAATGAGTTATACAAGAGAGCCAAGTTGCTTGTGTGGGGTCGCTGTCAAGGCCAGACTTGACGTCAGGTCGAGAGACTATACTTGTGCAGGCTCGTTACACTCGAGGTCCCGAGGTACACTCTTGGATCAAGAGATCTTCCTGCAATAAGTCTTCTTGGAAGAGCTAAGGTCATCCTGCAATAGGTCTTTCTGCAAGAGCTGATGTCTTCCTGCAATAAGTGTTGGAAGGACTGAGGTCTTCCTACAATAGGTCTTCCTGGAAGAGTTTAGGTCTTCCTTCAAGAGGTGTTGGAAGAGCTAATGTCTTCTTGCAATAGGTCTTCCTGGAAGAGTTGATGTCTTCCTGGAAGAGCTTAGGTCTTCCAATGGAGTTTTAAGATGAGCTCGTTCCTCGGGTCCCGAGGTGAAAATTAATAGTGGTATCAGAATTATTTTTTAATCTCAAATTTTCGTTAATTGCTTTCATGCATGATTTCATCTGAACATGTCTTTGTCGAGCAGATTCTACAATTTTGCAAATTGATACTTGATTGAACATAAAGTATGATTATGCTCATAAACAAGGAAACAAATAGCATTATCGCTATAAAAAATTTATACTTAGGAAATTTGAATCTAGTAATCATTAGTGTGTCATGAACCCACCACAAAGCATTGCACATAACTATCAAATGTTATTAACTATATATTCACCGTAATACTTTATATATGTGTGCGTGGACTAGCTGTGTTACTATAAAAAGGATTCTGTAACCCGAAATACTAATTCTTTCAGTTATAATATTCTTTAAGTGCATGAAACTAATCAATTATTTCAACGGTGAGATATCAATTATACAAAAGTTTTTTCGTACTGGAGAATCCACTGGAGTCATATTTTATGGGATAATAAAACATGTTGACAAATTTTTTAATGTTGACCTACCTAGTTATGTAACTTAATCCAGTGATCAACGCGAAAGTCATACTGACTAGCTAGGGCGTTGGACGGTGAGCACTGATGAAGAAAAAAAGAGACCGTGTCATCGTAATTTTTATAGTCACTAAATACTTCTAAATTATTTATTCAATTGATCCATGAGTGCAAAAGATAATACATCTGCCATAACCAAAAAAAATTATTGCATGTGCTTGTTATAGTTGGATGCCTCAAAATTGTTTAAGAATTACGTTTATTCAACAGATTTAAATGAAAGAACCATGTGAAGAATTTCATTTAAGTCTGTGTTAATTTCTAGCAACGAATTCTTTAAAAGACATTGATGTAACCAAATTATCTCAGTCGACGAGCTGATATCAACTCGGAAGCTCATGACTCGGGATTGCTGGTGAAAGGAAGTTGATCCTTCAGGGTGCCTGCAGCCACAAATCACAAGTCAGAGGGCGTTGGAAGTGTGTCCGATGAAGCCCATCCGATGCTTAAGTCAGGCGTGATGCGAGAGCGAGGGAGCAAGAGAGTATGTATGCTGGGAGCAAAGATGAATGTGCGAATGAAGGAGGCGTACTTGGTATTTATAGATGGGTTAGGCGATGGAGATGAGCATATCCTGACGAATATTGGCCTACATCGGGTATCTCGGGCGAGACACTCTCCGCGATCTTCAGCGCAAGATCTTCTCCGCGATCATTGGTGATCTTGCCGTTCGAATAAGAAAAGACGTATCAGGATAGGATTCTGCTAGTCACGACACTGTCCTCGGCAACACTTCCGATCTGAACAGAAGTCCTCGGGCGACTTCTCGATCTGAGCACGAGTCATCGGGATCTGGCGCGTGCTGCTCGATCCTCGGGGTTTGGCGCGTGCTGTTCGGTTCTCGGGTCACGAAGAACTAATAAGTGAGAAACTATGAGATCTAGGTCGTCATTTTGTGCAATTTCGTATTTCCCCACTCATGTCATGTTTTAGTAAAGATGATTATTATCGGATACGGAATTCTTTTAATAAGTCACTATTAATATGTCATTCCGGAGTCAATATATATCATGCATGCATGTAATTTGTCTTGGAAACTGTGGGTTTACATATGATAAATTTAATAATATATATCTGGGACGATTGTGTATTTATATTAATTGATCTCCACTCAATCAAATTTATTTGATAACTCTAGTATAGTCTCCAGTGGTGTGGTTACGAGATTTCCTGAAAAATATGCAATGATGCAAAGCGAAATGTCGAAAGAATATAGGCCTCTTTAATGAGTGGAATGTGAATATTGCCAATTTGTTATTTAAATTGTACTTTAAGTCATTTTATATTGAACACTAACTGAATTTGAAAAGACTTTTATAGTTAAATTTTTTACCACCAATCACTATAAATATAGATGGGAATTATATGCATGATCTTTTTTAAGAACTTTTTCAAATAAAGTTTTATGTTAAGGAGAACATATGGCTCAAACTAGCATTAAAGGATATGAAGTTTCTGTGACAAAAAAGAAGTTAGAATTTGGTGTCAGCTTTGCCTTGTGAGTAATATTAAACTGCAAATTATGGCGACATGATGGTTTTGAATGTAATATAAATACCAGTGTGTATATATATATATATATATATTTATTTTTTTTTCTGATCTTCTCTTTTTTTTTTTCCCTAAAAAACATCCAATGAATTGTTGGATTTAGTTATTTATAACATTTTTGTAATTAGTTTTTTGTTAGCAATAATTATATACATGTCTGATATGGCGTGAAGCGACCATCTATGTGAAAAAACAAAATGGATAAGAGGTAACAATCAATTTTCAGAACGTAGGAAAAACTGAACTCGAAGAAAAATTATAGATAAAATTTTAAAATTAATTCTTTTTTTACTAAGCTAGTATACTAAATAATTATTTTAGAGACTTATAGAAAGTTAGAAAAATTATCTCCATTTAATTTTAATTTTAAATAATCTTGAACCATGAATGTTATATAAGATACTAATCAATGCACACAAGCATACATATGCACTGGATCAATAGTGATGGGTATGGGGCTGAACCATTGATCTTCTAGACCCAAGTCCAGGCCCAATCCACAAAGATGATGGGGCCAATGGCCTGATACGAATTCCGTTGAGTCACGAAGAAATGGTCCGCTCAGACAAGGCTCATACAACAGTCAATGCTCGTTCCACTTCATTTTTAAGGTACGTTCTCAATAAGCAGCAATTGGTTCTTGAATTGTCATAGCTTTCGAGCAACCGCTGACTTCAGAGTCGGAGTGCCTTCGCGGGGATACCTCCCGACGCCTCTAACTTTGCTTTGTGACGCAGGTAACAACTCACTCAAATTCTTCATTGGAGCCTTCGCAGGATCTCAACTTATTCGCTGAATCGTCAAATCGACACATCCGATTTTAGGCAACATCTAATAATACACATATTTATGATCTAATGAATGAATAAAATCGTTATAAACTTAGAATAGTGTCGATGGATTGAATATGGAATTTATTGCCCCTTCTGCCCCAGGAGTCTGAAACAAAATGTAATAAACTACAAAAACATCTAGTATAAATAAAATGAATATGTATATTGTTTCAAAAAAACTGAATACGTATAAATTTAAAAAAAAATTCATCAGGAAGTGTTAATTGATTCATGTTATTTATTTAACATTTAAAATTTTCTTCATCACAAAGAAAATTTAAGTTGACATCGTGTTAATATTTTTGGAGTTATAACTTCTAGCATATTGATTCATATTTTACCTGCTTTTAAACTAATATATAGATTTCATTTTTTATGTCATTGAATGTTTGAATAAAAAGATTGAAGTAGAAAAAACCATGTATTACTAACCGTAATAACTCAAAATAAACTATATATCGATTTACGGCAATCCACCCTGGTTAAAATTTTTTTTATAAAGATATAATTTTATTTCCTTATTCATGTTGTAACTCAGAGTGCACCTATTATATGCGTTGAGTTTGAGCTGTAAGCCTGTAAGGTCCATGAGTACGGGAAATTAGGTGTGTCAGTCTTATCACTTCCTCTACCCTGATATTATCCACCTGGCCAACCAGATCAAGCAGTGCGCAATGTCAGCACCTTGACGTACGAAGGTTTTCTAAGAATTCAACCATCCCAATACTATCCTGACCCATACACACGTCTTAGCTGCCAGCCAGAATATGAGTGCCACTATGCATATTTATAGTTCTATTCAGCCTACAGAGGCATTGACAACCCTATATTTATATACATTTTGTTTGAAATATTGCATTGTGACACCACATCTCCACTTTTTTTTCGAGCCGCAGTCCACCGGTTGGTAAACTCTTCATTCTGACACAGTATCGTCTAGATTTGGCTAATAGTATTTATTTCTTATAGTAAAAATATATAATACAATAATGGTCCTGATGGGAATTCAAAGTCAGCTGTGAGAAACCAACTCTTTTCGGAAAAATAAAAGAAGAGGGAATCATGGCCACCCGGCCCAATACTGATTGATCCAACCCAATATATACTAGTCTGGAAAAAGCTTTATAGGCGATGATCAATTGAAAAAAGACTAGTCAACAAAGCAATTAATAATAAACAATTATATTCTTTGGCTTTACAGTTAAATAGATCTTGTTTTATCATCCATAATCATAATCAATAATTACGAAACCGAACTTTTTTATCAGTGGATCGATCAATGATTATCACACTCCCAATGAATCGTCGAAAGTATTGCCTTTGATAAAGTTGGAAGTAGATCTAACTGAATGTGAGTTGCTAGCAATTAGCGGAAACCGTGGCTACTATTGGGGGCATAAATATCGAAAATGTGATTTTTAGATTACTATATCATATTAGTTAATTTCGAGTTTATAAGTTTTTTTTTTTTAAATGGGGTATTCAAGCAAATTAAACTGAGCTGGATGTCGTGAAACGCAATCTTATCACTATTATTTTTTAAAAAAAGTTTTATCCGAATTTTTCTTAGACTCCCTCCAAATCTTGGTTCTGCTTGTTCTAATTTTAGGATTCAATCCTTGTTCGTGAAATTTGGTTTATTTAACTCTTTGTCATGCATAAGTCACACAAATTAAAGGATCGCGTACACTTCTTTTCAATGAATTATTAGGCTTTGTGTTGAAAGATCTTTATGCATGCAAGAATTCGACCTCGATGAAAACTGCAGGCACCTAAGTCCAGTTTCACACTGGCCAACTCCTCGCGTAGCTCTTCTACGTGAGTAAATAAGCCCGACCAGCTCGGCACCTAAGCCTAGTTCCGACTGGCCAACTCCTACGCGTAATAAGCCCGACAAGCTCGGCACCTAAACCCAGTTCCGCACTGGCCAACTGCTCGCGTAGCTCTTCTACGTGAGTACATAAGCCCGACCAGCTCGGTACCTAAGTCCAGTTCCGCACTAGCCAACTCCTCGCGTAGCTCTTCTACGTGAGTAAATAAGCCCGACCAGCTCGGCACATGAGTCCAATTCCGCACTGGCCAACTCCTCGCGTAGCTCTTCTACGTGAGTACATAAGCCCGACCAGCTCGGCACACTAAGACCAACTCTTGTTGGCACCAAGTACGCCCTACTCAACAATCTCTAAGGCAGACCTGTGCGGCAATCTGCTCGGCAAGGTACCTCGGGTCCTGACTAGAACTGCATATAGTCCTAAACTTCAATCCTTCGTATAGGACTCACGGCGAGGATACTCCTGATGCCCCCTATTACCATCTCGGGATCCGAGGACCGAACATGGCACCCTAGACCCGATCTACGCTACCAAGATCGGGAGGTTTTCCGAAAACTCGCCCCGAGATCGGGTTTTGCCCGATGCCTCATTACCAGTTCGGGAGTGTTTCCCGAGGACAATGTCCCGACGTGATGAAGAAACCAACCTGGATACGTCTTTCCTTAGTTGAAGAATCCCAGGACGATACGTCTTTTCTTATTTAGGCGAGAGGATCCCGATGATCGCGGAGAATATTCGCCGAGATATTCTCTTCCCACCGCCATTGCCCCTCTATAATTACCAGGTATGCTCCCTCATTCTGGACATTCATTCTCGTATTCATTTGCACTCAGCACATATTTGCTCTCTTCTCTCTCGCGCGCACTGCCTGACTTAAGCATTGGAAGGGTTTCGTCGGACACACTTCCGGCGCCCTCTGACCAGTGACTTGTGGTTGTAGATATCAAGCAAGGAGAAGCGAGTTTCACCTTCCAGCGCCACGACGCCCGACGTGGTACCCGACAAACAGAGCTCGTTCCCCCGACGTGGTAGTGGCTCTCGGCTGAGATAATTTGGCTACATCAGATTTATTAGGCTTTGTGTTGAAAGATCTTTATGCATGCAAGAATTCGACCTCGATGAAAACTATGAAAGCCTGCAGATATTTCGTTAATACATATAGGTGACAACTTAATATTTTGTACTCTTGTCTTTAATATTTTGAGCTTCCTAGTTACACACTTTTACTTCTAAAATAAATCCCCTTCAATCAATGGAAACTTTCATTGAATTATTATGGTTGTTGAATTATGTACATGTAAGTAAAAATGTTCAATAAATATACTTATTCATTGTAACTAAAATAGCAACCTCGTATAATAATATTGAACTCATAAATTTTTGTTGCCTTTTCACAAATATGAGATTTTGAACCTAAAACATGATGTTTGTTGTGTAGTTAAAATTAAAGTCCAATCGGTTCTCCAATTTCTTTTATCAAAGAAGTCTCTTCGCTGTGGGATATTGCAATTTAGAATACAAATATTTATAACCAAGCGACCCCTTAAACATATGCAAGTTCTATAATAAATTGAATTACTGTTTTTATGCCTATTAATATTGTTGTATCATACATGATATATCAAACGTCATAAATCGGCCCACGAAAACAAAAAAAAAACATTAATGTTAGTGTATTAAACCAAATTCTGAAATATTTTTCATGGATCAAAACAAAAAAAAAATAAACAACGTAATTGACCAGAAAAGACATTTTTCCATATCTCACAACGGTACGGATTCACTCGGAAATGAATAAACATTCCACGTATGTAGACGAATGATCAAAGAGGGTTATCTGAAATTATAAGTTGGAAAAATTTAAGAAGCAAAATAATATTTTCGGTGTGTAAATTTGCAAAGTTCAATTTTTAGACGACTCTCTCCCAACCGCCAAACAGGTAATGTGATATGAGATAACATTTTAAGAAAAAGAGATTTAAAAAATTGTGATCTTTTGTGTTTGCCAATACTAAGGTTATCATCTATATATATTTATTTAATACATTTTACTTCCACCTTTACCTCTGGTTTAGATTTTAATATATATAATTCAAAAAACACATGAAAAAAATCACCATTTGCCTATCTCTCTCTCTCTCTCTTTCATTTGGTTCTTCTTTTATAAACCTGTCGAGAGATGAATATTAATAACAAAAACTGAATGAATGAATATTGATTGATGAGCCCCGCTGCCTTCGCTCCCACCTCCTATTTTGTCTCTCGATTTCAAAATTACAAAAGCCATTCTCACAAGTGGATGAGAATTTCTCATAATCCACTCCTCTTCTTCAGGATTTCCGCTCATACCAAGTCCTGATAATATTGATATATATATTATTTAGATTTGTGTGAAGGGTACTGATATACATATACAAATACATACATATAGATTATGGACTTATCCCTATAATCCATGAACTATTTTCCGCATCAAATACACGTTGTTTTTTGCCACTTGTTTCCCCGTATTTCACTCTTCTTCATTTACTGAATCTTTGAAGTGGTTGAACTGCAGAGTCCAAGATTCAGAAATAGTAATTAATCTACAGTTGGATATATAGATAAGATATCCTGTACTCATTTATATTCTCCTTTGTTTGTGGGATTATTTTTGCTTTATCCAACGCTCTAGCGGATTCTTGAATCTCGATTAGTGGTTCTTGATTCATGGATGGATACTTAAGAGAAGTAGCGGGGAAAATTGCGCATGATCCTTGGAAAGATATCGATCTTGGAAGCTTGAAATGGGTTCCAGGCCCTGTAATAGTCGGAGCCGGGCCTTCCGGCCTGGCAGCTGCCGCTTGTTTGAAGGAAAAAAGCGTGCCGTCTCTAGTGCTCGAGAGATCCAACTGTATAGCATCCCTATGGCAGCTGAAAACATACGATCGGCTCAAACTCCATTTACCTAAACAATTCTGCGAGCTTCCACTCATGAATTTCCCCGAAGATTACCCCACTTACCCTACGAAACAGCAGTTCGTACAGTACTTGGAGTCCTACGCAAAAAGGTTCGAAATCAGGCCTGTATTTAATCAGAAGGTGGTGAGTGCAGAGTTTGATCAAACTCTTGGGTTTTGGAGGGTGAAAACAGCATCAGAAGGAGGAGAGGTCGAGTCTGAATATGTCTCCCGCTGGCTGATAGTCGCGACGGGGGAGAATGCGGAAGCGGTGGTGCCGCCAATCAAAGGGGTGGCGGAGTTCGGCGGAGAGGTGGTTCATACGAGCGGGTACAAAAATGGCGGGGTTTATAGGGGGAAGAAAGTGCTTGTTGTTGGATGTGGGAATTCAGGAATGGAAGTTTGTTTGGATCTCTGTAACCATGGTGCGAGCCCTTCACTTGTTGTCAGAGACAAAGTAAGAAATCTACACCTTTTCGTATGAATTTTTGCTACCATTTTTTTTTCTTTTTTGAAATATCGAAGAGGAAGAAGTGTAGTTCTGTATGGTGTGTGAATTATTTGAATAATGGAGGCAAAAACCTAGATTTTGTGAAATTGTTTTTTAAAAGAATTATCACCTTCTTTCAGCTTGGTACTTATTATGACTATATGATGATGGAGTATATTTACTCTTTTTTTGGAGCTATATTGACTTTTTTATAGAAAAAGAGTGTATTTTCTGTTTTGAGGGCGTAAACTTTCGTTACTATCACAAGTTCTGAGTTTTTTTTTCCATTTCTAGAAAAACGAAATGAAACCCTAAATCAAATGAAAATTGGAGGAAAAAAAATTGCTTTGCTTTTAGTTGATTTACTTTACTCGTTGTGGCCAGAGATTTACACAAATGATGAAAGATCTTTGTTTTCAGTGCTTCCCATTTGCTTGCGATTTTAGTTAAATCGACATGATTTATTGAATTCAAAATTGTTAATGTTTTTTCCACTTTCTTGGGATACTCAAGCATGCGCAATTTTTGCTTTATAGAGTTCAAGATTTTCGTTCGCAGGCTTACTAATTATGTGCTCTTAAAATACATTTTAAATGTTTTTCTCCCCACTATAAATATAATGACCTCTAGCTTTAGGAAAACCAATGGAATTTAACCAAAAATAAGACGAGTTAAATATATGGAACCATGATCACCGCCCAACTATATTTATTTTATTTTATTTAAGTACAATTTTTTGTTTTGTTAATTAATGTTTACTATTTCTTATGTCCTTGTCTTCTTTTTCTTGTGAATGGCCTTAAATCTTGAATATGAATTTTTAGGTGCACATTCTACCACAAGAAATGATGGGAAGATCAACTTTTGGGCTGTCCATGTGGTTACTGAAGTGGTTTCCCCTACAGCTTGTCGACCAGTTTCTATTGGTTGTTTCATGGCTCCTACTCGGTGATACAAATGGGTTTGGGCTGGACCGGCCTCGGCTAGGTCCACTCGAGCTAAAGAACCTAACCGGAAAGACACCGGTGTTGGATGTTGGAACCCTTGACAAGATTAAAAGTGGAGACATTAAGGTACAATTCCTCGTTGCTATGCCTATAAACATTATTCCCTATCGCTAATTATTGCTAAAATCACTTCGAACTTTTGAAGAGCTTGTTGTAACCCATGATCGCACTTGCCTTTATCAATCATTGCTTTTGTTATATGACATTTTTAGTGTGACAAAAATCACCTGTTTTAATCAAACAAACACTCAGGAAAAAAGGGTCCCTTTTCGGTTGAGATTATGCGCTTGAGATTCCACACATTATACCATTCTCCATTTCTCTATCAATTGGTTGGTCTTTTCAAGAAAAAAAAAGCTCCATGCCATCGAGTGGCTTCCCTTTTAGTTCCCAGCTCCACACCATTTGTAAGAACAAAATTTAAAGTAAATCAACAACTTTGACAAAGAGAAACCCTCGTGTATCGTTGGTGTGCCTAAGTAGTTAAAATGCTTTATTATCAAATTGCACCGATATTGATCATTCTTTAGCCATCTTTATTATTTTAAAGATGTATCATGCATTTCTTTTTTATTCCATCTCATTTTCTGTCACTAAAAATTATTTTTCTTTTACAATATATTATAAAGGTGTGCCCCGGCGTTCGGAGACTAAGCTACAAATCCGTAGAATTTGTTGATGGAAGAATACAACATTTTGATGCCATAATATTGGCAACTGGTTACAAAAGCAACGTATCATTTTGGCTAAAGGTACATCGACTTCTTTATTCTGCTTTAATCTCCAAATTTTCAAAAAGTGCATAGCGGACATGTTTGGCTCATCGGTTGTTAATTTTTTGTCTTGTTTTTTTTAAACCAGGAAAGTGAGATGTTTTCGAATAAAGATGGCCTCCCAAAAAGGCCATTTCCAAATGGCTGGAAAGGGGAACATGGGCTATACTCAGTGGGATTCACCAAACGGGGTCTTCTCGGGGCATCCATGGATGCCAAAAACATAGCAGATGACATAGAAAAATGTTGGAGAGAAGTTGAAAGAAACCACTCACCCGTTTCTTGGCCCCACTCCTTGCAACAATGTGTTGTTTTCGATTAATTTGGTAGGGCATCTGACTAGAAGCCATCACTTTTAATGGAGAAATTTTGGGTTTGCATAGATCAAGCAGAGATCGCCTTCCAGAAACGAATCCACCCTTCGGGAAATCAACGGCGATCAGTCTCCATTAACCATGCACTCGAGAACTCGAAAAAAAGACCGATATATAGGTTTCGTGGTGAACCCGAATCTATCAGAGCAGTGTATACTTAGCTTCTTGTACATTGACACCTCTCTTCCTAACCATGAGATTGACTTATTAGTCACTAGGGTAGATTCTTGCATGTCCTCGTGCCTTTGTATTTCACTTGATGTTTTATCACTGAAATTAAAGATGATTGGACGTGCGTCACGCTTGATGTATTGAATATTGTTAATTAAGCTTGGGAAATATATAATATTTGTTTTGTGTTTATTTATTTAGGGTTTTAGTTAGTTGTGATGAGTGTCGTTGTAATGATATTTAAAACATGATGGGGAACAATTCGTACCAAAATTCTATATGATCACAGGCTCATTTAGTGCATTTTATTATTTCTTTCTGACTTATGCCAGTTTGTACGTGAAATGATTACATTCCGATCCCTACAACTAGATATTGGACCACTAAAATTTAATATAAACGAATGCGCTAGATTAAGATCGTTACCGATAAAAAATATGGTATTCTTGACTAGTATTAATTAATGTTCTACCCTAAATTCTCTTCGTCATGCATGTGATTGGTTGCAAATTCTTTTTGCCAAATTATATATATGCGAATACTTATAATAAGACAACAGAGGTATACAAAGGTATGTGTTCCACTTTGCGACTTACATGAGGCAAATTACAATTAAATTTGGTTTCCAAGTTAATCTTTTTTACACTTTTAATTATTTTTGGTCGAAGTACCGACATATGCATGGTGGTTAATTCCATCCCTTACCCAGTCTTGTAAAATTAAGCGCCTGCAACACTTTATTTTTTTGAAAAAAAAATTGAATGACTTTATTTGCTCATTGCTTTTAGTTGTGCAATGCCTGATTAAACAGCTGATTTCAATGCAATAAATTTTATTATTTAGTCAAAATTAAAAAAACTTGTGTATGATTAGAGAATCGGGGCATGTATGATTTAATGATTGTTACGTTTTTAAGGGACAACTGATTGATTAATCCATTGAACCTGACTATCGACCTTGTTTTCCTTTTAAGGCAAAAACAAGTATTTGAATTCAAACTTTCTAAATTCAACTATAATTACATATTCATGTAACTTAACACTTCCCTGCGGAATCGACATCAGTACTCATTCCTACTGAGGAGATGAGATGTCACTATTCTAAGCCATCGTATCAAACACGAAAACAATTGATACTGACATCTAAAATTGATTTATCGAAGAATAATTACGCATTATGGTAAGCTCATTAACATGGATCATAAGAATGATTACTTATTTCGAAAACTCTTACGAATAAACTGCAAACGATTCCCACTTGATAACACGACTCTTTTTATTATCCCTACTTTTCTAGCGCAAATGTTAAATTTATTTGCACACATACATACGTACTTTCATATCTTAATTTAATTTCTAACAAAGACGTATATACGTGCTCGTTTTAATTCCATAAAAACTTATTTCTCGACTAAATCGAAATATAGGGTATTTGAAAAAATACATCATACATTGATAGCCAGTTTTATTTCTTTGTTATTTTTTATTTGAACAGGAATAAAAGAATGTGTAGATTATTTAGTTCATAAGAGGAGGTAGACATTTATATTTTGAGAGTTGGCAGACACATGCAGTGCTATTGCCTCTGTTCGTAGCTAAAAGCTAGTACTTAATAATAATGATGAACAGCAACATGCACATATGCCTCTGTTTCTCCGGCAATTTATTTGGGTTAAATTATCTATGAAAATTTGGAGGAAAATGTAGAATGAACCTCACAATTAGCTCGATGTAAGATGAAATGTAGGCTTTAAAAAGTTGTACTTTTCTTGTAAATTTATGGAAACCACAAGTGGTTCTACTGGTCCTAGCTAGCTTGTATGGTGGTGAAGTTATGATCCACAAGCTCATGATGAGGATGACATGAACGTACATGCACATGCAGACTCATCACACCCTCCAATTCTTCATATATATATATATATATATATATATATATATGGTCCTGCGAACTTATTATTTAAGCTATGATAGACACGTAGAGACTCCGATCCTCCCACCATTCAGATCTAATCCGTTTAATTTAATTTAGATGATCGACAATTAATGAAGATTTCATTTTAAATTATTTTTTTATATGTGTGTGTATGCATGTGTGTGCGTGTGTTATATATATACATACATATATATTAGAAGATATATATAACAAACTGATTGGCGTAATATATATCACATCTTAGTGTTATAACTTTTCACCTTCCATATATCTATTACTATGTAAGGAACCTAAAAGAACATAGTAAGATCAAAAAAATTAATAAGATAATCGGCATAGATGTGTTAGAAGAGAATGGCCAAATTAATTAAGTTGGACAAGAGGAATAATATTCAAAGTTTAGAAACTAGATATTATTGAGGGTTTTAATAAAAAACAACTAACTAAAGGGAAAAAAAACTTATAAAAGTGAAACAATACCGATATATAGATATATATCTATACAACTGTGTGCAAATTTATGCGTGTATGGACCATATAATTTGGGGGCAGGAGAGTCAACGTCGAATCGAATGGTTGGGGGAATGCTATTTGTCTGATGATTTTCTCATAATATTCTTCCGTTAAAGAGTACCAATATATGATTGGGGTTAATATTTGTCATCATAGTTTATTTAAGAATATGTGTCATAAATATAATGAACTTTCTTCCATTAGATGTATTAATTACATCTGGTATATATAAGAATGTACATGACGCACAATTATAGAAATATTCTTACAACAACATTTTTCGTAGAGTTTTCGATTTTTCAAACCTTTTTTGTGAGTCAGCGATTTAAATGCTAATTAGTAAAGACAAAAGGATATTTATTTGTTATTCTACATTTCTTACAAGCCACCGAGTGCATCCACAATACGTGTTATACATATACATGAATAGAAATATATCATTGGGAAACTCCTTATGTTTTAGCCAGTAATTTGAAAAAAATATAAACAATTTAAGTCATCCACAATAAATTTTTTTTTTTTATTTACCGAAGATGACATATTGATATTCTTCCTTCGTTTTTACCTATAGAAATATAGTTATTTTGCATGTTTCTGATTTTAAAGAATCTGCTTAAAAAATAATTGTGTAAATCAAGCGCAAATAATCGAAACAAATAATTTGGGACCTTGAAGCCCGCGCAAAGAGCACCCAAGTCTATTGGGATCGACTCCCACTTAGTGGGTGGGAAATCCGAGCCTATTTCTGGAATTTAATGATTTGACAATACACAAAAACTGAGCTGGACACTCAATTGATCAAAGTATGCAGAGTCATCAAGTCACCAGGGTCAAAGAGAAGAAATGGCCTGGACCAAAAGGGTATATCTTATAGCAAAATATAGTTCTATCCCGGGGTCGAACTAAATAGTAAATACCGAGTCAAGGCAGCTGCACAGTATATCAATTCAAATCGTATATCTGTTTTTCAAAGTTACAAGCGGGATTCTTGTTTGACAGCTATCACATCATTATAATTCTTTTGATTTATTATTTCTGATTTAAGTATTTATTTATTTATTTTTTTACAAGAACTAACGAGATTGCTACCCATAATCCGTTGGATACACATCGATTGAATCGCTTAGGGTTAGTGCATGCTTTTGGCCATCTTAATTTGATGCTGGCTAGGTTGAGAAGAAGCAAAAGGGAATATGGTAGCCAGCTAAGCAAAATCCATGTTTCTGGTCCACCAAATTCCAGTGTCTTGGGGACTTATATCGAAGATATATGCCTTTATGCATAACATGGCATGCATAAAAAAGAGCAAGCCATGGAATCCATGAAAATGACTCATCATATAAAGCATCTTGGGGTCTTCTTCCTAACTAAATCAATCCAATTTAGAATGTAATAAAACTAAGCCATATAGTAACAACGTTTTGTTCTCGTCTTTAAATTTGTTGTCTACAGTCTTTGGAGCAAGGTTGATCTCTTTGAAGTATATCCAACTTATCCTCGAGGCATTCGCCAGACATCATATTGAATACATGCATATAATGTTTGCTTCAAATATATATAATCTGTTGGACAAATCATGTAGAGATTCTCTCCAATATGTCTAAATTGATGCAGCAGATTTTTCTTTTGAGACCTCTTTAAGAACCATATCCCCAAGGCAAAGAATCGAAGCGCAATGAGCCCATGCTTGTTGATCACCATTACTTTTCTCCTTTCAAGGCTTCTTCGATACGTAGCTTGATGAACGAGAAGAGCCCTCATCTTTAATCTCCTTAATCCAAATTGATATCACATTTTCTGACCGCATGTGTAATGGGATTTCCCAGATTCGCAGCCTGGCTTTTATTACCACATACTGGTTGTTATCCTATAATCAATTCACAGATATATAGAATCCAGATAATCTCTAAGTTCGTGGACTTGAAATGAGGATATAAGAAATCGGTGGTGAACAGTTAAAGCAATGGAGATCATAGGCTAGTTGAACTCTTCACGTTTCTGTGGCTAGTAAAGCCAACCCCAAAAGTGTATATATTTATATATATGCAATGTAGTAGAGAAGTATTAATGGGGGAGAGAATGAAATAAATGAAAAAGTGGGGTTTCTCTTTTACCCTCTTGAGTTGCATACCCAAGATAGTTGTACTTGATTACTCGAGGTGTGTGGGGATGGCTTGATCATCAAAAAGGGTACACTGTATATGAACCTTATTTGAATCGGTTGTCAATAATTTTTATACAATAGTATATATTATTGGGTAATAATTCAATATGTACGACGATAAATGTTTGTATCTGCGTATCTCTGCAAAAAGGTAAAATGAAACAAATTTTATGTATTGATGTGTATATTCAAAGTAGCCTTAAAATCATGTGAATAGGATCGTTCGTTCAAAAAACTATGGCCATACAAATAATTTTGACCTGTGAGGATGCCTTGTCATGTTTTGGGCCTTCAATTTTGTATCTTGGTCCGTGTCATTCTGATCCAAACAATTAGTGTCATAAAGCCCAAGATCACTCAGAAACTCAGTTAAACAAAAGACTAGGCCTTCAATGATTGATCTTGTACTGTTAGCTATCTATTGTTCATTGGAAATGAATAATTTTAGATTTACATAAGATTCAACTATTTTAAGCTTGTCCCAGCCCAGAGCACGACTCATGGAAAAATTATGTTTGGCCTTTAATACAATTGCAATTGGGATTTCGGATGATTTCAAGTAATCAAAATTGTATTAATCAATTTATAAGAACATTAGATTGTGTTTGCAGATAATATGATTTCTCCTTATAATAACATGGACACATATTGGGCTTAAAAAAAGTAACAAGGGAATGCATACGAGAATGTATACGGGAGTGGGATCTAAGTCTTTGCCAAATTCTCCTCAGTACGCAGATCAATCGCTACCAAGATCCATCTCTTTTTGGTGGCTACAAATTTGACGACTGTGGGATTCCCTTGAACTTTCGGGAGCTTTGATTCGAGCTTCAATCAGCTGAAGTTAAAGGATCGCTAATCAGTAATGGCGCCTCCAGCTCAATCACAACGGTCCCCTTCTCCATCTCAACCTTCCGGGTTCTCTTCTAATCCCTCATTCCTCTTAAATCTCTCGATATTTATGGGTTTTAGTTCACGTTTTGATATCCGTGTGTGCGAGAATCTGTGTTTTCTTAGCTGAACGGAAAATCCTAGGCAGAGTATGTAACAACTGGCAAAACATTTGGCTCAAAACCTTTCCTTGAGTTTAATGGGTAAATAGGTGTGAATTCTTGATGTTAGACATTTGTAAAGTTTTGTAATGAGGTATTCTGCTTTACTGGATTGATTTTGGTAATTGAAATTATACTGTATGAATATGTGATCTTGTGCAAATGGTTTAAGTCAATCGTTTCTGACCTGGGCGTTCGTTAGATGAAAATGGCAAACCGAATCCCTTCATTTGCTGAATTTATGTGTTATGGGATGTCTGTGTCCTGGTGGGTTTAATATGAGGTATTATTTAAATTGATGGAGATTTGGGCATTGTGAAATGGAGAAAATATTGAATCTTCGTTTCGCCTTATCTCGTCCTCAAACTTCGAAAATGGAGAGTAACAATGCTACTTCAAGTTCTGACCCTCCTTCTGCTTCGAGCAGGAAAGGGGAGGTTTCAGATCTGAAATTGCAGTTGCGCCAGCTTGCTGGTAGCCGAGCTCCTGGCACCGATGACACAAAGCGGGACCTTTTTAAGAAGGTTATATCTTACATGACGATTGGAATTGATGTATCATCAGTTTTTAGTGAAATGGTGATGTGCTCAGCAACATCAGATATCGTGCTTAAAAAGATGTGTTATTTGTATGTGGGGAATTATGCGAAGCACAATCCAGATCTTGCACTTTTGACTATTAACTTCCTCCAGCGGGACTGTAAGGATGAGGATCCAATGATTAGGGGTTTGGCATTGAGGAGTCTGTGTTCCCTTGGTGTGGCCAATTTGGTGGAATACTTGGTTGGGCCCCTTGGTAATGGATTGAAAGACGGGAATAGTTATGTTAGGATGGTTGCTGCTGTTGGAGTGCTCAAACTATACCATATTTCAGCATCGACTTGCTTGGATGCAGATTTTCCAGCTTTGCTCAAGCATTTGATGCTTAAAGACAAAGATGCTCAGGTCAAGTGTATTTTCTGCATTTCCTTTTATCTGTCTTTGGATGTAGAGTCAACTTTTGACCTCGATCAATCTCTAGCTATACTAGATGGGTTTAAATTGGAGTTGAGATATGCATCCATTTTTTTTAAAAAAAATTGTTTAACTATTGCGTAGTTTCCAATATTTGCATAAATACGACGAAATCTTCTTAATCATAGATCATTCAACTTATTCATCGTCACAACTGTTCTTTCAAGACAGTCAGGCTGATTTGCTTTTCCGTTACGGTCTTTTTATTTACTGTTGTCAATCAGGTGGTCGCAAATTGTTTGACTTCTCTTCAAGAGATTTGGGGCCTGGAAGCAAGCACATCTGAGGAAGCAGCCAGAGAGAGAGAAGCGTTGCTTAGCAAGCCAGTTGTATATTACTTTTTAAATAGGTATTGATAGTAGAGTTTGTGGTTCATTATCTGATTTATAGCCATTGAACTGCAGTTGGTACTAAGTAATCCACATTATTTATTATTTTGTAAGCTTGCTTTGCTCCCCTTTTAGTATTAGTGATTTGTCACCATGACATAGTAGGTGAATGGAATTCATTATTCCGAATTCCTGGTGTGGTAGACCGTGTTTTTTTGTCAAATTCATTCAATGTCTTCTTTCTTTTTAGTGTTCAAACGACGATACCTGAGGCTTTATTTCAGCGTTATAGAAAAATGATTTTTTTCTGTATTTCTTAGTTTTATTGTCCTGCTCCTTGGGTGTGATTTTTAGCTCTTTCAATTTTCAAATATATTACACCTCATAGTTCTGTCTGTCTGTATATTTTGTACCAAATCATAATGATAAGCTACCTGGAATGTCCAATATACGTTTGTAGAGCATCTTATTTCTTAAGAATGCTGCACAATATTTTAAGTACATCTACAATGTAAGTTTGTTTTAACTTTTGATATTTAGAATTGATGGTAGATCATATTTGTTACTTTCTTACATGTCTTGAAAGTTAAGAAGTACCTAAATTATTGCAGGATCAAAGAATTTAGTGAATGGGCACAATGTATTGTTTTGGAATTGGTTGCTAAATATGTTCCAACAGACAGCGAGGAGATCTTTGACATCATGAATCTTCTTGAAGATAGACTTCAGCATGCAAATGGTGCAGTTGTCTTGGCCACCATTAAGGTGTTCTTACACATGACCTTATCCATGACTGATGTTCATCAACAGGTAGTTGCTATTTTCCATTTAAAAACACCTTTTTGTTACATAATTGATGATAAGTGACGCTTTGGTTTGGCCTAATGCTCTCCTAATATCCACTGACATAAGCTTTGATTAACCAATTGGTTTTTCAAATTTTATATGTCACGGTATTCTGTATCAACAAATAGCTTCTTCTCTTACTGCTAGTTCCTGGAATGATGAATCTTTGTTGGCGATTGATCATTATATTGAGTAATCTTAAAAAGCTTATTGCAAGATAATTTGCTCTCAATTCGATCTCTGTACATACCTCAACGTCGTTCATGGCCACAAATTCTTTTGGGATAGTATGTATTTCTCTTCTGCTGGATTTGACTCCCACGATACTTCAGCATTTAACTCCACAAATTCCTTCTTGATTCCTGGGATGTGCACGTTTGTATTTCTTCAATGTCGTCCTTCCAGATTTAGAGTCCTTTACATCAATGATGTCACCACATTTGTAGAATTTCTTTTTCAGCTGACACATAAATAGCCTAAAAACAATTTGTTTGTCCAAGTCAAATTGCAATTTAGATGCTTCCATCGATGCTTATGCTAATAATTTCTAAGTTTGCTTTGTTAATGCTCGGTGTCTTTTTAAGCCTTTTGGGATATAATTATATGCCTATGTTAGATATATCTTGCCAAGCACTAAACGACTTTTAATGTCTGTCCATAGGTGTATGAGCGGATTAAAGCTCCTCTTCTCACCTTGGTTAGCTCAGGAAGTCCAGAACAATCCTATGCAGTTCTAAGCCACCTTCATTTACTAGTGATGCGTGCGCCTTTTATTTTCTGTTCGGACTACAAGCATTTCTATTGCCAGTATAACGAACCATTTTATGTCAAAAAATTGAAACTTGAGATGCTGACTGCTGTGGCAAATGAGAGTAATACATATGAGATAGGTAGATATCATCCAATGCACTTGCTTAAGTTGTTAAAAGTTTATTGCCTGCTTATGCTTTACCCTCCTGTCATTCGTGGGTCGTTGGTGGTGGTTTGTTAACTTTTTGAAGCAACTAATATTCAACCTTTTGGTTTCATTTTAGTGACTGAACTTTGTGAGTATGTTGCAAATGTTGATATTCCAATGGCAAGAGAATCAATTCGAGCTGTTGGGAAGATTGCATTGCAGCAGTATGATGTAAATGCCATCGTTGATCGTCTGCTTCAGTTTCTGGAAATGGAAAAGGAACATGTGACTGCTGAAACTCTTGTAAGAAAACTTATATATGTTGATATGACAGTATGTTACTATGGAAAGTTTAGTGGTATAATTCTATGAAAACCTAAAGCTGAAATTATCTTTTCCCTCTTCAATGTAGGTTCTTGTGAAAGATCTTTTGAGAAAATATCCACAGTGGAGTCATGACTGCATCGCGGTCGTCGGGAATATTAGTAGCAAAAACATTCAGGAACCAAAAGCCAAGGCAGCTCTTATTTGGATGCTGGGGGAATATGCTCAGGACATGCAGGATGCTCCTTATATTCTGGAGAGCCTCACAGAGAACTGGGATGAGGAGAATTCTGCAGAGGTGATTTGATGTCATTCCTGGTCGTATGACCCATTTTATATAATCCAATTGATGTTTAACTTTTTTCAGTTGTTTACCATTATTTTTTTTAGCTTGAGTCCTACTTGTGCGTGCTCAATCTTGATATTGTTTAAGGTTACTATAAAATTGTATCTCTGTAAATCTCAACTCTTGTAATATGCAGTGAATCTTGTTTTTGGTTTAATTATTTTAAAATGAATATAAAATAAATGATGATTGCTGGAACATATTGGGAGAATTGTTCATTCTGCATCTCTGCGTGCCTAAAGAAATTGGAGATGCAAGTTTATGTTACATCAATCAAACCAAGGATACTTTTTAATTCAATGATTAAAAACTTTATGTATCTTCAGTATTTAACCTCAAATGACATTTAAATGCTATTCCAGTAATTAGTTTTGTGTCGCACAGGTTCGTTTACATCTTCTCACAGCAGTGATGAAGTGTTTCTTGAGAAGGCCACCAGAGACCAGAAAGGCCCTAGGAGCTGGTCTAGCTGCTGGTCTTGCCGATTTTCATCAGGTCTGGCTTACATTGAAAGTTGATGGTATGGGGAGTTTCGTAGGATAGTTATTGACTCAATATCAGTAGAAGGAAAATAATAATCTATTTCTCACTGAAAGTTACATAACAAGCTTGAACGCAAAAATACTCCCAAGGAAGACCACTGACACCTCCTAGCCATGCTAGTGCCTAACAGAAAAATATTCTTTTCTTACAGTTTTCTCACTCTTCCTACTCTACTCATCGCTTTCACTACTCTCCACTTGATGCGCTTTAGGCCGTCTCCTATGTACATTTGTTATAGTGGACCTGGGCCTATCCATAGGATCCGTAACAGTTGACCGAGATAATCTGAAGTTGTGTATGCTTTTGTTTGGCTTGTGGAAGAATGGTTGCTAAATTGTAACTCGTTGCAGGATGTTCATGATCGAGCATTATTCTACTATAGGCTTTTACAGTATAATGTTTCAGTGGCAGAACGAGTTGTGAATCCTCCAAAACAAGCTGTTTCGGCCTTTGCAGACACGCAAAGTAGTGAAACAAAAGATCGTATCTTTGATGAATTTAACAGTCTCTCTGTTGTATACCAGAAGGTACTTCAATATCCTGTTCCTGTGGATACTGAACAGCCGCTGTTTTATGCATTTTGGAATACTGACTGAGTGATTAAAATTTCACAGCCCTCGTACATGTTCACCGATAAGGAATACAGAGGACCATTTGCTTTCGCGGAGGAACTTGGGAATCTGTCCATTGGCACAGATTCAGGGGTTCATATAATTGCAGCTCATGGAGTCGAGGCAAACGATAAGGACTTACTATTGAGTACTTCTGAAAAGGAAGATAATCAGGGTTATAGCAACAATGGTTCAGCGTATACCGCCCCTTCTTACCATAATTCTATGACGACAGGTGCTTTTGAGGCTCCGTTAGACCTCGTATCACTTGAAAATCTATCTACACAAACAACTTCTGGTTTGGCGATAGATGAACTGCTTGGTCTGGGAATGCCAACCATGCCTAGTCCTGCTCCCTCCGCTCCTGCTTTGAAGCTCAACGCTAAAGCCGTTCTAGATGCTAATGCTTTTCAGCAGAAATGGCGCCAATTGCCAGTGTCTATATCCCAGGTTTGTCAATTTTTTAACGTCGTATTCATTAACGGCAATGTGGGTGGAGCCACCCAGCAACCAAATAAAGTTAATTTGTCATCACCAACAAAAGAATTTTTCACCTCCGACTAAATTCATGAGTCTGCTCTTGCAACTTTTTCAGATAAGTGCTCTTATGGATTTGAGTCTTTTATGCAACACAATTAGCATTATTCTTGTCAAAAGCTATTAGTTTACTTAGATATCGAGTCAAGTTACATTTGATGTGCCATGTGAATGAAACATAAGCATGCTTTCTCAATAGATGCATCACTGGCTATGTTCGCCTCGCTGCCTTATCTTATAGAATTAAGAGTTTTTACAGGTGAAAATGTACCTTCTCCTATTTTCTTCCAGGAAATCTCCATAGATCCACGAGGAGTTGTGGCCATGACGACGCCTCAGGCTCTTTCTCGTCACATGCAAAGCCACTCCTTCCACTGCATAGCGTCAGGAGGTCAACCTCCAAATTTCAAGTTCTTTTTCTTTGCAAGAAAGGAAGAGGAAACATCTGCATATTTTGTCGAGTGTATTATTAATTCGTCAACATGTAAAGTGCAACTAAAGATCAAAGCAGATGATCAGACTACGTCCGCCGCCTTCTCAGAATTGTTCCAGTCTGCCTTGTCCAAATTTGGATTGCCTTGATGGCGCATAAATTAGTCGTTGCTCACTTGACTTTATCTTTGTGGGCGACGTACAATAAACAAAGGAAACTTTCTTGTAAATTTAACCTGTACTCAGAAGAAAAAAAAGCGCCTTTTGTTGTGTTCGGTGTCGGACCTCCACCCTTTTGAGTATTGAAATTCTTTTATTATTATTATTATTTCTTTTTTTTTTTCTACTTTAAGTTCCGTTTCTTTTGTTGTCACCTTAAGAATAGACGCTGCTAAAAAAATTTATCAGTTTTCTGGGTGCTTTCGAACCTCATTAAATTAATGTTACTCTTCAATTGTTTGCTAGTTAGTATAATAGAGTCTGAAATTTCAGAAAATCGAGTAAAATGAAACATGAAAGCATCTTGTTTATTCCGAGGTCCGTATAGTTCCAAAATTTAGCTGATTAAATGTTGCATGGTATTCGCGCTTCTGGTTTGTCCATAGTTTTATTTTGTTTTATTTAATTCCCCAATTTTTTTAAAAAAAGAAAGAAAAACATTTTTGCGTTTAAACTATAAATTTCGATTAAACTTTTCTCACTTGAAAAATATCAATCCTTTATTATTCTTATTTGAAAATTATTCTTTTATGCAATTTTATATTTTTATGGATGATTTTATTTGATGACATCAAATATACACAATTTACGGAAGCCCTTTGGCACAAACAAGAATAGCCTCTCCTCCTACTTTAAACAATGAAGAAGTCCTTTAGATCCAAGGAAAAATGAAACTTTTTTTGGGGAGGATTGAGAAATATTTTAAGGGTGATTTAATATTCAGCCGAAAGTAATAAATACCTTCGAAATTCGGATTATTTATTTATTTGTTTCACAAAAATATATTATCAGAATATCCAAAAAATAGTTAAATAGTGAAAACAATAAAAAGGAAGAAACTTATTCAATTATAGATAACGTCACACTACCTTCTGGTGGTATGGTTCCTTCTACCTTACATCTTCCTTTATCGCCACTATATTTTCTGAAATTATTATGTACAATATTCTAGGATAAATGTGTGGATGAGATATTGTTGTAAGGATTTGTCATGTGAAGGAATTCCTCGAACTACTACTCTCTCTCAATTCCTACATGTTAGTGCATCGTTAACTAGGAGTAACTAACCAACTGGGCTGTGTGTATCTGGAGAGAGTGCAGTGTGCATAAAAGGTGCCAGCTTTATGTTCTTTTTACTGCCAAGAACTCATCATTCGTTAGTTTCACAAATGTTCTTTATATCATCAGTTTGTTTCATCTTCCCGAAAGTAATGGTGCATTTTTTTTCGGGCACCTCCAATTTTCTTGGTATTGAAACATTTCAGTGTTCGGATTCTAGATTCTGAGGAAACGGTGTAAAGTAGGATTAAAATTCTTTTTTCTCATGATTTTATATTAAAAAGTTAAGATAGTATTTGGGACGTTTGGTTTTCTGGTTCAAAAAGATTTTTCTGATTGCTTGGCTATGTTGTCGTGGCTTCCGGTATGAGTTACATGGGCTAACTTGATGACCTAGAGGGGGGAACCTTACATATCCATAAATATATGAACGAAATTTGTCTATTTTTCCATGTTAAGTAGCGACTCGGTTTCCCACGCAGTGATTAGTCTTGTGGGTTAAACTTGTGTTTCTGATGGTGCGATTTACCTTAGAATTTAGAGATGTTAACCAACTATTCTTGTAGCAAGTCTTGTTTGCCTTATCAAATTGCTTTGATGGCTTTCAAAATATCCTTGTCCTGTGTTGTGTCATGGATTTGGTCTAAAATCAATCAAGAATTTAGTGGATAAATTGTCTGCACTACCATTTCGTTGGAGCCAAGTTTACAATAGCATGAGCAGCTGGAAATCCATGTTTTTTAGTTTCAGTCTTCACACTTGAAACCTCTGGCTCCACCATTTCAGAGCTTTTATAAGCAACTTTTTATTTGCATGGCTATTTTTTTCTTGACTATTTTTGTTTTGCAGTGTACACACTGATGTCCAGGTGGTGGACATATTTTTTAGGCTGGTGCCCTTGTTTGCTGACTATACTGTGAATAAGCCACTGCGAGGAATTCAAATTGCTCACAATATTTTTAAAGATAAACAATGGGATACTTGGGGGACTTTGATAAAGAAAGTGGAGATTCTGACATGACGATTACCAGCCCAGGGAATACTTTGATCCTCAAAGGGAAGTGGGTTGAAGAATTTTCAAACAAGGTATTAGTTTTTAGGGTTCTTAGGTTCACCTGACTGCGGAATGGCAAAAAATGTGACAGATCTCTCTTATTGTAGGAAAGGGCTCATGATGAGAAGATTCAACTTTATCCGATGCCGGAATCTACTCTGTGTACTTTCTGCATGAGTGGGGAGAGTTGTAAAGTGGTTCGGTCGCAAACAAAAATGATGAATATTCTATTGGAGAAGGGAAAGCCTCAAGATGCTCAGTCTGTTTTTAACAATTTGATAATTACAGGACATAAGCCATCTCTAATAACATACACAACTCTTTTAGCCTCTTTGACTGTTCAAAAACGCTTTGAATACATACATCCAATTATTTCTCAAGTGCAAAAGAGTGGAATGAAACCTGATTCTGTTTACTTTAATGCGGTTGTCAATGCATTTGCTGAATCTGGGAACATGGAGGAAGCCATGAAAGCTTTCTTGAAGATGAAGGAAAATGGGATGAAACCCACGACCAGTACCTTTAACACTTTGATTAAAGGATATGGGTTAACTGGCAATCCCGAAGAATCGTCGAGAATTATGGAGCTAATGTCTAGGGAAGAGAATGTGAAACCCAACTTGAGGACATATAACGTACTTGTCAGGGCATGGTGTAACAAAATGAATTTGAAAGAGGCTTGGAATACGGTTTATAAGATGGTAGCTTCAGGATTAAAGCCAGATGCTGTTACTTACAACACATTGGTGACAGCTTATGCTCAAAATGGGAAAACAGGAGAGGCAGAAACAGTGATTAAAGAGATGCGGAAAAACAATGTGCAGCCAAATGAAAGAACTTGTGGCATCATAATTGCAGGATACTGCAAGGAAGGTCGTATAAGGGAGGCAATGAGATTTGTTTATATGATGAAGGAACTTGGAGTACATCCTAATCTTGTCGTTTTCAATTCATTGATCAAAGGATTCCTTGACATTTCTGATAGAGATGGTGTTGATGAGGTATGTTGAATGGTTATGGTATTTGGCTAATTAATTTTCGTCCTTCTCTTACATGTCACATAATGTATTTAGATGAACCAAGTTGCCTCGGATACACCACTTGATCGCTGTACATATAAAGAAGGAACATAATCGAGGAGATCTAGATGTCCTTGGTTTATAGTTTTATCAAGTAAATTTATTAAATATTCTCGCCTCAAATATTATGGAAGAATTGGCAGCGCTAAGTACACTGTTCTAGCCATGGTTTCTTTTTATTTTGTCCACTTGTTTTGGAGGAAGCAATTGAAATGATTGATCCTGCTACTTTATCTTCAAAAAACCATGATGCATATCGCTAGTTATGAAATGGTACCTGTTCTAAATTCTTGCACTGATGAAGGTGGTCTTGCTGTTTTTGGACAACATAAATAACTCATAGCAATAGACTAATTTACGAGGAACTTCAATTATTCTTCAATGTTTTGTATTATGTTATATCCATCTCTAGTGATGTTTCATTCTTGCATTTTCCCCTCGTTCTCTGTAATATTACAAATAATGGCACTACTGATGTCGATGTGGTTCAATGATTATAAGTTTTTGTGACTGCCAAATTTGACTATATATAATGTCAAGGTCTTGAAACGATATAATTGTATCAGCTTTCTTGGAATCTTGGTTGCTTAAGTATGTAAGAATTCAATAACGGATGCTCTTTGTTTCATAGGTTCTGACTCTGATGGAAGAATTTGGAGTCAAACCAGATGTGATCACATTTAGCACCATCATGAATGCCTGGAGTGCTGCAGGTTACATGAACAAGTGTCAAGAGATTTTCGATGATATGGTGGAAGCTGGCATCAAAGCAGACGCCCATTCATATAGTATTTTGGCTAAAGGTTATGTACGAGCCCAAGAACCAGAGAAGGCCGAGGAACTTTTAACTGCCATGAAAAATTACAGCCTCTGCCCAAATGTTGTGATCTTTACCACCATTATTAGCGGATGGTGTAGTTCTGGTTCAATGGACTCGGCGATGAGGGTTTTTGGAAAGATGATAGAATGTGGGATATCGCCAAATCTAAAGACATTTGAGACACTAATCAGCGGTTTTGCAGAAGCTAAGAAGCCATGGAAAGCAGAAGAGTTACTCCAACTCATGGAGGAGTTCAATGTTCAACCAGAGAAAAGCACATTTCGGTTGGTTTCCGAAGCATGGCGAAGTGTCGGATTATCGAAAGAGGCAAACCGAATTATGGGCGCTTTTCGAAAAATTCAGCTAGAGATGATGCCACTTGAGAGCCTCGAGAAAATTTACAAGAAAGAAGCTTTAAATTTCTCTTTTTCGAGATCAGAGGTACGTAATGTGGTTGTTGGTGATCAAAAAGGGTCATTTGCTCCAACAAAAACAAAAGCCATCAATCCTGGTTCAAGATCTGGGGAACGTGTTACAGTTTTTAGTCGCAAGCAATACCAAGGGCAACTCTATTTGTCTGCTCAGTTTTTGCCTTTGCCATTGTGTACAGTCCTATGTTTGAGTTAACGGCACCAGAAGAAATTGCACTTGAAGCGGATATATACAGGTCCACCGATTGTTGTACATAGAAGGAAACGGGATGGGAAGATGTAATTCATTGATCTTTTGGATTATTTTGTCTTGAAGGATTCGGTGACAATGTAACTAATGTCTTGTTCATACCCATTTATTTGCTCTAAAAAGTACTGTATGAGAACATGAAAATGATGCCTATAAATGATCGAGTTACAGTTTGATATCCTTTTCCGAGGAAAAATTTCTAGAAAAATGAAAAACAGCTTGTAAAACTTATCATCAATGACTAACTCATTTTCGAGAATAATAACATTGAGATAATACCATTCAATAACCGTATACTCATTTCAAGAAAATTCAATTGCTGGAAAGCAAAGTTCACAACAGATCTAATTGAAGGTACAACATCTTGAAGCAGAATCATGTGGTATACCGTATATCAAACAGAATTAATAAGTACTAGACTTGAATTTTATTTGTCGCCTCCTGCCGAAGGAACTTTACTAAGGAGCCATATTAGAACCACACCACTAAGGGCACCAGAGAGATGTGCTATGTGATTTACGTTCCGTACGGTATAGACGCCTTGAAAATTTCCTCCTAATCTCGCTGAAGCTTGAGCTGCTTCCATTACCTAATACACAGAATTGTGGCAAAAGAGGCCCAACTGAGACTTTAGTCGGGTGGAGAGGTTCAGTGGTACCAGGGAAGTAAACGTTTACTTATAAAACTATTCATAAAATTTGAATTTTGACGCCCTAGGGAAATGATCCCTCCCTGCGACCGCTAGCTTTGCCCCAGCATGCAATTTTCCTCGTGATTCTTAATGAGGTGACATGAACTTACTTGATTTGTTTGCGGTAACAGATTCTAGTCAACATTGGATATAAGAAATCCATTTTTTGGATTTCTCTAAAGTTAAATCTTGTCCATGAGATATGGATACCTTTTCTACAACGAACTGTCCCAAAATGAGCACTTCAAGAATCTTCCTCCAGTCCCAGGACATCTGCAGGGAGAGAGTGGCCAGGTCAATTTTCAAAGGGGCTACCAGTTAAAAAACATTCCAAACGAGATTCTCGAAGAATTCGATCTATTTCTTTATTGTAGAAAGGTCAAACTCTCTCTTCCCGAGCTGCTTTAAGCCCTACCTTCCTTCACAAGGTAATGTAACACCAAGCAATATCAAAAGTAACTCGTGTTTGATTTCAACATCACACCTTCACAAGGACACTGATAGCAAAGAGTCCAAATACGGCCCCAGATGCTCCAAGAGAGACACTGTTTCTTGGGAGAACTAACCATGAGACAAGGTTTGCCCCTGCACCAGTCAAGATATAGGAAAGCCACAGTGCAAAATTTCCTTCTTCTTCTTCAACTAGTTTCCCTGGATTACAAACAAGAAAGCCTCATAGGTCAAAATAAATCTAACCACCTCTGCAAGAAAACTTTATGAAAAAACAAGCCAGGGGCTCACCAAAAATATACAAGAAAAAGAGATTGCTGGATAAATGCTCCCTGCAAGCAATATACCGGCTCGCTGAGGCTCAACTATAGTTCTTGTAACTTTTATAAGGACACCTCCAAATACTATCAATATGAAATTTTGAAAAGTAGAAGGAATACCAACTAAAATGACAGAACGTTGCAGTAATAAACTGGTACCAAGCAGGTTGGTTATGGTAAAGATACAATTCTTTAACCAATGGAGCCTGGAAAGAAGAAGAGATCAGATCTTAGAAATGCTAAGAAAGAAGCACAAAATTGTTTCCAGTCCAGTAATCTTTTGTTGCTCCATTCTCATTGACGCTCTATTAGAAAAAAAAAAACAAGAAAAAAAATATCAGAGCTTTTATTTTAGAGAAAATGGTTTAGAAACCTGGAAAACATGATCTGCAACATATATTCCAAGATTAATCAGTAGAATCCAGAAAATGCCATTGACACGCTTCTCTGGCTTCCTTTTCTCCTCAGGTTTCCCAAGTTCAAGCTGTGATATCATGTCTAAGTGAAACATCATCAGATAGATAATATTTTATCCAAATCGGGTTCACTCTGGCTTACGATATGCTCATCTACCCTATCACATCTACAACTCTAAATTAATCTTGTAGCCCCTAGCTGTCTTGGGGAAAAGAATGGTTAGTAGCAAAGCCATATCAATGATTCAATTCCATCCAGTAGCATATTAGACACTGATCCGCAAAATGACCAAAAATTCAACCTTGTAGACAAAAGTTACATTAGAATTTTTCAAAGACGTTAATCTTTCCTACCCTAAACATTATCAGGCCAACATATTAGACGGCGGAAAATTCTCCGACCCAGGATTTAAAGTTCCAGAGAGTATACAAATAAAATTTCAGTTTTATTTCCATCGAGTGCGGTCCTCCACGTTGGCTCTGCCCTAATTCTGGACAAACACAGACAAATAAAGTAGCAATCTTAAGTCTTAAACTCCAAACAATTCAGTTTATCCTTAACCAAGATTCTCTGAGGAATGAGTATCAAACTGAGTCAAATTGAAACCAATTGCTTCTGAAACAATCATCAAACTTTCTTAAATAAGGGGAAAAATCTCGCGTCACTGCTCTTTACAATCTTCAAAAGAAAAAGTAATGACAAAAGAATTCCAGAAGTGACCTGAGTTGCCCTTCATTCTGCAGACTGATAATCGACACCTGGAATTGACAGAAAAATTTGGACTAACAAATATGAATGAGGAGGTCCGCAAAGCCTCCGCTGCCGCCGTAGGCATGAGCCTGCACGGCGAAGCGCCACGGGAATTGAGAAGCTGATGAGACTGCTGCCTGTGCACCAGCTGAAGCTGCATCGTATTCTTTTGGTAATAATTGTTATTTTGGTATGCGCGTGCCGGTGCCTGTATATTCATAGGAGTCGATTATTAGTGTAATTTATTAACTCATTTTGGGGACAAGTTTATATAAATATAATATGTAATTTAGTTTACTCATAGTCTTGTAAAACTGGATTTAAAATACATGACTTGCAAAAAATAGTCTTATTTTTCTATATTTTAAAAATAAAATAATGAAGACGTATATACCATATCATTCAAGACGTAGATTGTTCAATCTAAGAACTTTTTTTAATTAAGATGGAACTTATAAAACCCGCATTCTTCTAAACTATTTGACATGTCCATTCTTCTTGCAAGTTCTAGAAACTAACGGGAGATCAGGTGAAAGATTTATACACCATTCCAATTCTTACTTACAAAAGACACCCGACAATTACATTTGGATAAAATCTGCGTCGTTTTGCTTCATCGTTTTGCTTCAGTAGGAAAAGGATCCCGCTTATAAAAATAGATATAGATGCTATTTATACCAGCTTTTTCAAATTTTCTCTTTACAGTTCCACTATCGGTTTCATCCATAATTTATTGAGATCTGCCAACTAATCTTTGATCTCCTAAAAAGAAAGAAACAAGTTTGCACGCCATCTCTTATGCTCTTCCATTTGTTATTTCCCATCTCTCTTACAGTCACGGACGTTCCTTGTCAAAATATAGCATTTTTTAAGGAAATATGTCCATTCAAAGTTTTTTTTGGTCACTCTCCATTGCCAAGATGCAATTTTTTCTTCACGTGTAGAAGCCCTTTCTAAGTTGCCCGTAAATGTACTAAACGCTCAAGTGTCTGTAATATTATATATATATATATATATTGGACCTTCTTCTACAGTTGCGTGGGGCTTTATGTTAGTCTCGATCTTTGTTTCTGCCGATAGAAGCTTAAAGAAAGAATTTTTGTCCCATGATTCAACTGGGGTTCCTCGTGATCAGGATTCAGATTCAAGCTTCATAAAGTCGTTTGTGAATTTCTTATTGCAAGCAGACAAGTTAGGTTACCAGCATGTTTGGCCGGCGAGTTTTCAAGATCAAGATTCTGTATATTGTTAAAACATTGTAGTTGAATATATGTTTTCTTGCATGCAAGATCTGAGCTAACTTAGGCTTGGTGCTTTATTTTTGTCCATGTTCACTCCGTAGATTTGTTTAATGAATATCTTCTTAGTTTCTATTGATGGAGGATGGTGGTTTATCCCGGCTGAAATACAAGAAGTCACTTATTCGCTACTGATTATATAATTTTTCTATGTGGTTGTGCATACCACACTCAAAACTGTAATGGATCTTATGCATGAGGTCATGCATGGCGTCTGTGTTACATAAGAAGCAATTGTGCAGAATATACTGATGTAGAGTTGAAATTTAATTCTGTGTGAACTGAGTTGAGAGTATCTTTCGTTGTAGTTGAATCTGGTTTCCATTTTTGTTTCGGTAAAACCATTTAATCTTGTCTATCATCAACAGGATATGTCATTCAACTGGAGAATCATTGTTGGAACAATAATTGGATTCTTTGGAGCAGTCTTTGGAAGTGTTGGCGGCGTTGGGGGCGGTGGAATATTTGTTCCTATGCTTAATCTGATTATTGGATTTGATTCAAAATCATCAACTGCGATATCCTAATGTGAAATGCCAACATATTCGATTTAATATCCAATCTTTAAATATGGCCTTGTCCTTAGTTTCGTTCTGAGGATGATTTTGTCATTCTAAAGGCTATTTCTTTATTACTTACTCGAAAGGTATGATCATGGGTGCTGCAATCTCCACCGTGTACTACAATCTTAAGCTCAGGCATCCCACCATTGAAATGCCAATAATCGACTATGACTTGGCTGTTCTCATCCAACCAATGCTCATGATGGGAATTAGTATTGGAGTCACTTTCAATGTGATATTTGCCGATTGGATGGTCACTGTTCTTCTAATCATTCTCTTTATAGGTGATAACTAAAGTTGGTGAATTGGGATTTGTATTTGTTACCCGGTCCTTTGTTGAAAATTTTTTAAATGTTATATTCTCATTACAGGCACATCCACCATGGCATTTCTTAAAGGTGTTGAGACGTGGAAAAAAGAAACCATCTTTAAAAAGGCAACCATGAAGACTTGAGAAAATAGCAGAAATGTTTCTTCTTCTAATTTTTGGAACCATTTTGCTTAGTTTGACAGAAACCATGCTTCGTTAAGCTGAATGGCATTTTGCTTCTTTTTGCAGGATAATGCAAAGCGATTTTGAACAGATGGTTCGTCGAAAATTGTCGTCAGACACGTTGAAGAACAAAATTCCTGCCTTTTTTTTCTTTCTCCACCTTTGTTCCTCTCCGCGCTCTTAAATTATTCCTTCTGTCAGGAGAAGGTAAAGATCATGAAGCAGAATATACGCTTCTTCCAGGTGGCCCAAGCGCAATACTGAAAAGGTGGCTAAAGACTTGTCAGGTGCTGAGGTGAGAATTGTATCAAAGCAATTTTGAGTACGTTAAAGAATTTTCTCCATTTGATAATTAGTAATCTCAGGTCAGGAATATTGAGAATGTGTGTTGGAAGCAGTTTGGGCTACTTGTTTTCGTTTGGGTGTCATATCTTGCATTACAGATCACCAAGGTTTTGATTATTTTTCTTAAAAGAGAGTTTTGTTCCCATGCTCTATAAAATTTGTCATACTTTTTTGGAACTTATGTTGAAAGTGTAAACTCATAAGCCTTGAATTGTCACAGAATTACACCTCGACTTGTTCGGTAGCATACTGGGTGGTGAACTTTATGCAGGTGTGAGTATACATTCTTTCTTTCGGAACTCAATGGAAGAAATATGGCAATGTCATTTTTACTATGATGAAAGTGCAACTTTTTCAATAAAAGATCTTTTCTCCTGTTTTCTGCAGATCCCAGTGTCATTTAGCGTATCCGGTTATCAAGCGATTTGCCTGTGCAAAGGATGGCGAAAAATTGAGTCCAAGGGAGATGAAGGGGCCAAGCTTCGAGTGCTCCAACTGATTGCTTTTGGCTTCTTTGGCGTCATGGCTTGTATTGTCGGGGGACTACTTGGTCTAGGTGGCAGATTCTATTTCTGGGGATAGGAAATATCACTCTTTCTAGTGTATCTTGATCAACCTATTTGGGATCTCATCCGTCTAAAGTTTCGTAATCGAGACAGCAAGATCTTGTCGACACATGGGTCTATGAATACCTTTTCGGCCTTCTCTCATTTTATTTTCTTGAAGGATTCTTGATGAATGAGTGTCCTTTAGGTGTCGAGTGCCACTGCCACATTTGCCATGATGTTCTCCTCATCAATGTCCGCAATCGAATACCATATGTTGGTTGCTGCTTTAGTCGGGCAACATGCTGTGAGAAGGCTGGTCACCGTGCTGGGAAGGGCATCCATTATCATCTTCATTCTTGCTTCCACAATCTTTGCTAGTGCCATCTCTCTAGGTGAGTGCTTAATTATCCTAACTTCACTCGTGTCCGATCGTAGTATGTCATAATCTTCTTCTTACGCCAAGCCCTTTTGGATCCTATGTACATATTCAACATAATCACCTATGTACTCGTAGCAGAGTCGAAATCTTGGCCAGTCCACATGTTTTGCTTCGACGCCTTATCAACATGTTTCATGACTTTGCTATTCCCGTTTGGATATAAACAGGTGGAGTTGGCATTTCGGACATGATTGAAAAGATCGAACGCCACGAATACATGGGATTGGAGAGTGTCTGCAAATAGACATTCTTAGACACAACATGACAAGATATTCATACCAGCAGGGCATACAAGGGATATTCGTCAAAATACTGTATCAACATTTACATCTATACTATATATCATACTGTCCCTGTGAACTAACTTGTGTTCAACCGGGAACATTTTTTTGTTAATAAACCAAGAAATTATTTTGTTAATTGATAATTATGTCAAACTGCCAGTTGCCTAGTTCCTTGATTACTTTCTTTTATTGGGTCTGATTTCGTAGCATAATTAAGACGAATTAAGTTATGGCAGACAAAATAAAATTATATAATATTATATGGAAGATTATGAAAAAACAAAAAAAATGTCAGAAGTGGGATTTGAACCCACGCCCTCGTTAGAGGACCAGAACTTGAGTCTGGCGCCTTAGACCACTCGGCCATCCTGACTTATGTTTTGGCTTTTTCACTTTTTTATTAAGACAAATAAACGATGAGCCACTAAATTAGCTGTTATTTTTTAAATAAAAATAGTAGCAGATTGGAGAGAATCACACTTTTGGCTATTCAACCTTAGAATATATCATAAAGAGCATCAAATATGCTCGTTTTTTCACTTAGTTGTGAATCTATTCTTTCCCATGTTGCACCTTAGCAATATATGCTAATAAAAATTTATTTAAACAGCAATGTGCTTCTAATTAACTTGGGAAAAACAGTAATCTAAGTTTCAATAAGAAAACTTAAATGTTTGCTATATTTTATAGTGACTTGGAGAAATAATTTTAAAATCAAAAACACACTAATGAGCCATGTTTACAAAGAATATATATAGATATTAATTTCAGAACTGAAATATAGTCAAATTTTTTGGGGAAAAAATGATATGGAGATTTGTTATCTAAGGCATCCCTTACAATCCACGAAAATAAAGAGTATGGATTATAGGCATCCCTTAGATTTGTTATCCAAGGCATCCCTTACCATCCACTCAATTTGATCTCAATCGACGGTCCTCTTTCATGGTTGACTTTATTCCTTTAAAGACAGGAAATAGGATTCCACGATATCAATTTCATCATGAAAAACTTCATTGTTTCTGTATAAATCATTCAACCTTTTATAATTATCAATCATTTAAGCAGATCCCATATATATTTTTCTCAGAATTTAACATATCAGACTATTTCTTTACTTCGCTCGCTTTTTGGATAAAATCATGATTTGATCTCATCCAAGGAAGTATGAGAATCTTCGAATTATATATACTATAATTTATATATATTACATTCATTCTTTGTTCTTACATAAATATGGAGTGTTCAGATATCTTGTCCACGTCAACTCTTGGATTCAAGAACTAATTAAACAAAGCAAAAAAATAATCGAACTCCAAATAGTGGCGTCAAGCTTTTCTATTTATTCTTATAAAATTTGACCTTTGCAAATTTTTGAAAGTGGGAAAAGAGTCAAAGTGCCTGGCAGATGCCTTAAACCTCATTAAGCGGCTGCTGTTGTAAAGTGGCCCATTACCAATTGTAAAGGTTGTTTTATGTTATGTTTTTTGTCGACCTTTCATTTCCATCCGTACGATTAATTATTTATAAAGTTTATGGATATGTTTCAATATTATAGATTAAATTTATCATTCCATTTAATATTTGATCATTATTTTGAGAAATAAAATAAGAGAAAGCAATCAAGATACTAAATCAAAATAAGTAGACAAAAAAGAATGTAAAGAAGGGATAGCAAATTAAAGATAACATATGGTTTATTGCATGAGATAATATGAAATATAAAAAAATAAGACAGTGATTAATAAAAATAGTTTAAGTTAGAGATACATGTGAGAATTAAGTGACAGAAGGGGATATGAAACCATATATCTTAATATTTCAATTTAATAATTGAGATTAATGATACTCTTGCATTGCAAATGAAAAGTAATTCTGAAAACAATAGCTTGTAGATGGTTTTAAGATTTAGTGACATATACACGCAATAGAAAATTGTTACTTCAGAAAATATCAAACATAAAGTATATATATTTCTACCAATTAAGAAATGTTGCAAAGAGGCCATTAATTTATTTTGGTTTCGGCACAAAGAAGTTATCAAGTCAACAAGCTTGGAGAAACTTTGTATATAAACAGCAGCAAAGCCTTGCCACCTCTCGCTCACAACAATGGATCCGCTATTCCAAGACGTCGCCAGAACCCCGCCTGCCAACGTTCGAGGGAGTCCCATTCCGAGCGCGCTGCATGTCGTGCAAAAGGTGAAGCAAAACTTGATTTTCAAATCCAAATGGGCCGAACTGAATGGTGCAATGGGTGACTTGGGGACCTATATTCCTATAGTTTTGGCCCTAACTCTAGCCAAGAATCTCGATCTTGGAACGACCTTGATATTCACCGGCGTGTACAACTTTATCACAGGTGCAATCTACGGTGTCCCCATGCCTGTCCAGCCCATGAAGTCGATAGCCGCAGTAGCCATTTCGAACCCAAGTTTCGGGATTCAGGAGGTCATGGCCGCCGGAATTTGCACTGGGGGAATTCTTTTCCTGTTAGGAGTGACAGGTATAATGCAGCTTGTGAATAAGCTGATTCCCTTATCGGTCGTTCGGGGAATTCAGCTAGCACAGGGCCTTTCTTTTGCAATGACCGCTGTTAAGTACATTAGAACCGTGCAGGATTTCGCCAAGTCGAAGACCGCGGGGGATAGGCACTGGTTGGGGCTGGATGGCTTGCTTTTGGCCATTGTCTGTACTTGTTTCATCATAGTTGTCCATGGTGCCGGCGACGAAAGTGATGATTGTGAAATGAGTGATTCAAGCAGAAGTGGCACTTGCAGGAGGAAATGGAGAAAAAACATAGCTTCACTTCCTTCTGCATTCATTATCTTCTTGTTGGGCGTGATCTTGGCTATTATAAGAGGGCCTAAAGCTGTTAAAAGCTTCAAATTTGGACCGTCTTCCGTGGAAGTTGTCAAGATATCCAAGCATTCTTGGAAGGAAGGATTCATCGAAGGAACAGTCCCTCAACTCCCTTTATCAGTCCTTAACTCAGTTATTGCTGTTTGCAAGTTGTCCACTGATCTTTTCCCGGATAAGGATGTTTCAGCAACATCTGTGTCCATGACAGTCGGATTGATGAACTTGGTCGGATGCTGGTTTGGTGCCTTGCCATGCTGTCATGGGGCCGGAGGGCTAGCCGGGCAGTACAAGTTTGGTGGGAGGAGTGGGGGATGTGTGGCATTACTTGGTGTGGCAAAGTTGGTCTTGGGATTGGTTTTAGGGGGTTCTTTGGTCAAGATTCTGGATCAATTCCCTGTTGGAGTTTTAGGGGTCCTCCTATTGTTTGCGGGTATCGAGCTAGCCATTTGTTCTAGGGATATGAACACGAAAGAGGAGTCGCTAGTGATGCTCATCTGCACGGCAGTTTCGCTTGTGGGATCGAGTGCTGCACTTGGATTCCTCTGTGGGATGGCTGTGCATTTGCTTGTCAGGTTGAGAAAATTGGAAAAGGGCCAGTCTTGGGCTACATTTTGGTATCAGAGAAATCCATAGACAAATTATTTTCATATGAATCACAACCTGATGGTGTTTCTTGTTCCTTGTAATCTGTTGTGGTGATTTTGCGTTTGTGTGCACAACTTAGTTGTTGTGCCACATCTGTATTTTGCTTTTTGATGATTGTTTTGTTCCAAATAAAATAGAATCAGTGGTTCCGTTGCATTTGTTCTCTAAGTTTCCTGGCATGACTATAAATATAGTTTGTGGAATTTTTGTCGAAAAATATTGAGATATCATATGTGAAGCGTCTAAAGATAGTCGGAAATAATTTTATTACTAAACATCAGTGATCGCATATACAAATAATTAATAATATCATATGCCCAGTCATGAAACAAGGGGTTTTAGCTCCCTTTAAAGGTACAGTGAAAACATGGAAAAGAAGCAAATTTGGCCAACTTTTCAAGAAAACGGCGCATAGCACTGTCAGGAAATTTCCAGGCAGTAAAATTATAAGCGTAGAGTCGCCCGAAAAGGAGTGGACCTAGGCAACAAGGGCAACTTCCAGGAAGCACTGCCAGCGCAGGGGTGTCCAAAATTGGGCACTGCCCCTGGTTTACGAAAGAGGTTGTGGACCGGTTTCGAGTTTTTTGAATTCTTTTCCTCTCGATATATGTCTCAGATATTTTATTCAGTTATTTTTAAATCAAAGTTCATCTATATGAATGAAATAATATATCTTTTCATATTAACAAAATTAAATATCAGGTATCAAAGTTATTTGACTTACTTTTTTCTAAACTTTTTGAAACATGTTGTATATTCATAAATATGTGTGTATTTTCCTTATACAAAAGAGAGTTTAATCATTTCTGGTATTGAACTAAAGATTTATTTAAATTTTATATTTATTTTGTTATTATCTTAGGTGAAATTTATCATTTTTAGGAGAAGATTGACATGTCCAAAAGTACCAGGAACAGGAAAAAGTTTCTCACGGAAACGTGTCCAACAATAGTTACCATTTTTTATTTCTCACACAATCAAAATGTGCATACTGGTCATATCCAATACATGAAATTTCTCTAGAGCATGCAGAGGTTAGCGCACTTTCCCAAGCAACCGTCCACTGCTGCTCCATCTGCGAAATGAAATAAGAAGAGCCAGTGAACTACTTTAGCAAGAAATTTAAAGAGGCATTTTAATTACCTGTACTGGATAGAATGCAGAGTTTCAAATAACAACCGAGCTGACAGTAGTACTGGAAATCGGCTGCTGTGCGAGGAATGCAACCATCGAGACATTTGTAATAACACGAAAATTTCTCGGATTGATTTTCAACACTCGGATAGCACTGGTTATAGCATCCACCCGAGCAAGAATACATTTTATCTGAAGTTACACCACTATTTGAAAGCACAAATATAAAAAAAATCACCACTACCCCGCCAGTTCTGCTGTTGATACTCCTCTCCATAGATACACTTCTTTAAGGTTCCCAGGGAGTTGAATAGTTTCCAATAAAGGGTTGTGTGATTTATATACACAACTTACTTTTTTTCAGTTGATGAAAGTTGAAGTTGCATTTATGACTTGTTTAGTTACTTTAACTTTTATTCACCTGAAGAAAACAAACTCTCTTATATGCCACTCCAGAGTTTTTACATCAGCAATCTTGGTTGACTCATGACTTCTGGTTTACATAGGTCGCTAGAAACGTTGAATGATGAAAAGTTGTTGATCCTGGAAATGAAGAACTACTAAATTATTATTTTTATTTTTATCATTGAAGCCATATACACGACAACCAAGGTACTGATTTCATAAGCGGCTTTGATTTGTTATGTCATGAATCCCTTTTCCAAAGCTGAAATATCAAAAATTGGCAGTTCGGAGGAGACAGAGAGTTAATTATTCTAGAAAGTTGAGCTGCATTTATATCCACTCACAATTTAACTATAGTCTTCAACAGCTCGGTCCAGCCTAAAATCAATCAGTGGAATGTTCAAAAATAAGCCTTAGATCAGAGTAAATTTTAGCTAAATTATCCGAATGGATTTACTCCACGTGGAGGTGTATGAGGTGCAGCTTGCCAGGGTTCTTCTCTGTTCGCAGGATGGATTGGGTTGATCGATGCAAAGGGATCATTAGAGACACCAGAAATTCCTTGTTCACTGCAGCTAAAACTTATAAAAAGTAAATAAAATACACAAATACATCAAGAAAAAGAAACGGCATGTAGTTTCTATGTTAAAATTTTGACTTCTGGAGAAGACAAAGTGTACTGTTACCTAGTAATACATGACATATTATTTGGTTGCTTTTGTCTTAAATAAGCCCCTGAAAATATGGAATCATATGAATGTACAACAAATTAGCATATAACATTTATGTGGACGATTATGAACATTACAAGTGATGAGAAAAAAATGACATGTTTTACCTTGAGGTGAGTTTATTGGATAAGGGGCAGCATGTGGAGAAAATGATAATGTGTATGGTGAGGGATGCGGCTGTAAAATGGTTCCAGATGACACATTTGGTAGAGCTCCTTGAAATGATGACATGGAAGGAAGCTAAACCAAAATACGAAGAACAGATAATCACAGCTTCAGTGAAAAGTTAAAACGATACACAAACTGTATGGTGTTTAATCAGTGGATTATTCTGAAAAAGAGTATCTCTACACACCACTGTTGCTTGAGCTTGAGGTCTTTCATTGCCAATATCGAAAGGATTGCTTGGTTTTGTGGCATTCAGAAAAGCAGTAGCTGACTGTGAAAGGAAGTTCAATTTTCGGCAAATGTCATCCTTGGAACCTTTGATTTAGATTGTCTAATAGAGAATCGGCGTGTAAGATGTAACCTACCGTTGGAGGAGGTTGTAAGTTCGTTACATGAGTGGGGTGCAATTGCCAACCAGGAACAGCTGGAGTAAATGTAGTGAAATCAGAAGCAAAAAGGTCCTGCAGAACACTTCTCAAAAGTTCATGAAGATTCTTGAACACAAAAAAGTCATAAGAGTTCGGATACAATGAGCTTACCTCCGGAAGTTCCTTTCTTTGATTAGGCGTCGAGCCATGTCCTGCTTCATCAACTTGTAGTGGTTTATGAAATGAGACATTTGAAACTGGATTTGGATCATTTAATACAGGAGAAGAATTCTTCGGCTGGTGTAACTCGGTTATCTGTCCTGTAGGATCACTGCTATTGCTAGAAAAAATGCTGACATTATACATTTTCGAAGCAGAAATAGTTCCAGAAGAATCAGAAATTTTAACTGCATTGTTTGATCCATCATCAGTAGCCGTGGAGCTGCTAATTAGGTCTTCCGTTGCACCCAATGATCCAGAAGGTGAAGTTACAGGAACTGAATATTCAAATAATAAGGACTCCAGTGTATTCACCTTTGCATCACTAGCCTTATCTTCATCAAACTTGTCCGAATCCTTTAACTGCCCCTGAGGCCCAGGGTTGTCATCAAAATCGATCAAGCAACTAAGATTAAGAATCCCCTTTTGTATTTTATTCCCATCTGTGGAATCTTGATTACTAGCACTGGCGTCGGGAGGCTCGTCTATTGTAAGAGGTGGAACCTTGTCACCTAAAATATCTTTCAGGGGGCGAATCTCAGGAAAACTCATCTCTCCGTGCTTCATGGAACTAGGTGAAATACAGTTTCCTCTAGCTTCTCTATGACTGTACCTGTCATAATGCTTCACAATCCCATCATCTCGAAACCTGTCATCAACTATCTCAAACCTGGAACGACTCCTTTGGCCACCTGGTCTGATGTTTTCTTGGCCATATCGAGAATGACTCCTTTCCACTGTATCCTTGAAACTTTTTCCATCAAGTCTTGGAACAGAAGAAGAACCTTCATGTGAGTCATCATTGCCACTTTTTCCACATTTCTCAAATGAACCTCTCTCCAAATTGAAGTCCTTTCCTCCCAGACTAGATTTTTCAGAAGAACGTGCCTCATAAGAATCTTCTTTTTTCCGGTCCTGAACTTTTGCAGTTCACATAAATGAAATTTTAAGCATACAGTTCATTGAGCGTGCCTACATTATGTATATACAACCAGGATCGATGCTTACAGATTCAACCATCGATAGCCTATCAGAACTATTCCCACCAGCAAACTTCCGTTCAACGTATACGTGTCTTACAAATTCGCGAAGCCGTTGCATATTGCTGGATTACACAGAATGCTAATCGAATAAAAACATGCATCCACAAGTAAAATGGTAACCACACAAAAGCACTCCACTAACATACTTCCATTACCTTCCATCAGGGTAAAAATTACGTTGTGGATCCCATGTTTTAAAATAAATTTGCCTTGCTCGCTGTAAAATGATAGATCATTTAGTTGCAGGACCAAGATCAAGAAGTTACATTTATATACACCATTAAAAAACAGAACCTCATTTCCTCCAGCTTGAAGAGCACTGACTTCTTCTGCATTGAACTTTGCCATTGACACTGATTTTACTCGATGCGTAAATTCTCGACTGTGATCAATCAATTCCCTCATTTATTCTTTAAATAAAAACAAGTCCCAGGAAACAAATGATTCATTTTTTTTATTAGTTTTCTATAAATTCAGTTCTTGAAGTCCTCTCTCGTCGAAATTATTGGTTTCGTACTCCTTTTCATATTCAGATACATTATTGAAAATACAACTTACTGTACTCCACTGCAATTCGTGCATACAAATGTCCAGAAAGTCGTGCAAACATACTGAGGCCCCTGATAAATTACAAACAGAGATATATTAGATTTGGTAAATTTTTTTGAATCTTAAATATAAAGGCAGACCAGAATGTTGCAGTTAATGCATCTCTTATTCTCCGGTTGCTTCAGAAGACCACGAATGATCTTCTCGATCCTTTCTTCTTCCTTTATCCGGGGAGGCATTTTTATCCAATTTTCACAACCTCTATGCACAAAAAGAATGCCCACAAAAAAAAAGAACAAAAACAAAAAAAAAGACAAAGCAAAACGTTGCCGATAAGACAGAAACCTTTTTAGAAAATTTTAAACAAAAAAACAACCAAAAAAAATCAAAAACAAAATATTTATGTTTTCTTGAAATCCCGTCGAGCTTTAGTTAAAGTAATGACGGATTGTAGACTTAATGGTGGAAACTCACCTGAATTTTTTTTCATGAAATCGACATGATTAATGGCAGACCTTTTTCCTGCAAAAATCTTTCCGCGGGAGAAGCAGAGGTGAGGAGGGATAGTTGGCGGTTATTCTGTTATTTCTGTCTCATTTTTTCCTCATCGTTCATTTATTTGTGCAATAATTACGATTAAATCGGCTTCACATCCACAAATTTCTTCATATATTAAATATTTGTTATTATTTCTCCATCCCTAAAAAATATATGTTATTCGGCCTGATTAAATGAGGATTGGACAACTCATCCAAGCCCATGTTTGGTTCAACAATGCCCCGAGTGACACTGTTTTTCTTCGATTTTTTTTCCGGACTTATAAAAGAAGGATTGGACTACTCATCTGAGCCCATCAAACTGACTGGTTAACAAAATTCCCACTTCATCCACTGTTTTCTTTGATCATGTTTCATTCGACAGCCTGATAATAATCAACTCCCTTCGCGTCAGTTTTTTTATATACTAGATCTCTCCTGGTGTTCTCTTTATGCTCTCTTCTCTTGTTTTTCTTCTGAACATATGTCTCTTCCCTGCTTCGGAAATGTTAATGCATTTACTTGTTCATTTCGTTCTCCATATATCACAAGGGCCGTGGACCTCAACCTATTCTCTTTGCATCAATTTGGCAAAGGGCGCAAATAGTTGCAATCAAACGTGCTTCTTTCATCGGTAACAAGATTCGGCCTAAGATTTTTTAACTCAACAGTGGAAGGTAAGGTTTGAGAAGAATAGAAATTTTCTTTTTCCGTGTAATAACCATAAATCAAAATTTATTTTCTGGAAAACAGGATTTTCTAAAATTTCCAAGTTTAAAGTATGCTGATAGTCCGCAGCTACTGTTTCGAATATCATGAAAAATAAATAAATGTCTACATAGACTCGAGCAGATCGATGGACATTCTATGAATTGATATATTTACAAGCAAATCCAACTGACGCAAAGAAAAGTCAATTCAATCCACCAAAAACCACCTGCCAATAGAAGTCAGGTATGAACTCTCCACGCTGCATAGGAGTAATCACCAAGGCGAGATGAGAACATTTCTCTCATCAAATTCATCTATTCAAAGTTCTCCTCAGGAGCAGCATCAAGATATCACAAATAAGATACGTTTTCAACCAGACAAACGAAACTTCAACAAATTGAATATTTGAAGCAAAAAACTCATACGCCATTTGTTAATCATGATGAACAGAGTAAATACTCAAACCATGAGCTTTTCTCCAATGCCAAGAAATTTAGTTGCTTGATAGAGTAAGTTTGCGGTTCCAAACCTTACACTCAAGTTTATAAATGTCATTTGATTCCAAGAAATGCGCTGTACTATCAGGACTATCTAGCACTGAAACTAGGATTCAATGGTTAAACTGGAGAAAATAAATTATGTACATGATAGACAACCAAAATTCGGACACACCCCTTCTGCTAAAAGCATCATAAGAGTCGCATTTGAACAGAAAAAGGAAGAAACCTGCTACTCAGGGGGCAATATGAGCATATAAAAGCTGGAGCATCATGAACCAAAACTGTGCTCATAAAGACAATTAGGTGACCTGTTGACCTTGTTATCAGGCTAGGCACAAGTATATTCACCCTTCTAGTAACTGCCCAACCATCATATGACACAAATAACATTATATATTCGATATACCAAGAGAGACGGCCACATCTTTGGCACTGGCCACGGCTATTCTCAACTAAAAGATGCAACTTGAAAGGCTGCATAAACTCAAAGCTCACACACACTAGCAGCTTCCAGCAGATGAGAGTAATTTTCACAAATAATGATAGCCCAAGGCTCATTCTAATTATCGGCAACAAAGTTTTCATTGGCAGCTCTGATTGCCTCGGCAGTCATTAGAGCAACCACAGCTTTGTGAATAGCGAATTCTGCTTTAGAAAACAATCTATGTGCATTTTCTCTCTTAAGCTTGGCCATTTTATGTGCCTGTTGTGCAGCACGTGATGCATCACGTAACCGAAGCTCATGAAGATCTGAACCCTTCAACAGCTCCACTCCTTGCCTATGAGTTCCATCAAAAAAGTTGGGCTTTTGACCAGAGAATTCAGGCAAATCCATATTCCACTGGTGAGCTCCATTTCTATGTCCTATTGTCCTTTGGCTGTAGGACATCATCTGCTGGTTATTTAAAGAAAGATTCGTCGGATTGTACTTAAAAACCTTTTGGTTGCGATTCCATTCAGGCACATTAGTACTCAATGAAAAAAAGGTATCTCGTGGGGACCACAACCTATTTGAACCCTGAAGTGTAGGTGAAATATCAGAAGATTCATGTACAGTGTTTGAATACAACAGTTTCTCATCGGCAAAAGTGTGCCCATTTTGTCTCCTCCCTGCCAAAGTTCTCAAAAATAAGTCATGAAAGTAGAAAGAAAAACAAAACACTAGAATATGAAACGAAACGAATAAATATTTAAAAGAGACAAATGACGGGGACAAATACGGCTTTGAGAGGAGAGAGAACTCTACCATAAGTGTGAAGACAGTCCTGATCCCCTGAAGTTGTATTATGGTGTCCAGAAACTGAAAATTTCCTGTGAGACCGTTGTTTTGAACCCTTGTTAGGAATATCCAGTCCCCGTGGTTTAAGGCAGAAAGCAAACATGGATGGTTTTTCAAGGTGGGAAACAGGAAAGGAAGCAGTGCCCCTGGCAACAAGCTCCCACTCCTTCAGCTGATGTTGATACTGGCCCCATAGGGGAGGCTGAAAACAAAGTAAGCCAGAGTACTCAGCACTTTCATATAATACATGATATAACAAGCAATAGTATTAGTCCAGAAAGCTGAAGCTAAAATAAATATCCCAACAGATTCAATATACTGCTGTGGACACCCCAAAATGACAGTTATTTTATCAGTACGCTTTGGACTAGATTGGATGTCTCTTGCTAAAAATAATTAAGCAAAGTGATTAAACCAATAATGTTAAATTTTGGAGCTTGATAACTGAAAACCAGTGGTATGTGCATTGACACATAAAATAAATGAAGGAACTAAGGGACCTGAAGAAAGGGGTTTTTAAACCAGGCACTGTTATGTCCAACAAAATGTCACCAAGCCGTATAGCAACTAGCTGGAATGAAGGATTCATATGCAGACAACCGATGGTGAAGATATGTCATCATACACGACAACTCAACTCAATTTGAGTTGAGCCCAAGTAGTTAAAACATGGAGCATGCATCAACAGATGAAGAATATCATCATTTGGATTAAATCCAACATAATTAAAGGTTCTACTCAGACATCCACGGAAAATACATAATCACATACATATTAACATGCAGATAACATGTACTTTTATAAGAAAGTCTAACTCTTTGTACCTGTAAATGTCTTATCAAAGGCATGCCTTTTCTCTCCCTTTTCTGTCGCCAATATTCGTAAACCACTTTTGCTGCTTCCAAATAACCTATTCCCATTACAAGCTCTTCAATTTCAGCATCTGTGAAGTTGTCACGGCACTGAATATATGCACCTTTTTCAAACATGTCTATTATTTTTTCCATAAAAACATCAGACATCTCTTCACATAGATGTTTATCGGTAGATTTATTTTTTGCCTCCAACCACTGCTCATCTTCACTGTCTAAGTCATATAATACACGAGACGGGTCCATTGCCATTTCAACATCAGTTTGAACCTGTCGGAAATACTTTGTATGATTACGGACAAAAGGGACTTCAGTTCCACAATCATTTCTCTCCTCAACTAGCCACACTCCAGGGATAGGGATATGTTTCACTGAAGCAGCACGAATGTTCCGATTGTAACACTCCTCGTGCATCTCCTTGAAAAGCGCCCACTGGCTCCTGTCAGGAAACTCCAGTACCCAGTCATTTCCCCCCCTCCACATCATAGCATGTGAGAAGCGGTTAGTAGAGCCAGGTTGCAAAATATGAGTGACTTTATATGAGTATTTCGTAGTTCCAGAAAATTTGACGGCCAGTCTCCATTCATTGTGATCTGCAACTTCTAAGAAAATATGTGCTCCACTTTCTCTCCATCCCTTATCTCCCTGGGTGACCAAAACATTTGCACTACATTCTAGCAACTCCAAATATTTCTTGCCACCCTTAGAATCATCGGGTATCCGTTTCTGGCTAGCTCTCCTTATTCGTTTGCAAGGTAGAGCTTTATTGTTTTGCATTTTTTGCTTAGAATTGAGATCATAACCTGAAAAAGGCAATGTATATTGAACCTGGGTACGTGGCCTCTTTGGCCCATTACTGAACCCATTATGAACGAAGTTAGGCTTCCCATCAGGCCACAAGGGAGAATTATCTCCAAGAGGAGAAGAAATCGATCTGCTTCTACCATGTTGCCACAAATGCATGGAACCAATGGGATTTGCGCCGAGAACAGAGCCATCACGTACATTACAAACCACACCAGAGTTCTGTCTGGAAGCCATGTCAGTTAGGTCGAAACATGGAATGTCTACTAAAACGCCAGCTGATCTGTTATCAACCCTAGAATCAGAGGCAGAAGAAATAAGGGAAGTGGGTGGCGAAGGGGCCTTCTGATGATTCTCAGAAGAGTAGACTTTCTCAACATTTCTCCCCAAAGCAACTGTTTCTAATTCTTGCTCACAGCTTGACAAACCCCAGAAAGCAGGGGCTTTTGTCTCCAGTTTCAGTAATTTGTCTTCTTTAGTAATATCTTCGACATTAATGGGAGTAAACTCCTCCACCTGTCCACCATAATATACAAAATGAGATAAAAATGTAATCACATGGATCTGAAAAACATGGGAATAACTAATTCCTCACCCTCAACAAATAAAGGGCAAGGCTCAAATTAGTGAGAGGCGTTGACAAAATATAGAAATGATTTTAGGTATTACATCACAGTTCAGGAAACAAGAGATTATCAACAGACATTCCAAAAACAAAATGAATGGATCCATTTGCATGAAAAGGGAATAGTAAGGAATGTCATATAAAAACAGAAATAAAAACAGCTAAATCATAAAAACAATATAAGGCCATTGATTGCAAAAGTATTGATATGGTATACCTCTAATGACGAGATCTCTAAAGCTAACTGAGGCTTGCACTGCTGAAAATTCACACATTCAAGTTGCGTGATGTCATCATGTGAGCATTCTGAGACTGGTAACTGCTTAACAAGACGACAATGCTGCATAAGCTTGGAATCTAAGTAAAGACACTTAGAAGGTGGTAATCCAGAGTAGCTATAGGATGCAATGGTGTGCTTTTTGTTTACATCTTGAAAACTGAAAAGTTTGAACCTTACTGACGCCATTGGTAATAGCACATCACCATTCCATTGTTCATCCTGACCACCACATGCAATGAGGATCAAAAAGACTAAGGCTAGAGCCTGGTTCAGGCAACCTTCAAATAACAGACACCTTAACCCAAGATTACGATCAATGAAAAGCATCTCCAAGACAACAGCAGGAGAGACAGCCACCACCGATCCATAATGAAGCATTAGCATGTTATGAAGCAGCCAAATATTGTGTGTTTCAAGCGAATACAGAAGAGGTAACAAAGGTAGGCATATCTGGACTCTGATTTCTTGAGGCATCACAGGCACAACATCAATTTCCAACTCATCTTGGGCCTCAACCAGCCCAAATTTCCTGTCTGAATCTACATATCCAGTACAAGATTCATTTTTAACAGCAGGAAAAGTAACCATAACAGGTTCAATGGTGTCAGTCCCTGTGGAAGTACCAGGTGATTTGACAACCGTAGCCAAAGAACTACCTAATTTACATCGCAAGTCATATTTCCGCCTCACATAAACTACATTTTGAGAGCTGTTGTTGGTTCCAATCAGACATTGACCAAGACTTCTATGAACAGGCATTTTATCCGTTGAAGTAGACATGCAATCTGGCTCATTTCTGGATTTTTTTGAACCTGAAAATTCAGTATTAAAGTCAGTTTTCTCACATGATAATGAAGAGCCCACATTCATCAGAGACTGATTGAAACTTCCACCACCAAGTGTTTCATCCGCGGATGCAGACTCACATTCTGGCCCATCATCACCTCCCTTCGAATCGGCAAGTTTGCTATTCGATTCATCTGTTTTCTCGGAAGAAAATGAAGATCCCAGAGGCTGATTGACTTGTGAAATCTTCTGCCTTTTCAAAGATTTAGGTACAGAACGAGCGAGCCATGATGAAATGGGCTCTGAATCAAGATAGTTTTCCATGCTGCTGTCATCAATTAAAGGGGGAACACTTTTTCCATTGTGCGCATTTTTATTGCCTTCAGATTTTTTCCTTGGCTTTTGTTTCCCAGGAACTTCGCTGGGGAGAAGTAAAACTTTGAATTTCTCTTCATGAAGGTCAACCCATTCCTCATCGCGATCATCATACTTTATATGATGAAGTTTACATTCTGGGTGATAATCATCGACAAGGCCGTGATACCAACTTTCATCCAGTGGCCAAAAGACTTTAATTCTCCGGTTTTTAAACCAACATGCATCCAGGCTATTCGGAACAACGTCGTAAAAATGACGGCGTTTCCTGGGTATTCCTTTGCCTTTATCTTCACTTCTTGGTCTAAGAGCTCTACTCTTACCATCAACTGCTGCAGACTCCATAGCACCAACGGAGTTATCCTGCAGACTAAATGAATCCTGACCAGGTGAAACGGGACATGAGAATCCATCAGCCGTCCGTGAAACAGAAGATTCTTTTTTAGAGGGGAAACCTGTACAGCTAGGATCAAATCTAGATGAGAGCATCCTTGCTGCATTTTGTTCAAGGTTCTCCTCATCATCATCATCATCTTGAAAAGCAACAAACTGGCTATCTGATTTTGAACTACCCACTGAAGGTTCAGACTTCTTTATTGAGGCTTTACCACCATCTCTACCAGCTATGGAATCCTTTTTTTTCCTACTGTTGCGTCGCTGCTTTTTAGAAGATTTTTGATCATTTTCCACTACTGGATTAACTTCTTCCTCAGCGTGCACGACTGAAGGCCTATCTTTCCTGGCTTTCTTAACATCTTCAGCAACATGTTTCCTCTTTAATTTTGAATCTGAACTACCGATAGTGCCCGTTGATTTACATTTCACCTTCTTCTTGCGTTTCAATTTTGAACCACAGGTGTCACCAGCTGATTTTGTGTTTATGCTACCATCATTAACCACGAAAACGGGATCGGACCTACCTAATTGGTCTTTTGGACAGGGGGAATTATTAGCATTGGCATTAATTATTATCGCACAATCATCGGAATTGGTATGATCTAACGGTTCAGACACTTGACCACTTCTCAACTTTTTCCGCCTCACCAAATCACGAGGCCGTTTGGGGATATTAAAAGCATTTCCATTTTTACCCATAGCAAACGTAACGCCATGCAACAATTTACTCCCTCCACTCGATTCATGGCTGAAATCTGATTCAGATTTCGCGCCATTCTCCCCCTCCTTCCTACTTTTCTTAGCATCTAGCTCTATACAACTAAAAGAAGCTCCCTTTCCATTTTTCCTCTTCTTCTTTCTAACATACCCCTGATCATTTCCTTCCAAAACTTTCTTACTCACTCCAACATCAGAAACCCTAGAGCTGTAAAGGCTTTTCAGATCCAAGGATTTTCTATCAGGACTATCAACACCACCAGCCTTCTTTACACTAGTTTCCATCAAAAATTCCTGACCCCAATCACCCCAACACGGTCAATCTTATTTTCATTTCCCATTCAGATCTGCCAACACAAGTCCACATTAGAAAAATGACAATCAACAATCAAAAAAGCGCACGAAATAATCCGCAATCATGCCAACAACTACTAACTTCTGAAAAAAGTCGATCAAATAAAAAAAACCAATATGAATCACTTAAAAACAACGTGCATACACATAAATTACACATGCATGAATGTCTCCTGATGATATACCCAAAGAAACACTACCTGTGATTGGAATTGCTGTAAACGCCTCGCGTTGGAGTGGAGATCGAGCATTGGGACTGTTCAGATTTGAGTCAAATTTGGAAAAAGGATGCGAGAAATTCAGTTTTGATTTCAATCCCGGGGTATTGAATTTTACTGATTATATGTTGATTTGGATTTTATTTATTTTTTCTTTTCTCTTAGAGAGAGAAAATTTCTAGGGTTTGCTTCTTGATTCTTAATTTCCGTGAAGGCAAGGATTAACAAGAATTTCAAGTCTGAAAATGTTCATTTAAAGGAAAAATAATCGAGCCACGTGGAATCATTTTAAGCGCTGGATGTTGCATTTGACGGTCCTGATTGGGAGCTGGTAGCTGGAGTCTTACCGCTAGAAATGAAATCGAGTGCTTTTAATTGGAAAAGACGGTCTGGATGAAGAAGATGTTCGCACGTGGACGGCCGGATCTGATTCATGTTCCAAAACTGTTCGATCTTTAGATTAAACCCCTTGTGCAGATTTACGTAAGGGGTTAAATAACTGGATGAATTTTTTTCCGTTTATTACGTGTTCGTATTGTGCAATTTTACACTAAGAAAACTAAAAAAGACGCACACACACATATATAATTTGTACTAAAAAAACCAATAAAAACACACAAACACATATGTATTATTTTTACAACGCCGGGTTTAATTGTATTTATTAAGGATATGATGTACTTCAGATGAGTTCCAAGATTATATATATATTTTCATTACCATGCAAAAAAAAAAAAAAATTACATAAACTAATATTAATATTATCATTGCATTATGAATCATGGATCTCTGTCGCGATACCCTACCTACTGTTCACCGAACCTTATCTTCTTCGATTGCCGACGGTAGACAGCACCGATTGAAGTAAGAGTGGTATAGTTGGACTCCTCTTGCTGAGACACTTCGTTTGGATATTGCTTTCGGACATTTTCTTGAAGCTGGTGAGGTATGCAAAGACATCTCCCTTGTGTAGTCTGTTAGCATTCCATCCTAGCTTGTTGGGGTAAGTATTCAGACCCTGCCTTGTGTTTGTTTAGAGCCCTCTGTTGAGTTAGAGGGGTAGTATAGCGCTGGTCGAGTTCATAGCTCCCAGCTGTTGCTTTTCTGTATTTCGGTCCTTGAGTAGTTTTTTGTAATTGTCTTAGCAGGTGTGAGATCTTCGTTGCTCGGACCCAGTTTGTAGTAATTGTTGCACAGAATACTTGAGGTACGTATGTGAGCTTGCTTACTGTGAGACCTGGAAATTGTATTAAGGATTAATTGTTGAATTAATCGAGTTTGATGATTTCTGGTGACTTAGATTTCAATTTGAATGTTTGGGATTGCATTTTCGAGTTGATAATCGTATTTGGAGCATTTCTGGGAATTTTGAGATTTTCGAAATTTTGGTGAAATCTAGTAACAGATTTGATGATGTCAGCGTCGTTGGTATGCGCTGTGATGCGGACGTAAACATAGCTGGTTTGAGAGACCTTTCGGTAAAATCTGTTAGCGGATTTGATGATGTCAGCATTTCATGGTTGCTTAGCGTAGATGACGTAAGCATTGCTGGCTTGAGCCTGTTGGGTGAAAATCTGTTGATAGATCTCATGACGTCAGCAGAGTGTGTGTCGTCGTGAGGCTGACGTAAGCGTTGCTTCTGACAGATTTGGTTGAGATCTGTTCAGCGTGCTTTCTATGGTGCGGCGCCGTTTAGTGAACGCGGGAGGAGAGATCTGTTTTGTTTAGTTGGCGTTCGAAAGTTCAGACCTGATGATGTAAGCATATCTGTTGTGTTTCGCGCGACTAGAATAGTGACCAGACTTGCTTGCGTAAGCAAACCTCTCCGCGGTTTTGTTGATGCGACGTCGTTTTGGGGTTTTTAGTGTATTTTAGCGCCTGCGTTGGTTTTGCG